>JAVYIG010002902.1:0-221771 GCA_035222895.1 Strongylocentrotus droebachiensis | reverse complement strand
CTAATTCATATATTTGGTAAATTTATTTCTCTCATGGTCTGGTGAGAGAGATAGGGTAGTCCCATATACATCTTTCTGTGTATAGTGCTTGTAACTTTACGAAGAATGGGCCAAATTTCTTATCATTTTGATGATTCCAGAACCTTGCAGATGCTAGATGCTAGATGATCAACCTTTTCTGATCGATTCCACGACGTTTCTTTCACAATGCAATCGCATGACCATTACTGGTCTTTACCTTTAAACGCACTTCCAGCCATATATAATCGCATCCTCGTATTAAGGAGTAATTCACCTTGTCACCTAGTTAGTCCATCCATTTTTGTTTTTAAGCCAAACAACCATCTAAGTTGCCACAAAAGTAAAAAATAAATGTCATCATTTTTTCTGGTTTTGCATGGATTGCTTTTAGACCATTTTTCCTATATAGACATGATAGCAGTGGCGGATCCAGGGCCCGCCCCCCCCCCCCCCCCACACCTGGGGAAAAACGTGTAAAAACACGTTTTTTTTTTCGAGGGCCAAACAAACAAAGGTGCTCATTGATCGCAATAGAAGAAAAACTATCTTGGGAGTTGTTTATAAGCCACCTCAGAGCAATCATGCTGATTTTTTGGACACTTTGAATAATTTATTACACTATCACTCCGTTCAAAACAAAAAGTGTATCATTATGGGAGATTTTAACTATGATCTCTTAAAGGTAAAGACCAGTATTGGAAACGCCCCAATTTCAAAAAATGAAATGGAAGCTCTCATTACCAATCATGTGAAAGAATATGTTTTGACTAATACATGATGAAACAAAATTGCCGGGAAACCGCCTACTAATTCATATATTTGGTAAATTTTTTTCTATCATGGTCTGTGAGAGATATAGGGTAGTCCCTTATACATCTTTCTGTGTATAGTGCTTGTAACTTTACGAAGAATGGGCCAAATTTCTTATCATTTTGATGATTCCAGAACCTTGCAGATGCTAGATGCTAGATGATCAACCTTTTCTGGTCGATTCCACAACGTTTCCTTCACAATGCAATTGCATGGCCATAACTGGTCTTTACCTTTAACGAGTGATGCTAATATTCATGCATATACTTTTTAGAGACATTCTTCTCTGACTCTTTCTCGCCACTTATTTCTAGACCCACTAGAATAACCAATACTTCGGCAACTCTTATTGACAACTTTTTTTTCAAATGTACGCTCTGAATTTAAAGCTGGCATAGTACTGTCAGATATTTCTGATCATTTCCCGATTTTCATGTATTATTCCGAACGATTTCAGGCAAATAACTCTCCTAGTGATGCACCTAAAAGACGTGTCTATAATGACGAAAACCTATGTTGATGGAAACTAAGCCTAGAAGAAGAATATTGGGCTGATGTGTTTAATACAGAAGATGCTAATCAGTCGTATGAAGTTTTTATTGGAAATTTTATGTCTCATGTAAATCGAAATATTCCTTTTCCTAAACCCAAGTCTAAAAATTATAAAAAAGTCACCCAGACTACCTTGGATAACGAATTAGATTCTACGTTCAATAAATCGAAAAAAATAAATTATACTATAAATATATATCTAAATTAACTGATCAAACACGGATCCAGTATACTAATCATAAGAATAAACTTACAGGAGTGATACGTACTGCTAAAAAAGCATATTATCATGATCAATTCAATCGTTGCAAAACTGATCTTAAAAGAACATGAAAGATCATCAATTCTACCATCAACAATGGATCTAAGCATTCTAAGATTACTAAGCTTAGACATAATGATGCAATAGTTGAGAAGGAAGTTCAGTTGGCAGATATTTTCAACAATTATTTTTCTCAAGTTGGTTTTAATCTTGCTAGGCACATACCATCCACGTACCGTTCATTTCACCACTATTTGGGGGAGGGAAATGAAAATTCTATATTTTTCTCTCCTACGTACCCACAAGAGATAATTAAGATTATATCTGGCCTAAAAATAAATAAGAGTACAGGATTTGATGAAATTGATAACAATTTTTTACAGAAAACTATGAATTATATTGTTGATCCTCTCGTTTATATATTTAATTTGTCATTATTATCTGGACATATTCCAGAATCAATGAAAATTTCGAAAATAATCCCAATTTTGAAAAAGGGTGACAGTCAATTAAGAAGTAGTTATAGACCCATCTCATTGCTTACAACCTTGTCTAAAATCAATGAAAAGTTGGTCCACATATATACGGACCATGAGTTTCTTTAAAAAGCACAACATCCTCTCTGATACTCAATTTGGCTTCCGAGAAAAGAGAAGCACTACCCATGCCATACTTTCTTTAGTTCAAACAGTTGCCAAAGCTATCGATCAGTCTTCTAATACGGTTGGTTTGTTCATAGATTTCTCTAAAACATTTGATACTGTTGATCATGATGTTCTTCTTTACAAACTTTCTCACTATGGAATTAGGGGAAAACCGTTGACGTAGTTCAATAATTATCTTAAAGGGCGCTCCCAGTTTGTTTCGCTGAATGGCAATTTCTACACTTCCTACCCCATTTTATTATGTTATCATTGTATTCTACGCTAATTCTTCCTTACTTTGACTAGCCTTGATTGTACGTAGAGCCCTACAAATCTCTTTTAGCTTAAAATCGATTCGATGAAACACTTCACAAGTGTCGATTTAAAGCTAAAAATGATTCGGCCTTAAAATTGAGTTTTAGTATCGTAATTTTAGTTGATGAAACACCGCGCCCCCAGGCCTTCATTTTGGATGTATAAAGCAGACAGCATCTGATCTACTTAGCATGCGCAGCAGAAAGAAACCGCGGTTTAACCACGGTTACTTTTTGTACCATGGTTTAAACCCCGGGGGAGGGGGTTTGTACCATGGTTTGTACCAGGGTACAAATGAAACCATCGTTGGTGAATCAGAGAGAGGTTTAAGACCCCTGGGGGTTAAAACCATGGTCTCAAAAACCTAGGAGGGGGTTTAAACCCACGGGGGGGGGGGGGGGGGGGGTTTGTACCACAGTTGTGAATTCGGGCCATAGGGTAAATATCCCAATTCAGCGACAATATCAAATCGTCTTTTATTTCTTTTTCCTTGATTTGATTTTGTTTGACAATCAGTCACAGTTGACTATTTGTGCCACAAACTATTTTATGAATTACATGTTATGACCTTCCCAATTCAATGATGTTAGTCTCCTTCCCAGACGTTTATATTTTCCAGTTATGCAGCCAGGTTATATGCAATATTTACATCTCTCCCACGGACGTAGAATTGTTTTCATGTCTATAACTTTTATCTTTTTCCATATAGTAAATATTCAATTCTATATATGCAGGAAATGATGAATGCATCGTTCTCCATTGCTTAGGGGGGGGGGGGGGGGGCCCACTTTTTTTTTGGTCCCAAAAAAAATCGTAACGACTCAGCCAGCCGCTAAATAAGCGGGGGGGGGGGGGGGGGGGAGGAGGAAGAGGACACCTTTTTTTGTTGGTCTCGAAATTTGAAAATTTGACATTTTGTTCCGTTGGGGGGGGGGGGTGGGGGTGAGGTTAAAAAAAAAAAAAAACACAGAAAAGGGGGGGGGGGGTTGCTCCAAAATACACACATAAAAAACCGAAGGGGGAGCGTCAACCCCCTAACCCCCTCCCCCCCCCCCCCCCCCGCCTTCCGTACGTGTCTACTGGTCGGGAAATAGTTTTTCCCCTCCCGCGCGAAGCGCGGAAGCTTTTACGTTTCATTAAAGGAAACCAAAATCTTCATACTAAGTTACTTTTATTGTAAAGTTTAAGATATTTGAAAAATATCAGTGAAAATTTGAACAAAATCGGGCAAGGAATAAGGAAGTTAGAGCTTTTTAAAATGACTAGTCACTAGAGGGCGGTATTCAATTTGATGACTTCATCAGTAAACAACTCTCCATGCCTTTTGTACATAAAATTTCATGTTTTTCCTTCTTTCTTGTGATTGAGATAATCTACTCCCCTGAATGCAAGATATAGAATGCAAAATGATATTCTACTTCACATGTTATGAAGTCGGATCAAGAACACAAATAAATACGAAGAAAACAAAAAAAATGTGAAATTTTATGTACAAAAGGCATGGAGAGTTGTTCACAGGTGATGTCATCAAATTGAATACTGCCCTCTAGTGACTAGTCATTTAAAAAGGCTCTAACTTTCTAATTCCTTGCCCGATTTTGTTCAAATTTTCACAGATTTTATTCAAATCTTTAAAACTTTACAATAAAAGTAACTTAGCATGAAGGTTTTGGTTTCCTTTAAATCATTAGAAAAAAAAGACGATTCGTTGTACAGTTTTTTACTCTTAATCCTCGTCTTAATTCACCCCCCTCTCCCGCGCAAAGTTCGGAAGCTTTTACGTTTCATTAAATCATTAGAGAAAGAAGACGATTCGTTGTACCGTTCTCGACTCTTAATCCTCATCTGAATTCAGTTTTCCCCTCCTCCCTCCCGCGCAAAGCGCGGAAGCTTGTACGTTTCATTAAATCATTAGAGAAAGAAGACGATTCGTTGTACCGTTCTCGAAAATAATCCTCATCTGAATACAGCTTTTACGTTTCATTAAATCATTAGCGAAATAAGACGATTCGTTGTACCGTTATGACTTTTAATCCTTGTCTAAATTCAGTTTACCCCCTCCCACGCGAAGCGCGAAAGCTTTTACGTTTCATTAAATCATTAAAGAAAGAAGACGATTCGTTGTACCGTTCTCGACTCTTAATCCTTGTCTAAATTCAGTTTTTCCCCCGCTTCGACGTTTCATTAAATTTTTAGAGAATGAAGACGATTCGTTGTTCCGCTCTCGAAAATAATTAAGTTTCCCCCACCCGCGCGAAGCGCGGAAGCTTTTACTTTTCATTAAATCATTAGAGAAAGAGGAAGATTCGTCGTACCGTTCTCGACTCTTAATCCTTGTCTAAATCAATTCCCCCCCCCCCCCCCTTCCGCGCGAAGCGCGGAAGCTTTGACGTTTCATTAATTCATTAGAGAAAGAAGACGATTCGTTGTACCGTTCTCGACTCTTATTTCTTGTCTGAATTTCAAATATGTTCTTTGTCTATTCCCTTTTCTTCCTACGTCCTCTTCCTTTACACTCCTCTCTTTTTTGGCCGGCGTTTATTGGGGGACCACCCCACCGCCCTCCTAGCTACGCGCCTGCTGTCAGATGAACATATGTTGATACCTTGTCCGCCCCGGAAGCTCAGGGGTTTAAGGTTTTAATTTACGGTCAGATTAGCATTCAGGGGTCCGCGGGGCAGAGCCCCCAGAAATCAGGGGTTTTAGGCATTAAATGACCGTCATGTGAGCATCTAAGGGCCCGCCTTAGGGCCCTAGGTGGAATCCAGGGGGCAGAGCTTTTAGGATTTTAGGCATTAATTTTAATCATGGTCAGATGAGCATATTTTGATACCCCATTATAATGTGACACTGGCAGTTAACTATTTTTTATTTCTCGCTCTCTTTCTTTCTATTTCTCTTTAATATACTTTTTCAAAGAAAGTGTGGGAGAGGGGGGGGGGGGGGCTCGAGGATCCCGATCCCCGCCGTTCCGCGGGCCCTGATATGTAGGCATCTCAAGAAGCATTTTCTTGCCTGGCTGTAAATTTAGGAATTTGTCATTTTCCAACAAACGCATGAAGTGAGGAAAATTATCTCATTTCAGCATTATTTGTAAACCACCGTTATGGAATTATAAATAAACCACGTTTGAATTCTATTTCTCCAAAGCCCCCCCCCCCCCCCTCCCCTATCAGTACGCCAGTGGCCCCCCTTTTCTTTCCCTTTCTCTCCTCTTTCACTTTCCCTTCCCTTCCTTATCTCTCTTTTAGGTTTGCTGGGGGGGGAGGGGCACGGTAATTTTGGTCCCCAACCCGCTCCACACATTGTTGGCGGGATTAACCGCAACTGATCTCCGCTTCTTTTCTCCCTTTTCTTTTTTTCTTCCTCTTTTTGTTCCCTTTTAGCTCTCCTCTTTTCCTTTTCCTTCCTTCTCTCTTTTTTTTAGCGGGGACGGGGGGGGGGGGGGGGGGGCTAGGGTCTTTTGCCCCCCCCCCCCGATCCACAACTTGTTGGCGGGAAAATTGCAAAACTGATATCCCCCTTCTTTTCTTCTTTCTATTTTGTCCTTCCCTTTATCTCCTCTTTATCTTTTTTCTTTCCCTTTCCTTCCTTCTCTTTTATTTTTTTATTGGGGGGGGGGGGGGGAGGGGAGGCAAGTCCTCCCCCCCCCCGATCTCCTTCTTCCCTCTTTTCTTTTCTTCTTCCTCTTCTTTTTTTCCCTTTCTCTCCTCTTTCCCTTCTTTTCCTTCTCTCTCTCTCTCTCCTTTTTTTTTTTTTTTTTTTTTTGCGGGGGGGGGGGGGGGCAAGGCACGCTCGGCCCCCCCCTGGATCCGCGCCTGTTCTAATTTATCTTTATCCTTCTTTTCAGCTCATTTATTTTTACATGACTATACCCCGTCTCCCCCTCTCTCCTTTTCTAATTTCACGAGAGCATGTTTCATAAAAACCTTCAGTTCCTTTCAGTGTTTACAAATAGACGAATGATAAATTACTGAACTTGACTGACCACAAACTATTTGGAATGTAAACAGTAGTCTTTACTATAGTTACAATAACCCTCCACGCCACATGCCTCATATGCTAACCAAAATCTTAGCTTCAATCCTTGGACTAGAACTATACCTACCCCTAACTCCGAAAAGTAGTTTTAAAACTGACCTGTGGGAGGGCGTTCACCATATATCTCCATACGAAGACAACTGTGTTTAAACCAGCTGACAGGCATCAAGCGGACATAGCGGCAAACCTGGGGCACAAGCAGAGTATTGCTCACAACGGTGTTGCGGTCAACATTACCAGTGAAGATCTATAATAATAAAGAAAAATCAAGCCACTTTTTAATATATATGTTTCAAATGATTCTGCAGTTAATTGCCATCGAACCAAAGAGATCTGATGTAGCATGCTGAGTAAAAGAATAGACTTGCATGTACAGTGCCTCTTCATCTGTTTCTATTTGAATATATATTCTGATAATCTGATCAATTTCTAGTTTTAAAGAACTAGTAATACAAAAAATAAAAGAATTAAATGGATGGCATTTTTTGCTCTAATATATTATAAATATAGACAGTTCTTTAATACTACCTAATAACTTTCTCCTCTTATACTTTGTGTATGCGTAATAGTAAACATGTAACGGTTGCCTTTCTTTTAAAAAGGAAACTATCCTTACATGAAAATATTTTAATTGATTTTAAATTGAATTTTAAATGCCTTCAAAGTTCTACAAGAATAGAGTCAATGTTACTTTTTTTTTTAAAGCAAAAATTAAACTTACCCGGTCAGCTCCAGTGTTTGTAGTGATGTCCTGCACTGTGTGAAAAGTCATGCCATCAGTACTGCAAGCAAGCTTGTAGCTTGTTACCCACTGTCTTTTATCTTGTCGCCCTTGAGTCGCAACTGAAATGATACGGTAAAGTTCCAAAAGATCCACCTGTACAAATAAAAGAATCGGAGGAACATGTCTTGATGCTCATCCTCATAATCATCTAATTTCCGTATCTCCATAACAAAACTTAAACCAGTGAGCAAAAAATATAATAGCGGCTACTTTCGTTGCGCATATTAATGGTATTACTTAGCTATACAACAGCTCTGCTCCTCCATGGTCTCCATGGTCTCCATTGCTTTATTCAACGATCTTATTTCTGAGTAATATCGAACAATTGTATTAACGTCCTTAAAAAGGAAACACGTGCTGTCTTGGATGTGAATAATAATTTAACTCTGGCAATCTTATAGTAGCTTTCCCTATAAAAGAGAGGAGTCAAAAATCTACGAACCCATAAGTCACCTCAAAAAGTGGCAAATAACAACAATGTTAACAGTGTAAGTGTAAGTGAATGGTGCAAAATAAATGACTGTTGACCCCTTCATTATTGACATGGTGACAGCGGTGGGATATGAACCCATATGCAATATAATTGACTTGTGATTATTATTCATATTGCTCCGATTGTCTCATTTTCGCTCGCGTGAACATTGCCAGCACAAACCACTGACCTCTACCTCCTGAACGGATCATCGCCAATTCCCATTCACTATACGTTACGTACTAAAAGGCTGTATTGTCTGACCGTTCATGAATATTCATGTTTTTGCTAAACTCGGCAAAATGTTTGCTTTGACTAAATGTAAAAATGACGGTGGGGGGTTGGATGAAATGGACATAATGAAATAGGCAGAAGTGATCTATGATAATTCATGCTTTTTATGTTTCGTGTGCTCGACCTATAATCTTCCAATCGCTTGGTAAACTGAGTCCAAAGTTAGACTTGTTTCACATGTGTATTATAGGCAATGACGAGCTTGCAACCTATTTTGAAAAAATTACGGTGGGTGAACTTTCAAAAGTCAATGAGACATGAGGGCTCCAATGAAAGAGCTAGTGATAACGTACGTCGGGGTGGATGTGCTTTTCGTTTAAACAAAAAAGCAATTTTTAACGATTTAAAAAAAAAACGTCCATAGGCTATTAACATGTGAGGCTGCTGACTCTGACCCTGCTCTGACGATAGGGGGCGTTGTTAAATGAGACTAAACGGAGCCATATGACAGACATTGTGGCAGTGTATGGAAACAAATTAAACTATTGCCTAACAAGTGACTGTTTGCCCTAATTACAGTACTGATACGGTGGCAGCAGTGGGATATGAAACTATGTCATAGAAATAATTGTTGCCTAAATGTTTAGTGTCTGAAATGGCCTTAAGAAACCTTTCTCACATGGATCCACTGGTTGGCATTGTTTACTCGTACACACCAGGCTCCACGCAGCTTCCCTACTCGGGCCAGGTTAAGACGACCTCTCTTTGCACCATAGTACTTAGCTCTATACGTACTGGAAGCTGTCAGACTTGAATCTGGGATGGCATTACTCTCAAGGCCCAGAGGAGGGTCATTCAAGATGGCTGTAAGTTAATGCGTGGGAATGTAAAGCAAAATGTAGGAAGCGGTGGTCAAATAGACAAAGATGAGTTAATGGTCCAATCAGATGGACATCAAATGAAAAGCCAGTCTGTAGTAACAATCTGGGCATAGGCAAAAGAAGGATATTTGTAGGACATCTTAAGGCCCTCATCGAGACAATACTTCCAAGTATATGTTATTATTACTTCTGCGCATTCAATGGTCAAACCTTACCGGTTTTTACGGATGCATCATTTTCCATTTGTACTATGGTTTAAACCTTCATGTTTTCTTTATATTTTGAATACTGTTATAATAATAATAATATTTTATTTGTATATAGCGCTTAATACAAATGCCTCTAAGCGCTTCACAAATATACTATATTTAATGTTGATATTGCCATGATGATGGAAATAAATTTCAATTCAATTCAGTTCAAAATCCTTCTATGTTTTACAGGATGATATGTTCCTGTGAAAAGGGGGTTTCCAACATATATTCGGGGAGACCTGTCCATGCTTGATTTGATTTATATTTCAACTCAAATATCCACAAATTAAAATAACATATATAAACCATTCCGTATTACAATATAAAAAAAGTTTACAAAGTCCATTTAAGTTTGAGAATAAGACAACATATTTTATATTGCTTGATTCAGCTAAGAGGGGAATCTCAGAATCTCAGAAAAGCTAGGCTTATCGAGCAAGATTCCAAATCTAAACTAGACTTGAATTCGTCACTTTGACGAATTAGGTGATACGTATGATATTGTTTTACATAATGAAGAATGCATTTTCACGATTTCATATCATCTTATAAAATGCTCCTCCAATTATGGTCTATCCATATGTCACGTTTTAACTGTGCAGTCTTGGTCATTATGGATCTACAGAAGATAGATTTAAACAATATGACCTTTGACTCTAATAATTGACATAATGAAGAATTAATTTTCACAATTTCATCTTATTACATGAAATAGTTCACACGTCATGTTCTACGTAAATTCCAAGTTAAAGATGAAGTTGAGTTCTGGTCATGCGATTGCATTGTGAAAGAAACGGTGTGGAACCGACCAGAAAAGGTTGATCATCTAGCATATAAGAATTTGTGTACTGCAAGGTTCTGGAATCATCAAAATGATAAGAAATTTGGCCAAGTCTTGGTAAAGTTGCAAACACTGTACACAGAAAGATGTATATGGGACTACACGAACACGTGGCGTAAAAAGCCTTCCCCCCGATTTTTACGATGTTACATGCATATTTAGAATATGAAGGCATTTGAAGAGCCATGCTTTTCAGGGAACATGTCTTATCTGAGGTTCTTCCACACTTGCATAATAAGAATGAGTATCGCTCACAAATTATTTTTCACCTCTTCCCAGAACTCAACCTTCTCTTTAAACATAGTTTCCATGGTATAATTGTCAGATGGTCCACAATGGGAAGGTACCCGTTCGCGTATTTTTTTTTGCTCTTCAATTGATTTCCGGATTGACAGTATGAACTCATTTGCATACAGCCAATCAGAGCTCATCTTGTCAAGTATAACGAAAGGTAATGCAATGTTTTGGTATGGGGTCATGAATTTGGTTCAAATGAACATATTGGAAGCATATGCAATCCTAAAATAATCAGTTGTGGATCGGGGGGCAAAAGGCCCATGCCTCTTCCTCCGCACACCCCCCCCCCCCCCCGCCAAAAAAGAGAGAAGGAAGGGAAAGGAACAGAGGAGAGCTAAAGGGAACAGACATGAAGAAGAAGAAAAGAAAAGGGTGAAAAGAAGGGGAGATCGGTTGCAATTAATCCCGCCAAAAACGCGTAGACGGAACTGGAGGCTGAAAGGCCCTTGCCTCCCACCCAGCAAATCTAAAAGAGAGAGAAGGAAGGGAAGGGAATGGTAAAGAGGAGAGAAAGGGAAAGAAAAAAAGAGAAAGAAGAAAGGTAGGGTAGATCATTTGTGATAGAACGAAAGATAGAAAGAAAGAAAGAATAGTGACCCGCTAGTGTCACAAAATAATGAGGTATCAAAATATGCTCATCTGACCGTGATTAAATGCCTAAAACCCCTGAACTTCCGGGGTCTCTGCCACCTGTAGCCCACAAAGCGTACGACCATTCGGTACAATGGTCGAAAAATCAGACAATTACTTACTGACTTCGTAGCACTTAAGACGATTCGACAATTAATAGTAGTTATTTTCCAACTTAAAGACATTTTCAACCCCCCCCCCCTTTTTTTTTTAAAGGGAAGTTCTAAATTAATATTATCTTTTAAATGCCGTCGGAATTTAACCCTTTCATTTTTTGGGGAAGCAATTGTTGAATTATAAAAAGTGGATGTTTCTGATTGAAGATAATTGAAACTGTCAATAAGAATTATTTGGCAAATTAATATGGATAATTTGGGATTAAACACAATTTTTGGACAGATTTAAAAACAATTATTCAATATGCTGATGTAATTTGCATTTTTTTTTGGTAGTACCAGTAATGGGGTTACCTTGTGTTTGCTTGCATGCCAAGAACAACCCACCCATCGGAAAAGAGGTCTATGTGAGGCTTTCCAAGGTAATGGATACTAAGATCATTGTTGGTGTGCAGAAAGTCAGGGAACTTTGGCGCCTCTATATCGATAGTGATGAGGCTAGGATTGCATTGATATCTGAGGGTGTGGTACTGAGAGTAGTGATAACAAACGTGTATGACAAAAACCCATACTTGAATAAAAATGAAAATTTAATGAAGTTAACTATCACGGACGTCCCTTTATTGTTATTCATATATTCTTGTTTATTGATTCGTTAAAAGTGTGTCACATGATCAAAAATAAACACAATTATATACTGCCTTTATTCAAGTCTCTAGATTTAAAATTTGGGCCCTCGGCGACTGCGATATAGGCATTATTTTGCTTCGGGGCTGCGCTCCTCAGCAAAATAGCACTATTACACCCCGAAGCAAAATAGCACTATATTGCAGTCACTGAGGTCCCACAGTTTTAACCAGAGCCTCTCAAGACAGTGTATATTTGTATATTACTAACCGACATCTTAACTTCAATCCTTAAACAAGCGCTATACCTAACCCAACTCTGCGCCTAACCTAAAACCCAATCATAACCAGAGCATTACGTCTCCATCATTGGTAAAATAAAGCCCAGAGCATTATTGTCGTTGGAAAAATTGAAAAATATCGGAATATCAATAGTTTTAAAACTGACCTTCGCCGTAGATCTTCATACGAAGACCAATAAAATTATTCCATGTGACAGGCATCAAGCGGACATATCTGCAAACCTGGGGCACAGGCAGAGTGTTGGTCACGATGGTGCTCCGGTCAACATTACCGGTGAAGATCTTCAATGAAAAAGGAAAATCAATCCACTTTTGAATTATTATGACTCAAATGATTCTAGAGTTAATTGCAACCAAACCAAAGACAATCTGATTTAAATAGCATGCTAATAATATATATATATATATATATATATATATATTGCTTCTACAGTAGATCTACCTATTTATTTGTTTATATTTGTAGTTATACTCTGGTTACCTCTATTTTTAGTTTTAGAGGCCTAATAATTAAATGGAGAAAAGAAATTAAAAGAGATTGAGTGCATTTCTTGCTCTAACATATCTATAAAGATAGACAGTTCTTTAATTCTACCTGATAATTTTCTCCTCTTAAAGGAGCTACACAAAGAAAAATTCACTACAACTGATAATTAGAACAAATTACATATGGATGGAAAGATTTTCTTTTGAAAAACACGAATAATTTGCTGAGAAATCATATAGATATCATGGAACGGTTTAAAATGCAATTTTTCAAGACCCTTCTTAGACCCCCGAACGCCCCTGAACGTAAGCCAAACACACGACCGTAGCGAGCTCTGAATAGTGACGTCACACACTGGACAAACAGCTCAGTACCGGAGTCGCGCGTGTATTAGTCTGCAGCTAGCCAGCCGTGTCCCGTGTGTGACGTCACAAATATTGACGCTCTACAAAGGACCGCTGAAGGCAGAAAATCTGGATCTCAAAACTAACATTTTAGAGAGTTGATTACTGCGGTCCCCAAACATATTTTGAAGAGGAGAGTTGATGTATTTGATCAGTAAGGCTTCCCCTTTGCAATGATATGAGTTTTGCATTAATTCAAAACACTTTTGATTCTTCGTGTGGCTACTTTAAACATTGTGTAAGAATATTAAATAGTACACCTAACATGTATCTCTGTTCATGAGGTAACGATTGCCTTTCTCTTTCAAAAAATTACATATAAAGTTCTTAAAGGACAGAGTCAATGTAATATTTGAAAAAATAATGATCAGAGAACAAACTTACACTGTCATCTCCATTGATGTCCTGCACGGTGTGAAAGGTCGTGTCATCAGTTCTACAAGCAAGCTTGTAGCTTGCTACCCACACCCTATAATATCCATGTCCTCGAGTCGCAACTGAAATGATACGGTAAGGGTCCAAAAGATCCACCTTGGGGAAAGAAAAGAACGGGAGGAAGAACTCTTGATATTCATCCTCATAATCATTTAATATTCATGCCAACAATTTTAACCAATGAGCATGTTCCAAAATGTGTCAAATCTATATGATTTTTTAAAGATCATAAAAACGGCTACTTTCTTTGATCTATCAATGACATTATCTTGCTCTCATAAAGCTCTGCTCCTCCAAGGGCAATATTTGATTGGAAGTTCTCCACATTGATGCTGTCAATGACGATCTCATTTCTGAATAATATCGAACAATTATATTAATGTCCTTAAAAAGGAAACAAATGCTGGCTTACCCACAAAAGAGGAGAGAACCCATAAGTCACCTCAAAAAGTGGCCAATAAAAACAATTTTATCAGTGTAAGTGAAGGGTGCCATAGAAATGCCTAGTGACTCTTTCATTAATGACAAGGTGGTATTGGTGCGATATGAACCCATGCCAAAGAAATGACTGGTGACTCTTATTTAATACAAATTGTGGCAGTGTATAAATACAAATTAAACTATGTTCTAAAAATAGACCGTTGACTCTTTCATTACAGATACGGTGGCAGCAGTGGGATATGTACCCATGCCATAGAAAAAAGGGTTACCTTAAAGGGCAAGTCCACTCCAAAAATAACTTTCTTTCAAAAGAAGCAGAAAAATCAGACCGTAACCAATCAACAAAAAAATTGAGCAAAATCAGATAACTAATAACAATTTTATGATTTTTGGAAAAAGTATGTAAAACCATGGACCTATACGGATGGACATTCAACGTGATTCTTTCTTTGATCCAATGATAATCACCGCCTTCTGATTATGTGCATCTTAATGAGAACATTCAGCTGTTTTGACAAAGGAGCAGTTTCCCTCTATTGAGTTTTGTTTGGATGGTGTGCTCTGTAAGAGTATGTTTTCAATAAAAAAAATCCCAAATGGGGAGCAGCAAAGTTGAAAAGCTGACGATTTTGGTGATATGAAATGTATTATTACTGATTTGCACACTTTTGCACGCACCAATGACCATATAAAACAATTAGAAGGCCATGATCTGTATAAGTCATGTGCGTTGTAATACTTGAATATTATGAGGAAAACGGGATTATAAACCACAAACAATCCAAACAAAACCTATCTGGTAATATTAAAATGTTTTTCAAAAATAGAACACAGTACGCGGAACAACAATTTCCAATTATTAACCAGGACTACACATCGATTTTCCATGATTTAAGCGATTTACTATCTTCTGCGCATGTATATTAACATGTTTAAAATCACCATGTTGATTCTGTCCCGGCTTATTGGCGGTGACCATCATGAGATCAAAGTGAAGAAATAATTACGGAATGTTATTGAGACGACATTGACGGAGACAATCGCAATGAATTCGTTGAGAAAACGATGAATGTCCATTCGTAATAGGTCCATGGTAAAACTATGGAACAATGAGAATCACAACACAAATTGGCATTATGGTAATCAGTTTGTGACGTCATGTTGCCTTAACATTGTGGCCCGAATTCACAATGGAGGTTTGTTGTTTGTCGACAAACCTAGGTTTATACGCACGTAAACCTAGGTTTGTCGACAAATCTACTTTGTGAATTCGGCCTTTGTGTCTGAATTGGCCTTAAGAAACTTTTCTTACCTGGATCCACTGTTTGGTATAACGACTAAATGCCGTCCAGGCTGAGTTGGCCAGGTTTAGGCGACCCTTATTTGCCCCAAAGGCATTACTGTCACCGCCATGAGTATACACACTGGAAGCTGTAAGACTGGAATCTGGGATGTCATTATTCTCCATGCCAAGCGGTACAATCAAGGTGGCTGTCGATTAAAGGTATTACAAAGTTTTGGTATGGGGGTCATGAATTTGGTTCAAATTAACATATTGGAAGCATATGCGTTCCTACAATATACATTGATCGTTGTCGCGGTTGAAATCGAATCTAAAGATATGAAATTATAAATAATAAACTCTTTATGTTGTATAGCTCCCTCTCAAGGTCAAGATATTCATTTAGCTATGAAACAATGTTTCTTGACTAGAATCGACTGATTAGCTATTTCCATTTGGAAATTATATATCACAACTACATATTCTGAGATTTTCATGGTCGCAGCTAACATGATACGGCCATGGGCGCTATTTGAAATTTATCATAATTTACCGGGAGCACCGGTAAATTTTGATATTCAATTTTTCTCGAAAACAGAAGTGTTTTAGGGGTTATTTTTTTAGTGCTTATAATACATCCACAAGGACATCTAAATATATCAAAATTGTAAAGATTCACTATCCACCCAATTTTCAAAATTTCCCAAAACTTTGTATTACCTTTAATGAGTGCAAATGTATAGCAAAAGGTAGAAAGTGGGGTCAAATAGGTAAATACTGTATGAGCGAATGGCCCGATCAGATTGACATCCAATAAAGCCAGCCTGTAGTAACATTATTGGCATGAGCAGATAAAAAGGTCATTTGTTGGAAATTGTAATGCCCTCTCTGAGACAAAAACTCGATATTTGCTCACATTACTACAGAAGTAAAGCATTCTATTTTCTACAGGTAGATGTATTACTTTGAAAAGGTGGAATCAGAAGTTATTCGAGGAGACATATTCATGTTGAATACATCTGTATATATATATGGAAGCGTTTTGAATCAGTCTACTTATAATAACTAGAAATTTGATTCGTCATGAGGACGATTTAGGTGGTCTGTCTTCACTTCTAATGACAGATTTGTGAATGGGAGAAGTTACATAGACATGTAAACAATGATGATCATGATGAACATGATGATGGTCATGATAGTAATGGTGACGACGATTACGATGATAATGATAATGCTAGATGATGATAATAACGATAATGTTAATGATGATGATAATGATCATCATGATGTTGATGATCATGATCATGATCATGATGATGTTCAGTTATGAAACTGCTCTTCCAGCGGGCCCTGCAAAACATAATATGTTATTTCTACCCTTTTCCAATCTAACATGCCTAGCGCCTAGCTAGAAGGCAGAAGGTCCCATTGTTATAAGTCGTTGGTATGACTCGGCCGGGGTTCGAACCCACGACCTCCCGTTCATAAGGCGGGCGCTCTAATCACTGAGCCACCATGCCCAGTAGTTTCCATTGGGGGTAATTGTCTTCGGGGGTAGTTGTCCTCGGGGGGTAGTTGTCCTGGGGGGGGGGATTGTCCTCGGGGGGTAATTGTCCTCGGGGGTAGTTGTCCCCGGGGGTAATTGTCCCCGGGGGTAGTTGTCCTCGGGGGATAATTCTCCGGGGGGTAATTTTCCGGGGGGTAATTGTCCTTGGGGGTAATTGTCCTCGGGGGGTAATTCTCCGGGGGGTAATCGTCCTACGGGGGTAGTTATCCGGGGGATAATTTTCCAGGGGGTGATTGCCCAAGGGGTAATTGTCCTGATACGGCCTGGAACGTATCCAAAATGAATTTGAGACGATTTTGAGCATTTTGGAATTTTGCGCGCGCGCTCACGCGCGGACGTGTGTATGTGCGCGCGTTTTTTGATCTCAAATTGGCTTGATGGATATTGACCTTAATCATGATAAATATGAATGAGAAATGACTTTCCGTTATGAAGATATGATCATGAGTTGATTTTCACAAAATTTTAGAACACGTCATGGAGATATGATGCCCCTGAAAATATTCCTGTTACGTCTTATAACAATGACCTTTGACGGTGCTAAAGTGTAAGGCATTTGATTGTGCCATTTTAAAGTTATCTCGTACACCAAAAAAGTGGGTGGAAATGAGAACAACTTGACATGTAATACTTGATTGGAACAAGTATAGGTGGGCTGTTCCAAGTGAAATTTGAGACAAATGGAGCAAAAATAAGCCAGATACTGCTATAAAAACAATGTCATATAGATTCATGATGTGAACGAAATTCACCTTACTGAGGCATGACATGCAAACAAAGAGATTTCTGACATGTGGCCTTTAATCGAAATTGTTACTATGATAACGCCATCAAAATGAAAAATAGTGAACACCTAGTTTGTAGAAAATTGTCTGAGATAAATACGCTGACTTCATAATATGCAAATTGGTATTTTTAGTTCGAAGGCCATTATGATGACGTCAGAATATTTTCAATGGCCAAATGAGACATGAAATCATGTTTCTTTTTTATACTCTTTCTTAATATGGAAAATATTGGGGGTCCAGGTGCATCCCAAAGAGTTATTATTGATTTTGTAAAGGCATATATTTGTCCCATATATGGTATGTATTAAAAGAGCTCGCGCGCACGGACATTTATCTTGAATGGATGTTCATCAGGTTATTAATAGTCATAAAGAGAGAAAAATTGTATGAAATTGTTTGAAAAAATATCATGAAAGAAAAATAAACGGCGATTCTATGTTCTGTAATTGTGTTACGCGCGGAAACGCGCGCGCATGCACGTGAACGCGATTTTGTATAAAATGCTTAAAATGGCCTAGAACGTATGCAAAATAAATTTGAGACGATTTTGAGCATTACAACATTTGGCGCGCGCAATCAAGCGCGGACTTACGCGCATGCGCGCGTTTTTTGACCTGAGATTGACCTGACTGATACTGACCTTGATCATGATAAATATGAATGAGAAATGCCTTTTGCTTCTTAAGATACGATCATGAAAATGTCAAAGGTCAAGGTTGAAAACCTAACTCTGTTTTGTCCATATGCCTAAACATAATTGTGCCCAATATCAAAGCATTTGATTGAACCATTTCAAATTTATCTTGTTAACACAAAAGTGGGTGGAAATACGAAAAAATAAATAATACAAAGTAATTAAGGCGATTTTAACAAAATTATAAGGTGGTCTGTGATACATACAGCTCACCCGATAAAGGCAAAATTAACAAAAATATAAGGTGGTCTGTATGATAGACAGCCTACCTGATAATACAAATAAAGGCAATTTTAACAAAATTATAAGGTCCACCTGATAATAAAAACAAAGAATAACATAAAAGAAGGTAAAAGAAGGAAAAAACAATGAATAGCATACGGAAAGACAGAAAGAAAAAACGATAAAGAATAGGTAATGGAAAGATAGAAGAAAAGATGAATTATGGAAAAAACAAAGAATAACATAGGGAATGGAATGCAAAAATGATAGAACGATACAAACTAAGAATTACATAAGAAAAGGTGATAGAAGGAAGTAAAACAAAGAATAACACGAGGAAAGATAGCAAGAACAAAAAAAAAAGAGTGATAACATCAAATAAAAACATAGGGAAAGACAGAAAGAGAAAATTATAAAGAATAGATAATGGAAAAACAGAAAGAGAAAATGATAGAACGAAAACAAAGAATAACATAACGATAGATTTTTAAAATGTTAGAATAATATACGAAGAATAACATAAGAAGTAAATGAAGGAGGAATTGAATAAAGACGGGGGAAATTACGTCATCGTGTAGAGAACGGGTGTCGACTATAAACGAAAAGGGTTATAAACTAGTGAACAGGAGAGGTTGACGTACAGCAGGTTGACCAACTAGGCGTTGCGTCGTGCGCCTGTAATCCAGCAAACAATGGAAGTTACAAATTGATTCAGTCGAGGACGCAGGTTCGAAACTGAGTCACGTCTTTCGGATGGTGACGGTTAAAGGTCGGTCACCAGACGTAAATTATCATATCTGCTTGATACACGTCTGTAAACAATACACACACACACACACAGGTTGACCGCATCGTTAAGAGGGCAGGAACGGCGTCCTCGTCTATGCAAACGAAGAGGCCCTAATATGTACCCCCCCAAAAGCGGGCTGGAACTTGTCGATGAGGGCAGGGTATGTAAACAGGGAAGCTATCTGGACAGGAGCGTATACTGTTGTCGCGTGTCATTAATTCCATACATATTCAAAGATATCACTCACAGCTCCCATTCATTTTCCTCTCTCAATATTTTTAGTGTTCAAAATTGAGTTTTTACTACCTTTTTAATTCCGTTTCGTCTCGAAATCCCGAAGTATCCTTGTCTCACATTGCCATGAAATTTCTCGCTCCAATTGCTATGCCAAAAAATAAAAAGCGCCCTCTAAAGTTCTTGGAATTGTCTGCCTTTCTTTCTGTGGCCGTAGATCCATCGTGTCTCGCCAAACCCGTACTTTTTTTTTTGGATTTAGATACTTGAAAATAAGCCCTAGTATAGTCGAAGATATGACTTCATGTCTCATTTGGCCATTAGGTACGTCGTGACGTCATCATAATGGCCTCGGAACTCAAAATACGAAATTCCATGTTATGACGTCAGCATATTTTGAGGATACTGCGTGTACCTCTGTAATATTGATTATTTTTCTCCCAATTTTTGAAATGTTGTAGCTGAAACGGTTCTCTAAACGATAAGTGACATTATGACGATATCTTTACAATGGTATCATGGCGAATTCTTTTGATAAAATCCCATCTGCACTAGTTTGGCCAGCAGGGATTATACCTTCCTGCATGGTCACTGACAGGTGGTTATCTCATCAAATCAGCTCTCAATTAACATAACAAAAAGGGGACTATGGGGACCAATAGTCACCGATTAGGCATTGATTGATATGTAGAGGGCGCAAGTAGCTATAAGTAGTGCAGAGGGGCATGTCAATTTTCTTAAATGTTGCGTGTATTCTCTATTAGAGGTGACTTTTTCTGAAATCTTGATTCTATATTCCAGTCTTTTTCGATTTTTTTTCGCTCGATTTTCTGCCAGCTTCAGATATGTTGACCTGAGAATTGTTTTTATACGGAAGGTCACTTTTTTTTTTTAATCAGATGTTGGGATCATGGCGATATTCTAACTACAAGATGTGATTTGGGAATCCCATTGTCCGTTTTGGTATAATGTTTATGTGGAATAGTTTGGTAAAGTGGTTATAGCACTTGCCTCCCATTCAGGTGACCCACGTTCGATTCCCGGTGGGTCATTTTTTCTATTTTGTTTTGATTTCGCTTTACATTTAGTTATATCACCTTCTTCGACTATCATATCATATTCAATCACAAACAATGTAATAAACGCCAAATTTTGCTTGTCATATCTAGGAGAGGAATTAAATGTCATTTTTGACCTAAATCACTCGACGGCGAACGCTCGTTTAGGTCGGTGCCCTGGCAGCGAACGTCCGGGCATCAAGCGTACTTTTGGTGCCCCGCCGATCACAGGCCGGCGCCGGGCAATTTCTTTAAAATCAGCCGGTGGCCGGTCGGAGACTGCTCGATAATCGGTGAGTCATCAGTTGGTCACTGCCGGGACGCGCATATATTTTTTACACAACTGTTTAGCCATTTTCGAAAAAAACATCAGGGCACGATTTATGTGCAAGCACGTACACCCAGGGAAGAGAGAGAAGATGATAGAAAGAGGAATAGAAAGGAGCTTAGTATATTTGACTGAAGTGGCTAAACAGTTGTGTAAACAAAAATATGCGCTGCCGGGACGCCGCCTGTAAAAGCTTCACGATTTCGCCTAGTTTGACAAACAAAATCGACAGGCGACCGAAGGGAAATCGACAGCGCACCGCCCAGCCATTGCTGGTGCTCTATACAGTCTGCTCGACTTCCTCAAATATCACTGGGCGATGCCTAAATGCCGTCGGCGACCGAGCAGGCTACAAATCGGTTGGTCGCCGCTCTGATTTGTGACCATTACTTTAGTTCTGACTGATGAAAATGTTTATTGTGGTAAAAAATAACGAACTGGAACCAATTATTACCTGTTTCCGTATCACACACAGTCAGGGGAAGAGAAGACAGACATAAGACGTATGCCACACTTAATAGCCGGCGAGCCATGTTAACCATCTTTAACCTGAATAAATGACAATTAGAAATCATATAGTAAGACGTCTACATTGGTTAAATAATACTCATATCATTATCATTCCAATGAATCAATTCCAAAAAAATGAAAAGGAGGAATAGATGTTGCAATAAATAGAAAGCGCATTGATCATTCAAACGAAAATATAAAGATAATTAATGTGGTAAAAAATAGACACGCAAATCGGGGAACTAAGTCGGAGGAAAGTATTCATTGTTGTTCATTGAAACATAGTTACACATGATAAAAACGTGATCACCAAAGCTGTTTTCCATCATGGTGCTGAATAACGAAATGCAATAGTAATATATAAACATTTCAAATCTATGGTGATACAACAACGACTTACCGAGCACTGGACGGGGACTCAGAAATGCACAACATCGACGATGAGAATGAATTCTTGCAAACGTGTCACGATGATATACAGTATAGGAAAAAAACGTGTTGTGTTGTATGACCATATGTTTAAATATCATAGACTGGCTATAACAATTAATTAATATCTTTAGCTGTCAAAACACCAATTGAGACGTGTTGCCGTATGGATGTTATTTAATTTGATTCATTCGTTTCCATAAGGAAACATACAAAAAGACGACGTTGAATCGTATTCAACAACCATCTCTCTGATATCCCACCTTCCCTCTCAACCCATCATGAGTGCAATCCATCACCAATTCACCATGAAATTGATGTGTATATATCTACTTACAATATGTTCATCATGTACAACATCGACGATGAGAATGAATTCTTGCAAACGTGTCACGATGATATATAGGAAAAAAACATGTTGTGTTGTATGACCATATGTTTAAATATCATAGACTGGCTATAACAATTAATTAATATCTAGCTGTCAAAACACCAATTGAGACGTGTTGCCGTATGGATGTTATTTAATTTGATTCATTCGTTTCCATAAGGAAACGTAAAAAAAAAAATGTTGAATCGTATTCAACAACCATCTCTCTGATATCCCACCTTCCCTCTCAACCCAACATGAGTGCAATCCATCACCAATTCACCATGAAATTGATGTGTTTATTTCTACTTACAATATGTTCATCATGTACAACATCGACGATGAGAATGAATTCTTGCAAACGTGTCACGATGATATATAGGAAAAAAACGTTTTGTGTTGTATGACCATATGTTTAAATATCATAGACTGGCTATAACAATTAATTAATATCTCTAGCTGTCAAAACACCAATTGAGACGTGTTGCCGTATGGATGTTATTTAATTTGATTCATTCGTTTCCATAAGGAAACATACAAAAAGACGACGTTGAATCGTATTCAACAACCATCTCTCTGAACGTGTTGTGTTGTATGACCATATTTTTAAATATCATAGACTGGCTATAACAATTAATTAATATCTCTAGCTGTCAAAACACCAATTGAGACGTGTTGCCGTATGGATGTTATTTAATTTGATTCATTCGTTTCCATAAGGAAACATAAAAAAGACGACGTTGAATCGTATTCAACAACCATCCCTCTGATATCCCACCTTCCCTCTCAACCCATCATGAGTGCAATCCATCACCAATTCACCATGAAATTGATGTGTTTATTTCTACTTACCATATGTTCATCATAATAAATGTCACAACACGTAGTGAAACCTGTTGTTCCACAAAGAATGGTTTATTACACTTTTTTTTTATTTTTTTTTTAGGAGGGGGTGGGGGGTATAGCTAATGGGAAAATGCACCGGGCGCACTCTGATAATGATTCTTTCCTTGCCTGCGGTAGAGAAGGGGATTTTAGCGTCTCATTTTCTCACCCCTTTTTCCATATTCCCCTTTCTCTCTCTCTCTGTGTCTCTGTCTCTTTTTCCATTTTTTTCTCTCTTTCTCTATATCTCTTTCTCTCTTCGTGTCTCTTTTTAAAAGTCGAGACGATACTTTGTATAGGCGCTATACATTATTAATATTACTTCCTTTCTTTTCCTTTTTCCACTCCGTCCGCTCCCTCCCTCCTGCCGCTACGCCATTTGCTCTTGATTAAACATGCAGTGCGATCCAGAAAAAACGAATCCGAGAATTATTGATGTTTTATCATTGTTCGTTTTTACTGGCAACCTGCCGTTGTAACAAGCGGAACTGACAAAAGACTTAACTCCGTTTCATTGACAATCAGCCATGCATGAAATCTTTCGTCTACGGCTGATTGTCAACGAAACGGAGTTAAGTCTTTTGTCAACTCTGTTGCTACGGCAAGTAGCCATTAAAAACGAATTCGTTTGATAAAATTATGGAAATGCAGGCACTACTTTAAACAAACAGAACTTTATAATTCCTTGCTCGTTTTTCCTGATTGAGGTATCATATGAAAGAACAGAAACTCAACTCTCTAGAAATGTTATTTTCCCTTTGAAATTTAGTTACCGTCCGCCAAATGACTTTTCGGTTTCCTCTCTTCAAATTGATTTTAATCACTCATGCGTGAAATATTCATCATATGAGATGCATCAAATGAACGGGGAGGATCTAAGCTTTCCAAATATGTGTCATTTATTGATCATAATTGTGATTAAGTTATGATAAAACATCGATAATTCTCGGTTTCGTTTTTTTTCTGGGACGCACTGTAGACAAATTCAAAAGCATACTGGACTCGAACAAGCACAACGTATGCACTGTATGTATCAAAAGCTTACATTAAGACCGCTTAAGCCGAATACTAACATTATAAACAGATTTATTATTATAGTCATCCCAAATAGGATGATCGGTGAGAAATAAAAGTATATACCTGGTTCTGTTTTGAGGCGCTTCACGTATGAATACATCTTAGTTGTTAAAGATAGATATTGACGTTTTACAATTATATGATACTATTTTTTAAACAAATTATTATTGAATTCATGTATACATTGGTTAGTACAGAAGTTTGTTTCGTATTACATTCACAGTAACAAAATGAAACGGGATGCGTTTTTGCGGTTACTTGAGATTTAATAGAGGGTGGAATCTTGTTACCCTGAATATCAACATCATGACAATAATAACAACTACGACACAAACTTTCCCAACTGAATATAGAATACGTTTACGTAAACGTTACACTGCTTCAATCCGCCCAGGGAAGGACCCGGGTATTATTTTCGAATCTTTTGATCAATTTATACAAGTATCTGCACCTGAAAAAACTGGATGGAGCCGGCATGTCCAATCCAAAGTACTCTCTGCACCAGGGCCACCAACAGACGAGAACTTGGGTACAACCCCCACAGCCCGTCAAAAGGACACTGTTTCCTGCATTAAAGAGGGCGAACAGAGTTTACCTTCTCATCTGGAATTTAACTGTGAATACCACAAAGTAGGCTATACGTATTACACCCCTCTGCATACAAAGAAGACACACAGTTCCACTGCATTAACCCTAATAAGGCCGGGGGGCCATTATGCCCCCCCCCTCCACGATTTTTCTGATTGTTCGAGAACGCATTTGGATGGCGCCTCGCCGCTCGCTGACTTTTTTCTTTAGAGTCTTGCGCATCTTTAAAAAAAAAAAAAAAAATCGGACCTATAGTTACAAGGTCACGTGACCTTTTGTCTTAGCATGTCAGCCCGAAAATCGCTCATTTTTGTGATTTGTGTACAAAACATATGGAAATGTCATTTTTCCTAAAAATAGATCAAACTTTGTTATTGGGTCTTTTTTAAAGTTTAGGTGGTTGTTTTGGGAGTCAAAATAGTTGAATTGAAGGAAGAAATGAAAAAAAAAAAAAAAAAAAAAAAATAAGTTAAAAAAACAATGAAATACATAATAAATTATCAAAACAAGAGATAACATAAGGAATAAGCTGGCTCTTCCAATTTTTTTTGTCGTATTATGCAAAGAGTAAGATAGCTCCTAAGACGAGTACACATACAGCTTCAAAGAGGCTGAGGTTGTTGGTTTGTTTTACTCATCCAACGAATAAAGAGTCTGTGACATATTAGGGAGCAAAAAGCCAGTTTACACACTAGTGAATAATTTTACTCATTCGGTCACTAAAGTTTGAGAATACTCATCCAATATATATTTACATGTACTTTAATGCATAAAAAGACTCATCGAGAAAATTATCGGGTCACATACTCATTTTAAATATCATGTGTGTAAAATTTCACTAAGAGAAAGGTGGTGTATTCACCAAATGTGTAAAATAATGCATTTATTAGATATATTCTCTCGACTGAATGAGTGAGCTACGATTTTTACTCACCATACTTAGTTCCGTTTTTTTGTGTGTACAGCTCTAGAAGAAAAAGCATTTGTAGCCTTTCTTTTAAGCAGTTGAAGAAATTAATAAAAGTAGGCCTACTTAAAGAAATCGTTTGTAAGATATTCAGATTATATTCAGTTTATTTATATTAAGTTAAACACCATGTACTTGGTGTTAAAATAAAGAAAAAATAATAATAATAATAATATTTAATTTTTATATAGCGCTTAATACAAATGTCTCTAAGCGCTTTACAAATATACTATTACCCCGGTCATTGGATTCAGTGCTTGCCCGATTCCAGCCGGGCGTTACTTGACGCTCACAAGCTGTTTGACCAACAATGACGGCCGCATCCTACCGGGTACCCATTTGACACCTGGGTGGAGAGTAGCAAGTGCAGGTTAATATCTTGCCAAAGGATATTAGTGCCGTGTCGGGATTCGAACCCACGACCTTAGCATCTCCAGTCAAGCGCCTAAAACCACTCGACCACGACACTCCTACTAAATACGCCAGGAACATGAAAAACAAAACTTTTATTGTCACACATGCCTATAATCGGACATATTTAAAAACTGAAATGTGGCACCGCCCCAAAAAATATAATTCTGAGATCCTCCTTCGTCTTTAATTTGCACCTGGAAATAAATTCTTTGTTCCTCGTCTATGTCATCGCGGCGAAAAAATTCAGACTTTTCTTCTTTGAGGAGCTACTTTCACATGCAGCCTCAGACAAATGTGCCAAAGAAGTTTTTTCTTCTTGTGTTCCTGGAAACAAAGTTTTGGGCAATAGTAACGT
Source organism: Strongylocentrotus droebachiensis (assembly GCA_035222895.1). Taxonomy (NCBI): domain Eukaryota; kingdom Metazoa; phylum Echinodermata; class Echinoidea; order Camarodonta; family Strongylocentrotidae; genus Strongylocentrotus; species Strongylocentrotus droebachiensis. Next base: position 195,364 of record JAVYIG010002902.1, on the reverse strand, counting down.
TAGACAGTCATAACCCACATCCAATGAATGAATCGCGGTCAATGGGATGATATTTTTTTCATTCTGACCACTATAAAGAACAAATCATACGATATCATTTCGCCTACATCAGATCTGATTACAAAAGGGTAATGAATTATTTAAACAAATTTACTTGATGAAGTCCGGGGAGAAGAAGATGTGCCTGTGATGATCTTACTCCAATGCAAAGCAAGGCTATGAGCCCCCCTCAATCAATCTCCCAATATTTATAAACTCAGTTGTAATAATAATTTGAATACTAAGTCGATCTGTAGATTATAGAAACGCATGAAGCTTCTAGCCCAGAACATAAGTGTGCAAATATATTTGGGGAGGGCGGGGTCAATGATAGCCTATCCGAGCCCGAACAATTTTTTGTTTTGTATTTATTTTTTTTTTTTTTTTTTTTTTTTTTTTTTTTTTTTGGGGGGGGGGGGGGGCTCATGATAACCGAGCCCGGCCAAAATATAGGGGGGGGGGGGGGGTGGGGGCTCGATGATATCCGAGCCCCTCAAAAAAATCAGGGGGCTCCGTGATGTTATCCGAGCCCCACAAAAATATCGGGGGGCTCCGTGATGTTATCCGAGCCCCACCAAAAATAATTGGGGGCTGATGATATTTGAGTCCCACCAAAATATGGGGGGGGAGGGGGGGGGGTCAAAGATATCGGAGCCCCACCAAAATATGGGGAGGGGGTGCTCAATGATATCAGAGTCCCGCCAAGAAAATATTTGGGGGTCTCAATGATATCCGAAATCCACCAAATATATTGGGAGGGGGGGGGGGGTCAATGATATGCGAGATCCGATGTCTGAGCCCCCCTCCCCCTCCCCAAATAAATATTTATAAAATGTTTAAATTTGAATGGTAAGTCTGTAGATTATAGGTATACATGAGTTTCATGCCTAGAATATAATGATATGGGAGAAGGGGGTTAATGATATCCGAGCCCCGCAATAAGTATAGGGGGCGGCTCAATGATATCTGAGCCCCACCACAAAATTGGGGGCTCAATGATATCTATAAGCCCCGCCAAAAACGTTGAAGGGGGGGGGGGTTCAATGATATCTGAGCCCCCCCCCCCCCCCCCCCCCGGTTCCTAAGCCTATGTCTGCGATCACGACTGTATCACCATGATATCACCGATCTCTAGCTAGCTATAGCTATAGCTATAGAAATAAAGATCGGTGTGCGTTTCTATGGCATGCAACGATGGGAATGATTGGTCAACATTAAACTAACGGTAGTGTGTTTTACTTACATGTTAGTACCGTAACTGTTGAGTAACGCAAACACTACTCTGCAAAATCATTGGATATTAAGTGTACGTTATTGTTTCCTTAGTGATTACGTTACTAGTTAAGTTTATGGCGGCGGTGGCCTTCCATACCTTTGCGCTAGTCTGCGTCAACGAACTCAAACCAAGTAGAAGGATTGTGTCCGTTCACGTTTCACGCAGCGCAATGGCACCGCTCGAGTGCGCCCGCCGCCATTTTGCGTAGTACAATAAATCGCCTGCGCACACGTATTGTGTACAAGCTCCTATTGCAATTGGAGGAAGGGACGTCCAGAAACCAGGGTTTTATTGTTAGTTTTGGTGAAAATATCTTTACATATATTGTTTATGCCTTTTTCCAAGTCCCATACAGATGTTTGATGACTTGAATATTGGAATAAGAGCGGCAGCTTGGACAGTAGGGGAGTTCAAATTTTAGTGTTTTTTTTGCATAAACACTAAAAGAGCTAGACTATTTGTTAAATATCATTTGTGGTATTAGGCTAGTTTTGTCTCTTTCTGTGATAGAAAGAATATAACAAAATTATTTAGGCTCTATCTATATAAATCACTCCTACTTTCTCTTTACACACTCGTAAATTACGGTCTCAGTCTGTGTTTCTCTTCGATCCCACTCCCCCTCTCTTTTTCTTTCACACTCCCCCTCTCCATTTCTTTCTCTCTACCCCTTTCTCTACTCCCTCTCTCTTTCTCTCTATCCCCTTCTCTCTCTCCCTCTCTTTTTCTTTCACTCTCCCTTTCTTTCTCTCTTTCTCTCTATCCCCTTCTCTTTTTCTCTCCCCCTTTTTCTTTCACTCTCCCCTCTCTCTTTTTGTCTCTCTCCCCTCTCTCTTTCTCTATCCCTTTGATTCTTGGCACTGCAGAAGTAGGCCCACTGAATATTAATATTATTTCTTTTCTTTCCCTTGGGAGGCTACCATTTAGCTGCCAGATATTATTTTCATCCCATATAGGCATATTAAAGATTTAAAGATTTGTCTAAGAAGTGTTAAGTAATGAAACATTGTGGCAACTATTCACATGTCTTTCCACATAATTGTGAATACTTTCATCTTTATTCAGTTTTTTTTTTAACCTTGGCATTGCGCTATGTATTACATGAATGTATACAGTACATATCAAAACATCCATGAACTATTGCAATGGTGGATATGAAGAAAAAAATCCTCAATGGTATGGAAAAAACTTTCCTCAAGCAAGCAATCATGGCACATTATGTTTATACCGGCATATTTCTTATTCATTTTAACACACAGAGAAATAATCACATGTACATTTGCATTTGACTGACTACAATGTACAAAAGGCAAGATTTTCTCCCTTTTAGCACTCAAAACTTGAACATACTTCATTAATAAACTAGACATCAACAAGATATAATACATATGGATCAGTATTTCCCTCTCTTTGGTTTGTTCATGAAGCAATGTATGGATTCATCTGATTTCAGTGAAAACTTTTAAAACAGATTTTTACTCTAGATGAAAGTTGCAACTTTCATTTAGCTCAAGCTCTTTCAGTTGGTAAACATGGATACAACCATTGCAACTACAGTTTGAATTCACTAGTGTAGAATAGATGACACTGCACATTGAATAATAAAATCATTGGACAATATTTTATAACAAAACAGGGATCGTTTGCATACACCGTAAACCTCTGTATACAGATTTGCATACAACATAATGAGTGACTTCCTTATCTAATTTGACGAAACAATTTGTTTGTACATACATGTATGTGACACTATGCCATCACCGAATACATTATCCATTATCAAGAAACATACGCACAATTGCAAATAGCTTTGGTAACCATAAGTGCAACCAATAGGATATGAAGGCACAAGTCATCAGAGTCAAGTTAAAAATACAAAATTTAAAGAAAATCCCTTTCCCTGAAACACGCGGGAAACACGTTGACAATAATCCAGTTGTTTTTTATTTCTTTGATGCCTCTTTCGCAAATTCTAATCTCAAATCTAATTTATGCAATCAGATTCAAACCCTAAACCTGTCAGACAGAAGACAGGCTAGTGTCACTAGAATCACACAATTCCTTTCTCTCTGGGTAAGCCTAGATGTATAAAACACAAAATAGACCAATAGGGCAAACATCGTATCCCTGTAGTGCACATTCTGTCATTTCAGTGGGAAGGAGAAGGTATGATGAAATAGTCTGTTTGAATTAGTATATTTATTTCATACAATGGTGAAATATTATGTAAAAAAATACACATAAATAATTTTTTTTACCCTTTTACAGCAGAAATCCCCAAATATTTCAAAATGTATATATCTTTAAAGATATACATGTACCAGAATAATGGAGCTTCGCAAAATATTGCCTGGTGTTTTTTTTTTTCTTGATTTGTATTTCAAGTGCTGTGCTTTACTAGGCCATATGAAATCACTACATAATCTACACATATTCATCTGAGGAGTAAGTTTTAGAGGACGTAGGAAGGTTCATGCAGGTAGTTGACCGCCATGACTGACAGGTCGTAACTTTCACAATGACCAACTTTGATGAGTAAAATTTCTTGTATTTTACAATAATTTAAATGTCCAATATTAAGATGTAAATTTTGAGTAAATTCCAGTAAATTTCTTACAATAATGCTTGAAAGTCTGACGACTCACGGGAAATTGTGTCACTATTAATACCAGCGCCGCGATGCAACATGTTCATAAGTTCAAGTTAATCTTAAAAGTAACTTGAACCAAGTTTCACCAAGTCAAACAAAGAAAGTGACCTACTTATGCCCCAATGATCCCCCCCCCCCCAAAAAAAAAAGAAAGTACAGTACAGTATTCTCTGGATATCATGTATTCGATATTATCGGTTTATAATACTTTGCAGCTCTGTGGAATTCAATATTTTTGATAGTTCATAGCCGATGTCATTGAGCTCGAGCGAAAACAGTTCACAAACATGGAAATGAATAGATGGGACCGATGTACAAATACACGCTTTAGTCTGTGGCTTTCTGCGTTCGGATTATCATGCAAAACTGTTTATTTTTGCCATGTTCTTAATGAAGTGATCACTTAACTATGAAAGGTTATTCCAGAGCCACTTTTAAGGCGATTGGTGCAGTTGAAAGCTGCACAATATGGCATTTTGCAGACGAAAGTTCGGCATACACATAGCACGTAGTCGCAGTTCGCTTTCACAACGCTCGTTCTATCCAAGATGGCGCACGGCGGTGCAATTCAGCGGTCTCGGAAAATCCTTCTACTTACTTGGATTTCGATGGTCTGCGTATTGAGTACGCAGTGAGCACGTTTCGTTGCGCTTTATTGGGTACGACTGCCCTCTACGCAAAGGTGTGACTGAGGCATTAATCTGACAGCTCTACACCAACTCAAAAATGAATCGGATCTTTTACTCTCTTTAATAGTGAATATTCTGTTTCAGGTTGTACGTTCAATACCATCGTATCAAAGTATTATTCTTTCTGAAGATGTATTTGATATAAACATACAATCATCCAATTGTCAACCCCTTTTGTGTCTTTGCATTACACTATGAGGTTACAAATGTGTTTGTTTATTTATTTGTTAGTCGATTTTATTTCGTAATTTTCCATTCCTTTTTGGGGGTATTGATTTATTTTGTCCATCATGGTTATTGATGTAAATGAAGGTATTTTTTATATTAGCTGTCCTCCAAAAGTTTGGGTACACCTGTAAATAGAACTGATCTTTAAAAATCATTGTTGCAGTTCCACAAATTCGATGATTAAAAAGGAAGTCCGCCCTGATATTAAAGGTATTATGTCCCATTTGCAGGCCCCAAAAATGGAAAGGTTAAATTCCAACGGCATTTGAAAGATAATACTAATTTAGAACTTCCCAATAAGTAATAGTCTTGATTTTCAGACCATATTGTACCGAATGGTCATACGTTTTATGCTGCGCAAAGACTCATGGCCATTACAAGAAGGGGGTTATTGATGTAGACAAATACTCATGTTTCTTTACAGCTCATTTTATGTATGTTATTACCAAATAAAAAAAGAAGTCGGACACTCACTCAACAGTGTCTGGCAATGAAGTCTAGAAAAAAAAACGGGTTTCCTTGCATAATTTGAAGAATAGGACTCCTATTATTCAAATTATGCAAGGAAACCCGTTTTTTTTTCTAGTGGCACTGCTAACGTTTAAATTTCAAGTGAAATTCATAATTCCTGCAAAGTTCTAGAGAATTTGATGTTGGCTGTAATGGAGTATAATACCTTTAAGTTGGTTTTAAATGAAATACGAAAATTGCCTCTTTTTTCAGTTCAAGGAACATATATGAGTATAATAATAACAAAGAATACATGAAAACAATAATAAATACAATAACATTTATACCAAAAAAAGTCATCAACTCATGCCTGGGGATAACCAAAATTAACATACCAACAATTATTAAATAAAAGCTATCAAAATAGACAGGAAATAAGTAGTCCTTGAATCACCGTTAATTCTTCCCTATTCTTCAGTGTCACCACAATGTATATACATTTCTAAAGTTAGTGACTGTGCCTTTCTTCAAGTTTTGAATAAATCTTTACATTTGAGATATGTATCTCCTAGCACGGTTGTTTGATTATTTCATGTTCACCTGTCTATTTTTTTGTTTCAGCTGACGCAGGAATTCGAGAGAGAGGGAGAGATATAAAGAGAAAAAGAAAGAGAAAGAGAAAAAGAAAGAGAAAGAGAGAGAGAGATAAAGGGAAACTTGAACAGAAGAGTTGGTAAAAAGGGCTTTTTTTAACACCTAGATCCGCCCCTTAATGATCCATCGATAGGATAATTATGTCTTTGGACGCGCTAACTCCCGGGATTGTTTTTTTTTTTTTTTTTTTTTTTTTTATAATCCGTTTTTTGAAAGTGTTTTCGTTCTGTCCTCGTGACTAGCATGCATGCAGAAACCAGACTTGAATATGGTGGACTTAACAATATGACATCAAGAAAAAAAAAGAGACTCTACTAAAGGTATTAGGTAACTTTGTCTCTGATTCTAAACAAAATCCTGGATTTAGCTCATGCTGCAATCATAATTATAAACCTTTAGGTCATAAATGAATCCTATAACTTTTACATGGCAACCACAAGCCATGTTTGATTATCAAGATATTTATGATTGGAATTTTAAACGTTCTAATGGTTTTCATAACACTACAGTTTATTGGGGGAAATAAGTATGGTAAAACTGGTCACTCAAAGGTTGTTTTTTTAAACTTTTTGAAACACTTTTATTAATAACAGGTGGAGCCTTGCATATCTGAGATTTGTAAAACTGGAAACATTTTATAACAATTCCTTCAACCTATGCCATTTCCAATCAATAGAGAACCATGAGTTCAGGCGCGTACGCAGGGCCTAGGGGGTTCGGCAGGCGCGTAGCCAGAGTTTGATGTTTGGGGGGGGGGGGGGGGGGGCACATACATGTAATCGATAGAGGTAAAAAAAAAGGGGTCTGCAAAATTTCAAACGATCCTGGAAATTTTAGGGGGGGCACGTGCCCCCCCCCCCCCCCCCCCCCCCCCCCCCCGTGGCTACGCGCCTGGGGTTCGGGGGGGGGGGGGGGGTTAAAGTCCCCCTTTGGTATTTTGTATGTGTGTAATTTGGAGGATATATATATATATATATATATATACCAACGACTGACCTAAAAAAAAGTGACCTTACCCCCCCCCCCCCCCCCCATACGAAGCAAAATGTCAATTTTTTAAAATTGCGAGACCAAAAAAAAAAAAAAGTGTCCTCTTAATACCAAATTTCAAAATGTTGACCCCCCCCCCCCCCTTCAAAAAATCCTGCGTACGCCACTGCATGAGTTTATGCATGGCGGGGGGGGGGGGGGGAGGGGGTACTGAGACTATGATGACTATGAGACTATGAAAGAGAAGTAAAGGGATACTACCACCAAGATGTTAAATCCAATGATGGAATACTGTTTTATAGTCACAAACAAACAAACAAACATAGCATTCAACGTATATAATTTCATCATATGAATTTATTCGACTCATAAACACACATGTTACACATAGTGAAATAAACATCCAATTATTTTAAAATAACTTAACTATTACCTGAAGACTCACATAGATAAATTGCATTATGAATCTAGGGTCTATGAAAATGTTGGAAAGTCAAATAATACAGATTCTTCAATATAGACCAGCCAGGAGTCAATTTTATCAGGCTTTCAATTTTATATACCTCATACATAGATCCTGACAAGGAGCATTTCGATCTTTCAAGTATCATTGCGTCAAAGTGTTTGATATCAAACCCTGGGATAGGACTCCTAACCCCTACCGCGACTAGTTGCGCACACAATTTTTTGAGTTGCTAGGCTACCGCAATCGCGCGGTTACGCGCAGCGTTTAGGAATTCAATACTCTTGCATTCGACTTGATGTTGGATTTTTCTTATTCTGGTGAGTAAATTCCTCTTGATCTCGTTTCCTGTTTTTTAGAGCTATATCTAGACCTACAGCTAGACCTAATCATGAATCAATGAAAAGGATGAGGTATATATAAAACAAATATGGACTGCTCTGTAATCGGATGATGGTGGGAACTACCACTCCCTCGGTGGTGTTCACACCGGCCCTTCTATCACCCCTACGCTTCGCCTCGGGGGTTATAGAAGGGCCGGTGTGAACACCACCTTGGGAGTGATAGTTCCCACCATCATCCTCATGAGCAGTCAATATTTGTATAATATAGCCCCACCAGGATGAATTGATGATCTTGTTGAAAGCATTTTGTTCATCTTGTTGTATTGTTGGCATGCACTGCTTTTGAGCTTGCCTACAAATGAAATTAATACACAAACGCAAATTGTAATTATCAAATCTTTTAAAATCAGCTTCCTACCAAAACTCAAAACCCTTCAAATGGGGTTAGCTTGCTATTCACAAGGACCGCTATTTAAAAACGACCGCTATTCATTTAGTCACGCGTTATGGGTAGCGGTCTATGAATGGCGGTCCTTATTAATAGCGAGGTAAATTATCTATTTTTTGCTAGCTACTTATAAGTGCCGCTATTCATAAAGGAACGCTTTACATTTTTTCATGCGGTATGAATAGCGGTCCTTATGAATAATGGTCCTCATGGATAGTGAGCTTCACCCCTTAAACCCCTCACCTTTGGGTGATATTGTTAATGCTACAAGTTAGATTAAGTGTGCAATTTCATTTGAAACACATTTTACAAACATACAAAGCTATGTAATTCGAACAGCAGTTACAATCTTTTTGCGGACAGCCAATAAGTTCACGCCATCAAATCCAAATGCTGTACATTTTCATGTAATGTATTCATCTTGTATTGTTAAAAAATTCTTCCAACAAACAAACAAAAAATAGATAGACATGACATGACTAGCCAATTTAGATCATCTGGAATGTCAAACTATATATTTTAAACATGAATACATCCATCTGGTAGCGTCTATAAGGGCAATAACATGTATAATTGGGAATTTCCTAATGCAATGTGGAAGAGTTACCTTGAATACACCAGACTTTTGGATTACCAATTAATTTGCGTGCAAATCTTAGATTTAATAGACACATCAAAACTTGTTGACCACCTTTTGCCTGCCACAGTTCAAGTCTAACTTAAGACTTAAGATCTTAGTTTTTGTGAAACACCACCCTTGTGTTTTCTTGTTGCAATTGCAAGCTTATACAGGCTGGCCCATTCCAGTTAGACAGTTGCAGTTTTACTGGCATCAAAATCTAGGGGTCTTTGTTGTTTGTTAATACTCAAAGCTTTTCAACAGGAGAGCAATACCCAGTCCGATTCAGGCCAAGCAAAATCAGGTAGAAATCATAGATGTAAGAAGGTCTACTGTTGATTGTTTAAATGTCTTATGTTTCATAGGTGCAGTTTTACTGGCATCAAATTCTAGTGGCCTTTGCTGTTTTTTGTTAAGACTGAAAGATTTTCAACAAAAGAACAATGACCAGTCCGATTCAGGCCGAGCCAAACCAGTTTTAAATCATAGATGAGTGAAAGATGGATGTTGATGTGTTCTTATGTTTGCAAGGTGCAGTTATAGTGCCAGCATTGAAATCTGATACTCGGTGCTTTAGGGTTTTATTGCAAGGGTTAGGGCAAAAGAAATGGTGCCACCTCATACAAGCTGAGTCAACCCGGTAAAAGGTCATTGATAAGGAAAGAAAAATGGTGATTGTCTCTAGATGTGTTCTTTCGTGGTTGAAAGGCGTGGTTCGGTCTGGTATTCATTGCTGTATGGTTGAAAGGCGTTGTTTGGTCTGGTAGTCGTCGCTGGATGGTTGAAAGGCGTTGTTTGGTCTGGTAGTCGTCGCTGGATGGTTGAAAGGCGTGGTTCGGTCTGGTAGTCGTCGCTGGATGGTTGAAAGGCGTGGTTCGGTCTGGTAGTCGTTGCTGGATGGTTGAAAGGCGTGGTTTGGTCTGGTAGTCGTCGCTGGATGGTTGAAAGGCGTGGTTCGGTCTGGTAGTCGTCGCTGGATGGTTGAAAGGCGTGGTTCGGTCTGGTAGTCGTCGCTGGATGGTTGAAAGGCGTGGTTCGGTCTGGTAGTCGTCGCTGGATGGTTTTATTACATGCTTTCTAGGATAATAGCTATTCCTTGTCCGCCACCGATACAGGCTGAGCCCACACCATACTTATTACCTCTCCGTCTGAATCAGATGAGAATAAAATGGAATAGAATAGAGAAAATATATGATGATAATGATACTATCAACAACAAAAAACAGCATAAATAACAACAACAATAATGATGATAGCATACATAATGATTTAAATGATAATGATAGTAGATAATGATGAAGATGATGTTGATAATAATACTACAGCATTTGTAATGCGCCATCTATTTGCGTAAACTATTCTGTCTGAGGCGCAGAGGAAGATTATTCCCCTGACTTTAGCACGGCTGCCATTACAGCGCTCTATTAATTGATTATTGCCAGGTACCCATTAACATCATAAGGGTTGCCTTTGGCAAATGTATATCAATGTCTTGCCAAAGGACATTAGTGCGGCGGCGAGACTCGAACTGAGGACCTTGTGATCGACAGTCCAGCAACGTATCCACTCGACCACGACATCTTTACATAATAATGATGATGATGTTGATGATGAAGATGATAATAACAATAGCAATAATAATTATGATAATAGTACTTTTAGTAATAAACACAATCTCAACCCAGGGGGCTGAGTCACAAAGATTCTAAGTCGAACTTAACTCTAAATTTGACTAAAAAAATCATGAAGAGCCATTTGTAGCCTCATAATGAAATATACTCAAAAGCAAAACTTCAAGTATTTTAGACTTTTCATAAATTCCTCATCAAGAACACGAATATAAATATTTTCAATAGTGATAGCAGCTTTCCATAATTGTTAAGTCCAACTTAGAGATAAGTTCAACTTAAAGGCTGTCTGTACTAGTGTGGACAGGAGGGATTATACCACCCAGGGAGGTCACTGACAAGTGGCTATCTCATCAACTCAGCTCTCAATTAACAGAAGAAAAAGAGGATCGTGGGGGACCAACAGGCACCGATTAGGCATTGTTTGTTATATAGAGGGAGCAAGTAGTTACAAGTAGTACAGTGGGGCATTAGGATCCTTGTGGAACACCCCCCAGGAGCAGTTGTAGACAGAGGATGATGTTGGATCTCCTACCTGAGTTCATGGACTAGGTGTGCTGTGATCCTCGCCCCAGAGGCCCCCACGGGATGACCCATAGCAATAGCACCCCCGTTCACGTTGGTCCTCTGACGGTCCAAGCCAAGCTCCCGCTCGACTGCGATGAACTGTGCTGCGAACGCTTCATTGACCTAATGGGTAAACAAAAATGAATTATTCTTTGCAAAAGGAATTGTCAAGAAGAAAATTGAGGTACTGCGCAAAAGATACCGAGTCGCTTAAAATCACGGAAATGCATGTGCAGTTGTGGCTAACATATGAATATTGACATATATGAAGTTTTTAATAGGAAATTAGAAGTATTTGTCGACAAACCGAGGTTTATGTGCGTCATACGACGCGTTTCGACGGGTTTTTACAAACCTTGGTTTGTAAAAAACAAAAGGAGGTTTGTCGACAAACCTAAGTTTGCCGACAAACCTCCTTTGTGAATTTGGGCCAATGATTTTAAACTTCATTTTAAACTTATCCTATCCATTTCCAAGTAATACAAGGTAATAGGACGGTAAAGAATATGTATTTATCAAAGTTTAGCAAGTCCTGATGTATGTCCACCAGTGTCCATTTCTTTAATAATCATTCTAATATCACACAAATTGTCATACTTTGGGGTTCACTGCTCCTCTAACTGGTCTTAAATCAAAATACTTTTTGTGAAACTACACTCTGAGCCCTGGCTCAGCGAACAGAATCTGACGAAATTTAAAAGGCTCTTTTGTCTGTGATGGTGCGTGATTATCGACATTGTCGCATCAAATGAATGTCCTCATCAACATACACATTATCAGGTGGCAATGGTCATGATGTGATCAATGAAAGACTCTCATAATTAGTCCATCTGTAGTAGAGTCCATGCCTACAGGAACCAGGTGGTCCCTGTATAAAGCCTATGGGACTTTGAAAATGCAGTAGTCATCAGGTTAAATCCATTTTACTATCACGGAGGACTTCCCTTTCAAAGTTTACTCACTTCCACAAGGTCCATATCGCTGAGATTGAGCCCGGCTTTCTCCAAGGCATTCCTGATGGCGTACACCGGTCCAATCCCCATGATGCTTGGGTCACACCCGGCAACGTTGTACCCCACGATCCGAGCGAGGGGTTTGAGGTTGTGCTTAGCAACCGCCTCCTCGCTGGCAAGGATCACGGCTCCGGCACCGTCACAGATACCCTGAAAAATCAGCAAAGGACAACAGAATGTTATGACTAGATTCAATTTGTGTAGAGGAAATGTGCAGACTTAGTATTTAAAATAATAATAATAATATGTTTTGTTTACCCAGGGTAGCCTCATCAATATACATGCTGTTCTCCCTGAGGGTGCTGCAATCATAGCATCGTGGATATCATAGCACTATAAATGTCTTGATCCATTTATCAATGTGGAGCACTCATATCAGAAATAATTTGTGTCAAACCAAACAAACAAACACATGAACACATACCGGTAAACAAAATAAACCTTCTTTGGGCAAACGGTAAATAAAGTTTGATGAAAAATGAAGAGAAATCAAGTTCCATGCTGAGGTGGAAGGGGGAGTGGATTTTGCCCTTCCTTGTCTAAGACTTTGTAGCTGGTCTAGGTTAATTTCGCGAGGATGATCGTCTGTGGTTATGGATTTTTGTCCTTTCTTCGACCACTCTACTTATGATACCTCTAAAGACAACATCTGTGGTCTACCTAAACTGAGCATGGCTGGTCTCACAGGGATGGAAATAGAAGGTCCCAGATACTGATCTTTTCTTAGACCAACAAAATTACCAGGCAATTTTAGGGTAACACCACTCACTACCGATGCGTTCCCTGCCGATACTAAGCCATTCTTTTTGAAGACCGGTGGTAGCTTGGCAAGCTGAGCCATAGTGGCCTCACGAGGGTGGCAATAAAAGGTTACAGATACTGATCTTTTCTCTAACCAAATGACCAGGCAAAGTTAGGTTAAACTACTACACTCACCTAAAACACTTTTAAAGACATTAATTCTACCTACCGATGCATTTCCTGCCGATACCAGGCCATTCTTCTTGAAGACCGATGGTAACTTGGCAAGCTGAGCCATAGTGGCCTCGCGAGGGTGCTCATCGGTGGTTACAGACTTGGGTCCCTTCTTGGAAGCCAGCTCGATCGGTGCCATCTCAGCGTAAAAGATACCGGCCTTGTTAGCTGAAAAGATACAAGCAAATGGTGGTGATAAATTATCATGATATTGTAACCATTATCCATGTCAAAGACAATCAATTCTTTGAATTCCCAAAAAGAAAATTGAAACAATTTCTTTTCCTTAATTATGTCTACTTATTTTCTGTTGAAAATGTAATGCCATATTATTATTAACAAAATATCCCTCCATTTTTTTTCTCTCTGTTTTTGATTATCATTTCCATATTATGTGTTCATTTATTAGGGAAATGCAAGACCTAAGGGCTTTTTAAAAGTAGTTCCCCCTTTCATTTTCAATTTTTGTGTATGATTTATCATTATGTACATGCATTTATATTCATTTTTGTTCATTGAGAATGAAATGAATAAATGAATGTGGACAATGGTGGAGATGATGCTCATGACTGAGATAAAGAATGATAAAGGTGGTGATTGTAATATAAAATAGCACTAATGACTGCAGTTTATGACAATGCGTGTAAAACAATATGGTGTTTACAGCAACATTGAGCATGGAAGAGAAAAAGAAAACAAAGAATAAGTGATATACAATACCTTTTGCCCATCTCTGCTGCCCAAGCAATGCAAATTCATCACAATCTTCCCTCGTGACATCATACTTTGCACCCAGAGTCTCTGCCGTGATTCCCATAGGGGTCTTAATGTGTGCATCGGTAAGGGTGGCCCATAGGGTATCCTCGAGCTACACAAAGAAAAGGAAAAATAAGAGAGAAATTTGTCACTGTAGATGTATATGTATAAAGAAAATTCATTACAATCTTCGCTCTTGACATCATATTTCGCACCCAGAGTCTCTGCGGTGATTCCCATTGGAGTCTTAATGTGTGCGTCGGTTAGGGTTGCCCATAGGGTATCCTCTAGCTACACAAAGAAAAGGAAAAATAAGAGAGATAAATTGTTCACTGTAGATGTACATGTACAAAGAGAATTTATCACAATCGTCCCTAGTAACATCATACTTGGCACTCAGAGTCTCTGCTGTGATTCACATAGGGGTCTTAATGTGTGTGTCGGTTAGGGTTGCCCATAGGGTATCCTCTAACTACACAAAGAAAAGGAAAATAAGAGAGATAAATTGTTCACTGCAGATGTAAATATTGCTGCAGATACCCTGACTCAGGGACAACAGTTTAATCCTCCAACATTTGACTTTGAAGATAATGGGTGCACAAATTTCTATGATTTCATTGTGTTAAAGGGATAGTTGAGTTCTGTTTTCAGACCGCAAATGCCTTCAAAGTGCATGGTTATTGCTCTTATTCTTATCTATGACATTTATAGTGCCCTTTTAGAACCTAAAATTGCTATGAAGGTAAATTTAGACCCCAAAATGTGTGAAATGTAGCCAATACGATCATACCAATTTAGCTCCACTTTCCCAAAAACATGGTGACTGTTAATTAATTATTTAATTAAAAAATAACAATACATGAGCCGGCTAATTGTGGGTAATATAAGCAACACGAAAATGCCAACAAAGAAGCCAACATCGGCATTGGCTGAAATACGACGTAAAAGGCGTTACTTCGTTTTTTTCAACATTTTTTTCCAATTTTTTAAAATATCTAATATTTGTGGTGGTACACAAGTATTAGAAATCGTTATATTTCAGCCGTCTCTGAACCGATTTCGATCAAACAAAGATGATTTTGTCATTAAAATATTATGTTCTTTCATATTTGACACTCAGTTTTTCATTATCTCACAAAAAAATTATTTTGTGTAGTGCCCTCTGCAACAGAACTCAACTATCCCTTTAATATTTAGGGGAGTAGAAAAAAAACAGAAGAAAAAAACAGGAGAGTGAGTGTGAGACACTTTCACCACATGTACAACATAGTCACATTCTATAGTGTTTTCACTGTATCATATCTTTACCTCACTGTGGCTCTGACATTCTGTGAGTGTGTGACTGTGTGTGGAGGGGGTAGGGGAGGGGGAATATGCTAGAATGTTGCAATGACAAAATTACTGAACTTATTCCAGCTGTAAGATAGGAGCTGAAATGTGTATTCAAGATTGAAGTATTTGCAGGTTTGCAGGTACCAGCAAAGTAACAACAAAGACATTTTCACCACATGTACAACACAGTCACATTCTATAGTGTTTTCACTGTATCATATCTATACCTCACTGTGGCTCTGACATTTTGTGAGTGTGTGACTGTGTGTGGAGGGGGTAGGGAAAGGGGTAGGGGAGGGGGTAGGGGAGGGGGAATATGCTAGAATGGGTACATGTTGCAGGGCTTAAATTAATCCAAGGCCACCAAAGCCATGACCTTGGATGCCCTTTTGATTGGCCTCAATGCCCCTCTGATTGGCTTTGGAGATTTGTTGTACCCTTTCCAATTCTTCCTATTTGTGCTGTAATATAGGAATGTGCCCTACAGAAAAGTGGCCTTGCCCTAAAAATATTGAAATTTAAGGCCTGATGTTGCAATGACAAAATTACTGAACTTATTCCAGCTGTAAGATAAGAGCTTAAAATGTGTATTTCAGACTGAAGTACTTGCAGGTTTGCAGGTACCAGCAAAGTAACAGCAAAAACGTCATGAACTTTGCTCAATATAAGGTTCTTTATCAAGTGCCTCTAGTTGTACATGTATACTGATTAGAAATTGTCATACTGATAAATCAATAGCTCTTTGACTCTGTACTCTCTATTTAAAGCCTCTGGTTTAGTCGATATGACTACATGTACTTTGGTTATCAATGACTTGCTTCTCCAATGGGGTAAAGACACTTCCAATGCTAACTCGTTTTAGGTAGCTTTAGTAAAATGGCATGAAAGACATACCTTATAATTACAACACTAAATTTTTTTTCAATCTTTTATTTAACTTTGTCAAATTACAACACTATTAATCACCAAAATTTAGCTCATGATATAAGGCTTATATCATGAGCTAAATTTTGGTGCTTAATAGTGTTGTAATTTGACAAAGTTAAATAAAAGATTGATATTTTTAGATACTACTTCACAGAGCTGATGTTCTCTTTAGACTCTTTCAAAAAATTGTAATCCTTAACGATCATTCTATAGTAGTAAAAAACAGATATAAATAAACAAACAAGCACATGAGCAAACATAGTGTTTGATGAAGTCAATGATTACTCTACCTTTTGGTCTTCTACTAGCCTAGTGCCATACCTAGCCCCTCAGAGCATGTATCGAACAAGCTCATTTTCTCTTATCATGGTAGCAAATGTACAGTTATCCCTAACTATCATTTTATAGTACTACTATGTTACTTACAGTATCCAATGATAAAATAAATAAACAAACAAACAGACATGCATGCACATGGGGAATCATAGTGTTTGATGAAGTCAATGATTCTCTTTGCACCATATCAAATATATGGTTATCCCTAACTATCATTTTATAGTACTACCACGTTACATCCAATGATACAATAAACAAACAAACATACAAACAAACAAAGACATGAGCAAACATAGTACTATACCTTTTGGTCTTCACCCAGCCTTGTGCCGAACCTAGCCCCTCTGAGCGTGTATGGAGCCATACTTATATTCTCTTATCACAGTATCAAATGATAAAACAAACAAACAAACAAACATACAAACAAATAAAGACATGAGCAAACATAGTGCTATACCTTTTGATCTTCTCCTAGCCTGGTGCCGAACCTAGCCCCTCTGAGTGTGTAAGGAGCCATGCTCATATTCTCTTATCACGGTATCAAATGATAAAACAAACAAACAAACAAACATACAAACAAATAAAGACATGAGCAAACATAGTGCTATACCTTTTGGTCTTCTCCGAGCCTTGTGCCGAACCTAGCCCCTCTCAGTGTGTATGGAGCCATACTCATGTTCTCTTATCACGGTATCAAATGATAAAACAAACATACAAACAAAGACATGAGCAAACATAGTACTATACCTTTTGGTCTTCTCCGAGCCTTGTGCCGAACCTAGCCCCTCTGAGCGTGTATGGAGCCATACTCATGTTATCTTATCACGGTATCAAATGATAAAACAAACAAACAGACAAAGACATGAGCAAACATAGTGCTAAACCTTTTGGTTTTCACCGAGCCTTGTGCCGAACCTAGCCCCTCTGAGTGTGTATGGAGCCATACTCATATTATCTTATCACGGTATCAAATGATAAAACAAACAAACAGACAAAGACATGAGCAAACATAGTGCTATACCTTTTGGTCTTCACCGAGCCTTGTGCCGAACCTAGCCCCTCTGAGCGTGTATGGAGCCATACTCATATTATCTTATCACGGTATCAAATGATAAAACAAACAAACAAACAAACAAAGACATGAGCAAACATAGTACTATACCTTTTGGTCTTCACCGAGTCTTGTGCCGAACCTAGCCCCTCTGAGCGTGTATGGAGCCATACTCATATTATCTTATCACGGTATCAAATGATAAAACAAACAAACAGACAAAGACATGAGCAAACATAGTGCTATACCTTTTGGTCTTCACCGAGCCTGGTGCCAAACCTAGCCCCTCTCAGTGTGTATGGAGCCATGCTCATATTCTCTTATCACGGTATCAAATGATAAAACAAACAAACAAACAAACAAAGACATGAGCAAACATAGTGCTATACCTTTTGGTCTTCACCGAGCCTGGTGCCAAACCTAGCCCCTCTCAGTGTGTATGGAGCCATGCTCATATTCTCTTATCACGGTATCAAATGATAAAACAAACAAACAAACAAACAAAGACATGAGCAAACATAGTGCTATACCTTTTGGTCTTCACCGAGCCTGGTGCCAAACCTAGCCCCTCTCAGTGTGTATGGAGCCATACTCATATTCTCTTATCACGGTATCAAATGATAAAACAAACAAACAAACAAACAAAGACATGAGCAAACATAGTACTATACCTTTTGGTCTTCACCGAGCCTTGTGCCGAACCTAGCCCCTCTGAGCGTGTAAGGAGCCATGCTCATATTCTCTTATCACGGTATCAAATGATAAAACAAACAAACAAACAAACAAAGACATGAGCAAACATAGTGCTATACCTTTTGGTCTTCACCGAGCCTGGTGCCAAACCTAGCCCCTCTCAGTGTGTATGGAGCCATGCTCATATTCTCTTATCACGGTATCAAATGATAAAACAAACAAACAAACAAACAAAGACATGAGCAAACATAGTGCTATACCTTTTGGTCTTCACCGAGCCTGGTGCCAAACCTAGCCCCTCTCAGTGTGTATGGAGCCATGCTCATATTATCTTATCACGGTATCAAATGATAAAACAAACAAACAAACAAACAAAGACATGAGCAAACATAGTGCTATACCTTTTGGTCTTCACCGAGCCTGGTGCCAAACCTAGCCCCTCTCAGTGTGTATGGAGCCATACTCATATTATCTTATCACGGTATCAAATGATAAAACAAACAAACAGACAAAGACATGAGCAAACATAGTGCTATACCTTTTGGTCTTCACCGAGCCTTGTGCCGAACCTAGCCCCTCTGAGCGTGTATGGAGCCATACTCATATTATCTTATCACGGTATCAAATGATAAAACAAACAAACAGACAAAGACATGAGCAAACATAGTACTATACCTTTTGGTCTTCACCGAGCCTTGTGCCAAACCTTGCCCCTCTGAGTGTGTATGGAGCCATACTCATATTCTCTCATCACGGTATCAAATGATAAAACAAACAGACAAACAAAGACATGAGCAAACATAGTACTATACCTTTTGGTCTTCACCCAGCCTTGTGCCGAACCTAGCCCCTCTGAGTGTGTATGGAGCCATACTCATATTATCTTATCACGGTATCAAATGATAAAACAAACAGACAAACAAAGACATGAGCAAACATAGTACTATACCTTTTGGTCTTCACCCAGCCTGGTACCGAACCTAGCCCCTCTGAGTGTGTATGGAGCCATACTCATATTCTCTCATCACAGTATCAAATGATAAAACAAACAAACAAACATACAAACAAAGACATGATCAAACATAGTACTATACCTTTTGGTCTTCTCCTAGCCTTGTGCCGAACCTAGCCCCTCTGAGTGTGTATGGAGCCATACTCATATTCTCTTATCACGGTATCAAATGATAAAACAAACAGACAAACAAAGACATGAGCAAACATAGTGCTATACCTTTTGGTCTTCACCTAGCCTGGTGCCGAACCTAGCCCCTCTGAGCGTGTAAGGAGCCATGCTCATATTCTCTTATCACGGTATCAAATGATAAAACAAACAAACAAACAAACAAAGACATGAGCAAACATAGTGCTATACCTTTTGGTCTTCACCGAGCCTGGTGCCAAACCTAGCCCCTCTCAGTGTGTATGGAGCCATGCTCATATTATCTTATCACGGTATCAAATGATAAAACAAACAAACAAACAAACAAAGACATGAGCAAACATAGTGCTATACCTTTTGGTCTTCACCGAGCCTGGTGCCAAACCTAGCCCCTCTCAGTGTGTATGGAGCCATACTCATATTATCTTATCACGGTATCAAATGATAAAACAAACAAACAGACAAAGACATGAGCAAACATAGTGCTATACCTTTTGGTCTTCACCGAGCCTTGTGCCGAACCTAGCCCCTCTGAGCGTGTATGGAGCCATACTCATATTATCTTATCACGGTATCAAATGATAAAACAAACAAACAGACAAAGACATGAGCAAACATAGTACTATACCTTTTGGTCTTCACCGAGCCTTGTGCCAAACCTTGCCCCTCTGAGTGTGTATGGAGCCATACTCATATTCTCTCATCACGGTATCAAATGATAAAACAAACAGACAAACAAAGACATGAGCAAACATAGTACTATACCTTTTGGTCTTCACCCAGCCTTGTGCCGAACCTAGCCCCTCTGAGTGTGTATGGAGCCATACTCATATTATCTTATCACGGTATCAAATGATAAAACAAACAGACAAACAAAGACATGAGCAAACATAGTACTATACCTTTTGGTCTTCACCCAGCCTGGTACCGAACCTAGCCCCTCTGAGTGTGTATGGAGCCATACTCATATTCTCTCATTACAGTATCAAATGATAAAACAAACAAACAAACATACAAACAAAGACATGATCAAACATAGTACTATACCTTTTGGTCTTCTCCTAGCCTTGTGCCGAACCTAGCCCCTCTGAGTGTGTATGGAGCCATACTCATATTCTCTTATCACGGTATCAAATGATAAAACAAACAGACAAACAAAGACATGAGCAAACATAGTGCTATACCTTTTGGTCTTCACCTAGCCTGGTGCCGAACCTAGCCCCTCTGAGCGTGTAAGGAGCCATGCTCATATTCTCTTATCACGGTATCAAATGATAAAACAAACAAACAAACAAACAAAGACATGAGCAAACATAGTGCTATACCTTTTGGTCTTCACCCAGCCTGGTGCCAAACCTAGCCCCTCTGAGTGTGTAGGGAGCCATACTCATATTCTCTTATCACGGTATCAAATGATAAAACAAACAAACAAACAAACAAAGACATGAGCAAACATAGTACTATACCTTTTGGTCTTCACCGAGCCTGGTGCCAAACCTAGCCCCTCTCAGTGAGTATGGAGCCATGCTCATATTCTCTTATCACGGTATCAAATGATAAAACAAACAGACATACAGACAAAGACATGAGCAAACATAGTGCTATACCTTTTGGTCTTCACCGAGCCTGGTGCCAAACCTAGCCCCTCTCAGTGAGTATGGAGCCATGCTCATATTCTCTTATCACGGTATCAAATGATAAAACAAACAAACAAACAAACAAAGACATGAGCAAACATAGTACTATACCTTTTGGTCTTCACCGAGCCTTGTGCCGAACCTAGCCCCTCTGAGCGTGTATGGAGCCATGCTCATATTCTCTTATCACGGTATCAAATGATAAAACAAACAAACAAACAAACAAAGACATGAGCAAACATAGTGCTATACCTTTTGGTCTTCACCGAGCCTGGTGCCAAACCTAGCCCCTCTCAGTGAGTATGGAGCCATACTCATATTATCTTATCACGGTATCAAATGATAAAACAAACAGACAAACAAACAAAGACATGAGCAAACATAGTACTATACCTTTTGGTCTTCACCGAGCCTTGTGCCGAACCTAGCCCCTCTGAGCGTGTATGGAGCCATGCTCATATTCTCTTATCACGGTATCAAATGATAAAACAAACAAACAAACAAACAAAGACATGAGCAAACATAGTACTATACCTTTTGGTCTTCACCGAGCCTTGTGCCGAACCTAGCCCCTCTGAGCGTGTATGGAGCCATGCTCATATTCTCTTATCACGGTATCAAATGATAAAACAAACAAACAAACAAACAAAGACATGAGCAAACATAGTACTATACCTTTTGGTCTTCACCTAGCCTGGTGCCAAACCTAGCCCCTCTGAGCGTGTATGGAGCCATACTCATATTATCTTATCACGGTATCAAATGATAAAACAAACAGACAAACAAAGACATGAGCAAACATAGTACTATACCTTTTGGTCTTCACCGAGCCTGGTGCCGAACCTAGCCCCTCTGAGTGTGTATGGAGCCATACTCATATTATCTTATCACGGTATCAAATGATAAAACAAACAAACAAACAAACAAAGACATGAGCAAACATAGTGCTATACCTTTTGGTCTTCTCCGAGCCTGGTGCCGAACCTTGCCCCTCTGAGTGTGTATGGAGCCATACTCATATTCTCTGTTCCTCCCGTCAGTGCTACCTCTGCATCGCCTGCCAGTATCTCCTAGTAACCAAATCACAGATAGGATGAGAACAAAAAAAAGAACTTTGCTGAATCTCTAATAAATAACCCACAATGCAAAGACTGGATTCCTGAACGAATACTTGTTGGCATGTTATTACGAAATAAACACAAGTATAATCAATATAAATGTAGAACCTCTCGTTTTAAACAAAGTGCAATACCCTATTTTATTGATCTTCTTTAATAATAATCGCTGAATGTTTTGAGTTTTTCTTTTCAAACCCAATCTTTTTTTATTTGTATATTTGAACAGTTGTCTTTTTACCAGTATTTTATATGTCATGATTTTATTGTATGATAATGTAGATATGTTTTGTGAATGGATATTCTTTTCTATTTATATGTATCCTCGATCATTGTAAACACATACATTTCAGCTTTTTAGCTGCAGCATGTAATGTGCATCATTGAAATAAAACCTTGAATATATATTCACAAATGCCAAAGTTTATAAAGTTGCTCAAACATGAGTATATAGAGGGCAGCACACTGAGCCAACGGGTATCACGCTTCCCTGCGTACGAGTGTCCCTTTATGCGTACGTCTGTACGGGAGCGTAATACCCATTGGCTCAGTGTTTGCCACTTTGCCTACTTCACGAACGACCATATAACCACGCATCAATGTCTTCAACATATACAGTTCAATAACAACCACATTATTCATACCCCTTGTAAATTTGATGTTTTTTGGCGGTCTTTTACGCAACTCAATAATAAAGAGTAGACTAGTTTAATACACCCCTTCATGGTAAAGGCCTCCATTTTATTTTGCGAGTAAACATTGCGTCATCAATGTTTTCAGACACATGTATTGTTGCGTCACTGCCTGCGCTGCACGCTCACATCATATCGACACATGCGCTTTGCATGCTGCATAAGATAAGGCTACTCGCACTATTTACTTGTTATTTCAAATGGTGCCCATGTCGGCGCATGCGCACTCTTGTACCCGCGAAAGGGTGTATTAGGGCCTTTGTTGATTAAATTTTAAAAAAAAAAATCTTTAAAAGTCCTTAAATTGGCAACATGTTGAGAGATTCAACATTTTTGTTTTTCAATCAAAATTGAACACTTTTTCAATTTAAAAAACCCCAACATTCTAGCAAATGTAAATTGTTTTCTGAGACATTTTTACAATTTATTTTGACAAGGTATCAATGAAGAAAATATTGGTGTTGGTAATTTGAAGAAGAATATCTGGTTAATTTAGCCGTTAAGATAAATCCTATCCTGAAAGGGTTTGAGTGAACTTATTCATCCAGGGGGATGTTTCACAAAGATCCTAAGTTGAACTTATCTCTAAGTTGGACTTAACAACTATGGCAAGCCATTAGCTTCTTTGAAATATTTTTAAAAGATATATTAAAAGGCACAAAATGTTGATTCAAACCATTCATATTTTCTATTATGAAGGAGATATCATGTCCTAGATGTCGAATTTATGAAAAGTCTAAAATACTTGATTTTTTGCTTTTGAATATAATTCATTATAAGGCTACAAATGGCTCTCCATAATATTTAAGTCCAACTTAGAGTTAAGTTTGACTTAGAATCTTTGTGAAACACCCCCTGAGTACATGTAGTACGGTATAAAGTATCCCACTAACCTGTGTTGCAGATACAATTGAGGTGAAGCCAGACCCACACAGTCTATTAACGCCTAGGGCAGGCTTAGAGACTGTTACCCCACACCGGAGAGCAACATGCCTGGCTGTGTATGCGGCATCTGGTGCTGTCTAGTAGAGAAAAAGGATAACATTCTTTAAAAATAAAGCAATGAAGTAATAATTGATGTAAAGACGGACCCACAACTTAGCCTATTAAAACCTACATCACAACATTTATAAAATAAATAATACATGATATTGAAATAAACTTGAAATAAGTACATTAATCTACACTTGCCACTCTCCACCCAGGTATTAAATGGGTACCGGTAGGAAGGAACTCCTTAAATGCTGTGAGCGTCGAAATCAGCAGCCTAGCAAAGCCGGGTAATGTTGGAGCACCTTGATGACCTTACAAGGTCGATACGTGCACTATATTTATTTTATTTATTTATTTATTCGGTTTAAAAACATCAACACGTAAAGTTCAGGAACTCATAATGGTTGATTTACAATGAAATTGAATAGTGTAAACAAAATTGAACCAACAAATATACACTTAAGAAGAACATATTGTTTCACACACATGAAAATATGGTTACAATATAATATACAACGGCTGGCTAGATGTGGCTAGACCAAGGCGAGAAATGACAAGGAAATCGAAAAGAAGAGAAATGACTAAAGAGAGAGAGAGAGAGAGAAGAAGAAGTGGTGAGAGAGAAAGAGAGGGACAAGAAAGGGGAGGGTAGAAAGAAAAACAGAGAGGGTAGCGGGAAAGAGAGGGGAGGGGAGATACATGTACGGAGGGGAAGTGAGGGAGAGAGCATTTCTTCAATATTCTGGATCAGAAAAGTACAGCTATAAATCTATAATAAAGTATTGCACCTTGTAGTGGTTCTAAAGAGTCACAACATGTGAAGCTAATTGCTAAGTTGACACCTCTATTATTGGACAACCCGCATATCTTCAATTTAACGAATCAGAAAATATGGCTATAATAAAGTATTGCACCTTGTACATGTATCAGGTCTAAAGATTCACAACATGTGAAGCTAATTGTTCAGGAAAAGTTGACACCTCTATTAATGGGAAAACCCGCAATATTTTCAATATTTTCAATATATCTTCAATATTATGAATCATGTATCAGAAAATACAGCTTTAATGAATTATTGCACGTTGTTTCAGATCTAAAGAGTACATAAAATACAATTCAATTTTTTGGAATTCACATTAGGTTTAATATTGAGAGTCTTAATGACTTGGGGTAGAGGAGACTTTTCATAGCGTTGAGTGCGACACATCGGTTCTAGAAACCCATCCTTCGATCTTAGGGGACGATAATTAGGTAGGGTGCTTCGGAGAGGTGGGAGCATCGAACTGTGCCTAGAGCTTATGATGGACTTAGCAAACTTCTCAAATAATTGTTTTCGACGGTGCTCAAGTGATATGATGTTAAGAACCTCGAGAGCATTTGCGTAGTCTGTGTAATTGTGGTAGCCAATGATAATTCTACATGCACGTTTTTGTATGCGCTCAATTTGGTTAGATTGCTGAATTGTGAGAGCTGGAGACCACACCGGGGAGGCATATTCCAGTATTGGTCTGATATACATCAGGTAGACCGATAGCAAGTCGCCGACAGGGGCTTTGTACTTGTTGAGAATACATAGCATATAATCGTTTAGCAGCAACGCTAGTCATATGAGAAGTTTGCATGTCCCATTTCATGTTGGCTTGTACAGTAACACCCAATAGTTTGAGAGTATCTACACATTCAAGAGTGATTGCACCAAGGTGAAAGTTCGGAAATACAGTAGGTCTTTTCAGGAATGAAACATTCATTATCTTACATTTCTCAGGTTTAGGGGTCATGCTATTATCAGTAGACCAAGTAGAGAGGTTGTTGATTACTGATTGGATGTTAGAAGGTTGGGAATGTTTCCTAACTTCTGCAATTGTGAGATCATCTACATATTTCCATCTTATATTTCCACTATACAAGAATCCAATATTATTACCGGTATTATTATTATTATTATTATTAAAAGGGGGTTCCACTAATTTAAGAAGAGATATGTTTTCACAAATTTCTTAACCCGGTCTGTTGAATTAGTTGATTTAGTGAAAGATGGGATATTGTTCCATGATTAAGGTAGCTGTTACATTAATTGTGGGATCATCAGCCTTGCTACGAGTCTATGTAATAGTAATTGGTAAGTAGACAAGTGTCCTTAGGAGAGCGCATATAGGACGAGATGAGTTGTGAAATGTAAATCAGTGTGTAATATGATATGAAAATGAAATACAAATATTCAAGATCTATTTTTAATCATTAAACAATTAAAAAAAGGTGCTCTTGACCTTAAGAGGGAAACTGAAACAATAGGCCTGCCTTCATCAGCCCGAAGTTGCAATTAGCGGGATATTTAGTAGAGATAATCATCCCAAGATATCTTGGGCTACTTTGCAAAATATCCCGCTATTTGTCCGGTGCATCTTCACCAGCCAGAAGACTCGTACTAAGAGCGCACGCTGAGCAAAATATCTCGAGCTCGAGAAATTTCAAGTTTGAAGTTTCGAGGTCGTGCCTCAAGCTGATGATGCAATTTGCAACTTCAGGATTATTTCCAAAATCAGAAATAGCGGGCTATCTGGAGCTGATGAAGGCATACCTAATCACATCATTTAAGATTGCATGTGGAGTGTTTACTCTGCAATGTGTGTTTACCGAAATTCAACGTGTCGGCCCATATCAATTCAGATCACAGATACACTATCTGCTCAGGGGGGTGTTTCACAAAGATCCTTAGTTGAACTTATCTCTAAGTTGGACTTAAAAATGATGGAAAGCCGTTACAAGTACAACTATGAAAATATTGTGTAAAAGATGTTTTAAAAGGCATAAAATGTTGATTAAAATCATTCATATTTTTGTATTATCAAGGAGATTTCATGTTGTTGATGTGGAATTTATAAAAAGTCTAAAATACTTCAATTTTCTCTTTTGAATATATTTTATTTTAAGGCTACACATGGCTCTCCTAAGTTCTACTTAGGATCTTTGTGAAACACCCCCCAGAACCCATACAGTATAAGGGCAGGTCCTACATGTACATGTACGTACAGTGCATATAGCCATTTAAAGGGGAAGTCCACCCTGATATCAGATTGGTTTTAATAGAAGCAAAAAAAAAAGTAAGAAACAGGTGAGTGAAAGTTTGAGCAAAAAAAAACAATTAAAAATAAGAAAGAACTATCAATTTGTCTACCGGTATAGTAAAACTGGTCACTCAAAGACTTTTTATTTTTCTGAGGAACTTCATGATCATTTTGAAGCGCAATTTACACCACATCACAGACACTGATAACACATAGGACCATGCATCTCAGATTTAACATTGTTAAAAGAAAACCTGAGGGATTCTCACGTGTGACACATTTCCAATGATGGTGGTGTCGATGATCTCAGGGTTGATGTTGCCTGCTCTGAGCGCCGCCTTAGCCGCCACCTCAGCAAGGTCGGTACCGGTCTTATCCTTCAATACACCGCCAAAGGCACCGAAGGGCGTACGCTTGGCACCGACAATGAAGATTCCTAAAAAATGAAATAATAAATAGATTATGAGTGACACTATTTGGTTAGAATTTAACAGACCTCTGGAGTTCAAAAATTGTATTTTTTAATCCTAACCTTTTTTTTTTACTGGCAAAAATTGTATTTAAAAAAGAAAACATGGACTGTTACGCGGATCAATGCCTCTTACAGTTCCTTCATCCAGGGAGACATTTTGTATGGATCATTGGTTAAATATGCATGATTTCGTCATGACTGGTGTGTTCAATGAACCAATTAACATCCCCAAATTGCCGATGTGAGATGCTTGCGGGATACTTTACAGGACAGAATGGGTATTTTGCCATTGAAAATGGCACAAACACACACACACACAAATTACATGTACAACCCCCCAAAATCATATTTTATTGAGTAAAATCGAATCGTCGTATGACGTACTTCTAAAAACTGTTACAAACTACGATTAAATCGTACTGGTTGGCAGCTCTGTTAGAAGCCCAGTCTTCTGAATTTAGAATTGATCTGTTATTTCTTTGTTTGGAGCCTAACAATAATTCTTGCCAGCAAACGCTAAGTACAATAACGACCACAAAAAGATTGGTACCAATTCTGTCTTTCAGAGAGGTATCGTATCAAAGGTACCGTCAGTGGTCATTTTTGATCGATCGGGTGGGTGGTACATGCACAACATTACTTATTATAGGCTCTATATAAGCTTGGCTTGTTAGAACTCTTGTGAGTAATGTGCCGCGGGATTCCATATCCTTAAACTGCTGGCGAACAGAGCAACAAGACTAAGCTCTGTAATTATTAGGATCTCTGTCCAGTAGTGCCGTGTTTGTGCCATCGAACTGGATCGACCAAATCAATTGATTCATGCAATATTTTTCCTGTAACATGAGAGTAATTTTAATAGTTTCATACTATTAATTAAATGTAATGTTAACTGTTATTGTATAATTGTTTTAAATGGGGGCATGCTACAAGAGTCCTATCTCGCACCCCGGGGCAACGTGTCTGACACGGCCAGTTGTAGCAACTACTCCGAAGATCAAGATTACATTAATCTTGATCTAAGGAGACACGAACGAACGAGTGGTACACTGTGCAATGAAGATTCCTGCAATAAGTAGGGTGTGATTAAAGGATGATTATTTAGAATTCCACTCCTTTGAGTTTCATCTTAGAACAGCTAGAGCCCTGTTTCATACAACTTGTTTTCCATGATTTATGCTAAATTTCTTTGACAAATTTGCTCTTAACCAATAAAATGCCACGATTTCAGGAGCTTATAACAGTTCTTGATGGATTAACTTTTCTTCCTGCCATACTTTACAAAAAAATGACCGCATCTTGACTGGTAGTGATCTTATCTTTCATAGAACGACAGTTCTAAGAAGGTTCCGAGGTGTATGCCTGGCACCAACAATGAAGATTTCTTTCACAAGCATAAGGGGGTGAAAGGTCTTTTGCTTTCTCTCCAATCAAATACATGCAAAGAGGTCTAAAGCCTTAAGTTAATACAACTAGATCGTTTATTTTTAAAGGAAACAATTTGAAATTGTAAAAATGAAACAAGCACACTCTGAAACTCAAAGACTACAGGGGTACAGGAGAGGCTATCTACATGTACATCCGGTTAAGGTGCTGATGCGATGTGAAAATCTGTCAGAATTCCATTATTTAATTTATTTGTTTGCAGATTAAAAACAAAGCTCTACAACTACAAGGGCCATCCAGATTATTATTATTATTTTTTTTTTTTTTTTTTGGGGGGGGGGGGTGTACAAAATACCCCACCCTTCACTTCCAATTCACTTTCACGCCACTTTGTTTACTGCTGTGAGATCTTCACTTAGAATGCCTACATTGAGATGCATTTTGGAACTTAGAATTCAATCTCAGTTAAAAAGACTGAATGAGGCTAGACTACACACATATTACACAGCATCAACAACCACAAGGTCATTTCAAAGTCATTCAATAAAGCAGGGCCATGATCTAAGAATAATTAATCAGAAACACAAATTGAGGTTCACTCAATTATACAACAATTCCTGGAGCTAAATGAATGACATTCAAACAAGACCATGAAATTAATGCATATATTCTTGAACTGAATACCCAAATTCTTGCATTGTCATTGACATTGCATGAATTGCATTCATAATTCTGACACGGTTTATTCTTGTCGCAAGCAACTTTCTTACACACCAACGGGATGCCAACAATCCCTTCGCCGTCAGTTTCCCGCAAGCTCACCACCAATCCATCGTACTGCAGGCCGGGTGAGACAGCTAACTTGTTAAAATGTATTAACACCTTCAAATGAGCATTTCTCTAGCGGAAAAAGTTATTTCATTTTGAAAAATAATATCTAAAAGGCAAAGGAACAGCTAAAAAATGTTGTTTACCTCGAGTAAGGGCCATCCTGTAGAAATTTTAGAGCTTTTCAGTGGGCAGAAATGAATGGAATACAAACACAGCACCGCAAAATTACACCAGGCTGGATTATAGGAGTCTGGCGCCATCTACGGCTGAATTCTGAAACTGTTTATTCAACTTTCAAGTTAACGTTTATTTGTCCAAATAATATAGAGCATAATCATAACGGAACAAGACTATCGCTAATACCCTGTATTCCATATCACACAATGTAGAATAAAGAAAGACGAGGAGACCTTAATTATATATTCATTTATGTACATATCTCATCCAAGTTTTCACATACGCAGCCAACTTTCCGCAGACTCTGCATTTTGTGAATGATCATAAACCTATAAGTTTCTGTACATTTCTGATGATCTTACCACTTCGTAATTTTGTTTTGTGTTTTTTCTATTTTATTGTGTTTATTAATATCTATATTTGTAAAAGTATGGATATTCAATTCATGCTACTATAACCAAAGCATTTACCTAATTGTTTTGTTTTTTGGGACAAGGTCTATAAGGCTCTTTCAGAGACTCTGCCCTTGGCATAATGTTTACAAAATGACATAATTAAAACTGATTGAAATAAAGAGTACTTTCAAAGACCTAATATTGTCGACACGCTTTTAATGGCAAGCAGCCAGAGAGTTTGGATGTGCAATGAATTAGGCAATAATAATGGTAGGATATTGGACAGGCAGTATTAAAGGATCGTTTACCAATTCAAACCAAACAAAAGTTCTTGAATTGAATTTTCATCCATTACTGCACAATTTACCTGGATGGCACAGCATACAAAATACGTTTATAGTTTGACATTGATGGCATTTAGGCACTGCTCAAGGCTTAAGGAATTGTGGTTACTATAATAAAGTGTTAAAGTCTGTGGCTTGCATACTAGGTTTAGGAGTGGGTCTATAAATATGGCGGGAAAAATGTGAGAAACTTGTATTTGCAGAACTGAGTTCATTCAAGATTGACACAAAGAAGAAAGCAAGAAAACACACCTTCAACAAACCTTTGGAAATCGAATAAGAAAAGGTGCGTCTATTATTTAGTCATATATAAATGTATTGTGCTGCTAACTGGCTACATAAAGACTCGGTAGCACGGACAATTTCCCTCACTCCGTTAAATTTCACACGGTTGAATAAGCGAGGTTAATCAAATTTCGATTATGAAAATAAATGATATGTTCTTATCAAAACACGCCCGTTTATTTATTCAATGCGAACCACAAAGAAATGAAAAATATTATTTATGACTCTCTCTCTCTCTCTCTCTCCCCCTCCCTCTTTCTCTCTCTCTTTCTTTTTATCTCTCTCTCTCTCTCTCTCTCTCTCTCTCTCCAGAATAAGCACTTTTAAAACCATTCTGATGTCAAAGATGACTGGTAATAGTAAAGCGTACACAAAGGGACGAACACGGTTGAAATTATCTATCTCACTCCGTATATTTTTATTTTGAAGATAAATCAAATGCGTTTAGACACTGTTTTTGTGCTCTTGAACGCTCACGCACAAAATTAATAAAAAGAAGAAAAAAATTGACATTTTCTCTCCTCTAGCATGATATCACTCGCTAAAATGAGGAATTAAAAAAAAAATATTACCAAAAAATATTTTGAAAACAGATGCATGATGTATATTTTAAAGTTTCCGTTCTATTTCAATGCGCATACAAAGATATGAAGAAAATAGATCATTTCTTTCGCTGCTCTATCTAACTCGCCCTGATATTCTTTGAAAAAACATCGAACAAATGACCCCCTCCATGCATCTTTCTCCCTCTTTCCTGCCCCCATCCCATCTCCCTCCCTCCATCTCTACCCCTTCCCTCCCCCCTCTCTCTCTCCCTCCATCTATACCCCCTTCCCTCCCCTTTCTCTCTCTGTCTCTCTTTCTCTCTCAATATCATCACTCGAAAGAATAAGTATAGTTTCAATGCAATTTCGATTGTGAAGATAAACGATAACGTGGCCATGGTTTAGACACCGTATTGTGTTCGGGAGGGGGGGGGGCGGACAGCTGATCTGCAGGCGTTTTATCACCATAGCTAAATAAACAACTTTGGAATTATTTAGACTATGAAAATAAATGAACACTACATAATATTTTGTGCCCATGCACGTGATTTTGTGCTCGTGAATAGGTATGCGCACACACAGAAAATGAACAAAATGGACAATTTTTCGACGTCCGTGCGTTTTGTCACTCCTTATTTAAAATAAACACTTTTAATACAATTTCGATTTTGAAGATGAATGCAAATAAAATGTGTAAATCATGCGTACACGGTTTTCTGTTCTTAAATGCTCACAAAATCAAAACAAAAACACGAACATAATGGTTACTCTCGTACGTTTCGTTACTCCCTAATAAACACGTTTGATTCAATTTCTATTATGAAGCTAAGTGAATTATAAACAATGTGAGGCGCGTACGAAAGGGGGGGGGGGGGGGAGGGGTTGGGGGTTGAACCCCCCCTTAACTTTGTTGATGTGTGTGTTTTTGGAGGGTAAAAAATAATAATATATAAATAATAATTTCGTTTGTGAACCCCCCCCCCCCCCCTTAACTTTGTTGATGTGTGTGTTTTGGAGGGTAAAAAATAATAATATATAAATAATAATAATGGGCTCTTTGTGAAACACCCCAGCCCCTAGATTGCTTTCTCTTCACGCGTTTCGCCACTCCCTATATCATATAAATAATTGTAATGCAATTTCGATTTCGAAGACAAATAAACTTACAAGGTATGTATTATACACGATTGTGTGTCCCTGAAGACCATGAATTCCTACACAAAGAAAACGAACAGACTGGATTTCTTTCTCTCTCCATTCGTTTTGCCACTCCCTATAATTATTGTTAATACAATTTCGATCTTGGAGATAGCTGATATCATTGTTACTGTACCAGGCCGCCGGTGTTTTCACAACACAAATACACAAAACCACAAAAAACTTGTCAAAGACTGAACGTCACCTTGGCATACATGTACTTGAAAGTGCAGCGAAAAATAGGTCATTGCAAACGCGCTGTAACTCTGTAAATCAACCAATTCGTTTAAATAACGGACTGGGAGCCTAAGGTTCCATGCTCTGGACGGTCGTCAACTCAATTTAATTCAATTTTATTTCTGTTTCTAACAAAACATAACGAATCAATTATAATCATTTACAACAATTAAGGTATACATATTGAAAACAGCTTGGACCGAAAACTTTTAGTGATATGAAATCGATTTGCCATAGATGAAATATATAACACAACGAACTTGGAATTGAATATTTCAAACACAAAGATCAACTATTTCCAAGCTAAACGTGATAGAAATAACTCAGAGTTATAAATGTTTTTTTTTTAAAGGATCAACTATTCGACCTCATCTATTCAGACCTGATCGTAAATGATTAAACCATCTTTTTTTTTGGCCATTGGTACAGCCCGCAGGATAAAAAAAAACAAAAAAAACGTCTATTTGAACGGTAAACGTTTGTAGGACCCTGCGCATATTTTCTATTTAAAAGGCTTTCTCAATTGTTTGAGAAAGCCTTTCTAAATAGAAAATATGCGCAGGGTCCTGAGCGCTTCACTGATTGCATGCTTATATTTGTGGTATTTTCACTTGAATACAACAAGAGTGGTATACTGTTATGCTTGGTAAAGGTCGAATATGATTATGATGATTACGATGATGATGATGATGATGATGAGGATGACGACGATGATAATGATGATGATGATGACGATGAGGATGATATTGATGATGATGATGATGATGATGATGATATTGATGATGATGATGACGATGAGGATGATAATGGTGATGATGATGATGATGATAATGGTGATTATGATGAAAATAACGATGATGATGATAATGGTGGTAGTGGTAATGATGATGAACATTATTATCATTAGTTGCTTTTGTAGGTCTAGTAGTAATAGCAGCACTACTGGAACTATTACTACTAGGCCTACTACTACTTCTTCTACTACTAATACTACTACTACTACTACTACTACTACTACTACTACTACTACTAATGATAATAATAATAATAATAATAATAATAATAATAATAATACAACTACTACTACTACTACTTCTGCTACTACTACTACTAATACTACTAATAATACTACTACTAATACTACTACTACTACTACTACTACTACTACTACTAACAGTGACACACACCCTTCAATTTTTAGGAGGGTCGTCCTCTGGATGATTTGAAAAAGTGCACACACAAAAATGTATAGCAAATACTGACATTTGAAGACTGCAAAACACTTTTAGGCTCTGGAGGACCCAGTAGTGCAGCGTTTAGATTAATACAAATGCAAAATTCTTCTTGCTCGGTCGCTATGCTCCCTCGCATAATATCCTTCAAAATGTACAAGTTTAAATGATGTAAAAAAATCTGAATTCCGTTGGTATCAAGTAAGCAGAGTTTACACTATGCTCCCTCGTCCCTAGCATTTCGTCCGTCCCCCCCCCCCCCCCCTCTCGGACATGAAAAGAAATCGCCGCCCCTGACTATTACTACTACTACTACTACTACTACTACTACTACTACTACTACTACTACTACAATTACTACTACTACAAATACTACTATTACTACTACTACTACTACTACTACTACTACTATTATTACTACTACTACAAATACTACTATTACTACTACTACTACTACTACTACTATTATTACTACTACTACAAATACTACTATTACTACTACTACTACTACAAATACTATACTACTGCTGCTGCTCCTGCTACTGCTAAGTGTTTGTGTGAGTGTGGGAGGGGTCCATCTGGCATAAATACAAAGAGATGTATTATAGGTTGGAATATCCCCCCCACCCGTTTATCCCACCTCTCTTTCTCTATCTTTCTTTGTCTCTGTCTCACTAAAACTAGCTCCAGAATTGACACATATACAAGAAGAGATCGGCGCCAAGAAACCTCCCTATTGCTTTTGAAAAAACCTGCAGCGGAAGTATAGTTCAAACGAATTGTGAGACTAAGTGAAGGACTCTTGTATGGGAAACACCTAAGATTAAACGGGGTGCGCCCCCTCCCAAATAAAAAAGAATAAGAAATAATTATTTTAAAAAATACGACTATTACAAAATAACGTAAGAAGACTATATCGAAATCCTTAACATATGCAAATCCTATGCGTTTTGCCCTTGATAGCCTATGGAAACATATTATTATGAAAATGCTGCTAAAAAAGTTTCGACCCCCACCCCCCCCCCCCCCGAGACCTTCTTCCAACACCCAACGGAGTTTATTAACCAACCTGTTGAACCTGATCGACTTTATCTAGATTAGTCAGTTTTCCTCTTTTAACCCATTTTCAACAGGGATCAAGTGGTTCTTCTATTAAAGCATATGGGAAAGAGAGGATTCGGTTAACGAGGGGTTAATTTAGGTCCAGTTGATAGCCTTGACATGATTTCCATGTCAAACTTGCACTTCCTGTCACTCCCATCCAAAGAAAAAAAGAAAGAAAGAATGAGAGAAAGAGACAACAAATACTGAGATTTAAATACCCATATGAACTCTCCCCTGTATCTCAAGATAACATTAATTTGTTAATTGTTGTAAAGATCGTTATGTTTGTTATGATATTAATGAAAGACTTGATAGGGTTGAGAGAATTTGTGTTGCGCGGATGCAGTATGGAGAGAGAGCAAGTGACAGAGAAAGGGAGGGAGGGAGGGAGTGAGTAAGAGCGAGAGAGAGAGAGAGAGAGAGAGAGAGAGGGGGCATGAGGGAGAGAGGGAGGGGGAATGAGAGGGGGATAACGGAAATAGAGGGAGAGAGAGAGTCAGAGAGAGAAGGGGGTGGGTGAGGGGATGAGGGAGGTAGATAAGGCAGAGAGGGGGGAAGGAGGGAAATAATGAGAGAGAGAGAGAGAGTTGGGGGGGGGGGGGCAGGAAGACGTAATTATTAATGAGCATAGCTGTGAATGACCACAATATAAACAAATCAGCGATCAGCTGGAAGAAAATCTGAAGAGGTATAATAATCGTTTTACTTTTGGGTAATTATTAATTTGTTGAAGGTTGTGATCAATCAAACGCAAACTGACAACTTTGGGATTGTCTTTTTCTTGATTTTACTGATTCCTCTCCGAGGTAAACTGCTTTTTTGCCCATTTTATCCCATTTTTAATGCCGTTTGTGAATAAGAGCAATTGAATTGTAAGTTATAATTAAAGTCTACAAAATCAAAAACACGGTCTGAAACTTGAAAAACACCAACTTTCGTCTAGAAAAAGGCCCTTCTTTGTAGAATATAGTAATTGTATTTTATCCACATTGGTTTAGGTAATATACATTTATTTGTTATGACTATGTTGGAGTGGAAAATAAGAATGATTAATTTGTATCAATTAGAGGAGTAATTTTTTTTGTCTCTATTTCTTGAACTAACTCTGAAATGCTATGGGTTAAATGCAGTACGGGATAAATGTTTATACTCGCCAACATTCTTTTCTGGGTCATTATCAAGGTCATGAAATGGAAAACGTGTGAATTGGGTCAAAGGTCAATCTAGCCCCTCCTCCACTTACCTTCTACCCTTTCATATTCCCGTTCCTTCACTGTCTGCGAGCCTATTTGCCCCCCCCCCCCCTCTCTCTCTCTCTCTCTCTCTGTCTCTCTCTGTCTGTCTGTCTCTCTCTCTCTCTCGATCCCTCTCGATCTCTCGATCCTCTCTCTCTCTCTCTCTCTATCATTCCCCTCTCTCTCTCTCCCTCTCTATCTCCCCCGTCTGTCTTCATGTCTACCCTTCTCTCCGCTCCTCCCTCCCCTCTCTCCCCCTCTCTCTCCCCCTCTCTCTCTCCCTCTCTCTCTCTCTCTCTTTCTCGATCTCTCTCTGTCCGACTATTAATTTATCTTTTTCTTTAATTCTACATAAAATCAATTGATATCTCTATAATATACCATTACCCCCCACCCTCAAACGCTCCCCCCTTCCCCCTCTCTCTCTTTCTCTCTCTCTCAATCAATCCATCATTGAGAGTCAAGTGCAAGTACTTTTCTCGATCAATCTGTCTTATTCTTCAATTCTACATAAAATCAATTCATCTCTCTATATAATATACCATTACCCCGACCCTCCAACCCCCCTCTCTCCCTCTCTCTCTCCCTCTCTCTCTCTCTCTCACCCCTCACCCTCTTTCTCTCTCTCTTTCATTCAATCAATCATTCCTCTCGTCCTTGATATTTTCTTTTCCCCCCCCCCTCCTGACCCCTCCCCTAGCACCATTACTATGTTGATGTTGCCCCCATTCAGGCTTCGTTTTGCATCAATAATGTCTATCTGACTGCATGTTGATATATTTCGTCTGTATTAACTTTTGATCTTTGACATCATTATTTATAATACCCAATTTCTACCAACATAAGCAGGCAGAAGGCCTCATACCCCAAACCCGCTTTGAGCTATGTATTAGAAGTCATGAAAAGAGGAATATGCATGTTTGCATATATCCTTCTGAAAATACAGTCAAACCAGTCTATAGCGACCACCCAAGGAAAACACAAAAAGTGGTCTTTGTAGCCAGGTGGGGTCTTAGTAGACAGGCTCCTTTAGAGTTTAGAACATGTTTCAACTTTCAATGAGAAACACTTTTCAAGGGAATCAAAAAAATGTGGTCGTTGTAGACAGGTGGTCACTATTAAAAGCAGGTTTGACTCTACGAGTAAAGTCTACCACGGTAATACAAATCCATTTCAAATTAAGTAGATGTTGCAATAATATTGTATCACGTATTAAACTTCTCCCATTGCTTAGATCAACCTTCTATTTCATTCATTTATTTGTTTTATTTGGTGGATGTTCCGTGGTGTAGTGGTACGTGCACTTGACTCTCAATCCAAGGGTTGGCGGTTCGAGGCCCTTCGCGACACTAACGTCTTTTGGCAAGACATGGTTTAACATCGGTACCATGCAGAAGGGTGAAAACTTTACTGACGCTTTCTCAGCTTTGTGCGTGTCCATAAAATGCCGCCTGGCTAAAATGCTCCCCAGGGAGTGGAGAACGTGCATATATTGTTTGCGGGCCAGCCGAAATCCGTCCGATGACTGAGGTAATAATATAGTTGTAAAGCGCTTAAAGGCATGATTAATGAATTTAGTGCTTTCGTGAACCCAGGTTAATATTATTTTAGAAAACTGCGGAAATTAAATTCTGAAGAAAAAAAAACACTACATAGCATGAAGTCCCGAAATTGAAATATAATGGTTTACTTTTCGAAATCGATCTATAACATTTTAAACCACTCCAATTGCTTGGGGTTTTAGTAATCGCAATTTAATAGCATACTCCGTCGCAAAGAATAACTGTACATTAGACACACTGTTATAAAGCTGTGGTTGTCCCTTTCTGAGTGAATGGAAGTTGCTTGATAATTTAAATATATATATATATATACTGAACCCAGAATTCAATGTAATTCAATTTATATAATATATAAAACGACTCCACATGGAGCAATGTATGTTTTAAAAAGAAAAAAAATCAGCAAATGTAGAAGGGGTAGTCAAAAATCAAAAATGATTTGTCGAGCAGTACCCCCAATAATAACTAAAGAATTATACAATTAAAAGTAAATATAAGGTCAAATGAAAGAAGAGGGAGAAAATATCAAACACAGGGCAAAAAGTGCATCTACCTGTAAGTTGTACATAATGGATCACTTTGGAAACCTATATATTGCACAAGCATAGCTTTTTAATAGGTTCCTCATATTTCACGTTATACAAATATTGACTGCTTATGATGATGATGGTGGGAACTATCACTCCCAAGGTGGTGTTCACACCACCGAGGGAGTGGTAGTTCCCACCATCATCCGATTACAGAGCAGTCCATATTTGTTATATATACATCATCCTTTTTATTGATTCATGATTAGGTCTAGCTGTAGGTCTAGATCTAGCACTAAAAAAACAGGAAACTAGATCAAGAGGAATTACTCACCAGAATAAGAAAAATCCAACATCAAGTAGAATTCCTAGGCGCTGCGCGTAACCGCGCGATTGCGGTAGCCTAGCAACTAAACAAATGTGTGTGCGCAACTAAGTCGCGGGAGGGGTTAGAGCAGGGTTTGTGATTAATAAGCAAATATTAATCGACTACGAGGGTAATGGTATAGTATTAATGACTGCTTTGAGAGAAATAGTTGTTTTTATACGCTCAAGGGAAGGTTAGAATTGTGCTATTACCCGAGGCGTGCCGAGGGGAATAGCCCAATTCTAACCTTCCCGAGAGCGTATAAAAACAACTATTTCTCGAATATTAAAGCAGTCATTAATACTTTTATATGCCGAAAAAAAATAGACTAAAAAATAAAAAATAAAAAATACTTTTTTTTTTGTCGAAGATGAGATTCGAACTCTTGCGTACAAAAGGTGATGTATCTGTAGTCAGCGCCTCAGACCTCTCAGCCATCGCGCGCTCTTAACATGCATGGCAGTTTTGTACTATATACAAATTAAAATGGATTGAAACCGGCTTCGCGTGTGATGAATGCTTCGCAAAAGCTCCATATACGGACTCTTCTTTTACTTTTGCAATGCATATTGGCACGAACTTAGATCAAGATCTATCGGCAGATGTTGTTTTTTTTGTTTTTGGAAGTTTATTTTCGTCTTCATGTCAACAATGCAAGATAAAATTGTCGGTAAGATCGATCGAGATTCAATTGTATTGAAATGACCGACCAATTATTCGCACACATACGGTATCCTCCATCGCTCAAATCATTTTTTAACATGTAAACCTATGGGGTAACCATGGAGACTGACCTATTTTTTTAATAACCATGGTTATTAAAAATAGTAAATGTTTTTAGCATGGTTACCGGGAATTTTACAGGAACAGTTGAAGTTTATGAATGCAATTTCGACCAATCAGATGGCTGGATTACTTAAGTGAGGTATATAATACAAACTATCATCGCCGAGGTGATCTCGGGGCTACTATCTTCCCGAGCCGCAAGGCGAGGGAAGATGGTAGCCCCGAGATCACCGAGGCGATGATAGTTTGTATCCATTGCCCAAGTAAAGGAGGTTAATATTTGTTTTATATCCCACATCGGCAATAAGGTCTATTTAAAGTGAATTTTACATAATAATAAGAACTGATTCTGCAGACAGTTTTGCTTCAGCTAGATTGTACAAAGCGCAACATGCATACATGTAATACAGTTGATGCGCGCTCATTTCACATTGACATTGACTTTGACATTTCGCGTAACCTACTTTGCTATGCGTATTCAATGGGCAAGGGTGGGCAAGTGGGGTAGCAGCAAAAAATTACTTTACAAAAGTACTATCTCGACCTGAGATCGAAAGATAGTACTTGTCTATACCTTTTTCGTGCTCTGTACAATCGCAATGCAAACAACTATACATGAGGGATATAAACTCACATATCCCTGGTTAGAGGTCCTATCCCGGGGTTTGATAGTAGCTATCAAACCCTCTGACGTAATGATACTTGATAGATCGAAATGCTCCTTGACATGTGATATAGTTTTGACCAATCAGTGAATGACAATCTATGTATGAGGTATATAATAACGATTATTTACTGCCATCATTGTTTTTTGGTCATTATGCTTTATCTTGCTGACCTTAATAATATGTAAACTGTTATTTTGTGGAATGTGAAACAATAAAAACAAAACAAAACAAATTATCAGGAATAATCTTAACTTAGCCTTTCATGAATACAATGAAATAAATGAAATACAATTAAGTATGGCATGCATGATTAATGGATACGAGCCAATCTACATTTCATCATAATTAGTAAATGGATGATTATGTATTATAACCTTTAAGCTTACCCGTAACAAAATCCGAGTATGTAGGGAGTGTCCTTCTTTTTCCACAGCGGAATTACATTAAAACTCATTATAGTAATTGTTTGACATTCATTGGGCTCGATCTATTAACTATTTCCATTTTTTGTCGAAGGACAAATGCTAATTATTTAGAGTAGAATGCTTATTCCCGAATTAAATTGTGAATAGATTAAACGCTGCCAAGTCATTCACACATATCTATATTTGCCAAAGACAGAAGTAGAGGCTTAAACTTAAAGGTAAAGTTGAGTTCTGGTCATGCGATTGCATTGTGAACGAATCGGTATGGAATCGAACAGAACAAGATAACCATGAACCACATAAGTATTGGTGTGTACTGCAAGGTGCTGGAATCATCAACATGATAAGAAATTTGGCTCAGTCTTGGTAAGAGTAACAATCACTGTGTAAATAAATATGTATATATGGGACTACACAAACATGTGGCATAAAAATAAGGCCCACACTTTGAAGCTATTACATGTCATATTTATAATATACAGGCAATAGAAGAGCCATGCCTTTCCGGGAACAATTTTCTCTGATGTTCTTCTACACTCGCATAATAACAATGAAAACGCTCAAATTATTTGGCACCTCTCCCCAGAACTCAACCTTCTCTTTAAAAGCCAGGGTTGGCTCAAGAGTCGATTGAATGCTCAATATTGGCTTGGACGTTTCCATTATCATTTAAATACTGCGTGATCAGAGGTTGATATAAACATTTTTTTAATTGAAAGTCTTGATTTTGTTTTCAACTTAATTCCACCAACCACTTATATGTTAAAAATTGGCAAAAATCAAGTGATAATGAGAAACCTGGATTCATATGATATTCAAATGCAAGGAAAATAAAATTTAGCCAGAGTAAAAAGCAGCACTGGTCAGGGAACAATTACTTGCATTCTGATAAGAACTCACTACGACTGCTCGATCGCAACAAAGTGATGTTTAGAACTTGTTTATTCGGGAGGGGGTGGGGTTAACTGCCCCTTTGCTGAGCTATACGCTCCACAAAGCTATAGTGTCCCCCCCCCCCCACACCTAAGGCCAATGTATGGATACGCCACTGGTCGAGGGATTAAATTACGGTCATAAGGATTAAGAAAACGCCTCACAAAATATGCTCTTGTTTTGTTTTGATTCCAACATAATAATCCGTAAAACTTCCTCGAGTGTTAGGTGATATGTACTATATTTTGTTTTGATATTATATGTTTGTTGACAAAAAAAATCTATTTTGAATTGATACGCTTTCATCTCATATATCGTGTGTTTGGATTAGCCCACGCTCCTATCCTGTTAACAGATTGAACAACAGTTGACAAAAGTAAATGCCATACAATATGGAATGTCATCGCTCTGTGCTGGTTTGAAACATTTTTGTTTTTTCTTTAGCCATTGAATCAATTGAATTGTACACTTGTATTGGTGGACTTATTTTTGTGTGTATAGACTCTCACTTTCTGTCTCTCAATGTTATAATATTGGAAATTAACGGTTTGACAGGTATGCCATCCTTTGATATCCTAGATCTGTTTTTACATAAATATTAAGATATAAGCCCGCCCCCTCCCTCCGCTTCATCCTCACTCCCGACCCCTACCCCCCCCCCTTTTCCCCCTCTCTCTCTCTCTCTCTCTCTCTCTTACTCTGTCACACTCACGCACACACGCTAGTCTGCAAGCACAGACCCTGGTCAGTCGTAAAAGTGAGTCTGCACTATAAGACTACCAGAGGCCATGTACTGTAGCTGCTCCTGACCCAGTAGGTAGCTGGGCTAGACTTCTCTCAAGGCACAATGACTTTTTGATTAAGTGTCAAATTAGGGTCTGTGCCTGCAGACTACACACACGCACTTTCTCTCTCTCCGTGTGACCCACGCGCTCTCTCACTGTTTCACATACACACATTTTTTTTCTCTCTCTCTTTCTCTCTCTTTCTGTTATACATACTCTCCCTGTTAACATACACACCCACACACGCACTCCCTCTTTTTGTCCCACATACACGCACACTCTCTCTCTCTGCACCAATCTATATCTGTCTTTCATACGAACTCCCCCTACCCCCCCCCCCCTCACATCTGTCTCTCACAATCCCTCCCACTTTAATTTTCCCTCTCACTCTGGTGGACGTACTATGATCTACCCTTTCATCTTCCGTCTCGATCTCTATGTTACAAATCCATGACAACGTCTGACATGGATCATGCCTGTAAGCTTGGCCTGACTAAACAGAGCAGGTCATTGTAGTCTAGCTGTGACTCAATGCGAGGACACACGATTAGCTACAGATCCCTTGATCTGTATGTCAGAACCGAAGGGACGTATCCAGTTTTAGGGTGAAGCCAAAGTACGCCCCTCAAAAACATGCAATAAAGAACCAAATAAGCAAAAATAATTAATAAAAAATGATAATATTTACCATTTGTTTATTACCATCCTGCCCATTCTTCCCACGTGCAATCCTCGACCCCTCCTAAGTATTAGCAGGAAATCACGTACCAAAAAAAGTATTAACAGGACATCTCCCACCCCCCCCCCCCTTCAACTAAATAGTTACGCCACTAAAACTTAGGTATTTCATACGGATACAAAAACTAAGTCATATCCAATCCGACTCCGTCAACCGATTTCGACAAGCAAGTATAAAGACATGAATGTGTGTGTCTGTGCCTGTGAGGAGCTC
Organism: Strongylocentrotus droebachiensis; assembly: GCA_035222895.1. NCBI lineage: Eukaryota > Metazoa > Echinodermata > Echinoidea > Camarodonta > Strongylocentrotidae > Strongylocentrotus > Strongylocentrotus droebachiensis. The sequence goes on along the minus strand of JAVYIG010002902.1, from coordinate 152,130 downwards.
GGGAGGGGTATATAGATACTTTATCATTCACCGGACTTCTTAAAAAAATTAGGGGGGAGGGGGGGGGGTATGAGGGTGATTACTAAATGTAATAAGAATAAAACAGAAATAGGAGAGGTGGAACGAGTCGCTACAATATTTAAATGGATTTAAACACATTTTTAAGAGATACATCTTAAAAAGCTGACGGTAAAACCGAGGAGATCTTCCCGATAATAATCGAAAGGAATACAAAAGAAGTATATTATCATTGTTTGTATTATTATTATTATCATCATCATCACTACTACTTATTGATATACAGGAACTGACTAGCAGCACAGGCTTAAGGGGATCATAATAACACAATATTGTATTGTTTATTTATAAGATATATATTTAGTTATAAGAAGACTTTGAAAAGAACAAAGACATTGAGGCTTATTTTGATTTATATTGAACAAGTCAACCATCATAATTACATCTTACCGATAAGGTCAATGCATACTCCAGTATTCAGGTTTCGAATTCAGGTTATTAGACCTTTGCCAACGCATCATTCAATATCTGAGGCAGCCCATTTTGACAGTAAACATTGAGCTACATCAAAACATGGGAATCATCATTTTTGGGGAGTGCAGGATCGACTTTTTTGGTGAGGGTAGCATAAAACACGATTCAGCAGTAGATTGGAGGGGGAGGGAGGGGGGCGGTGTTCCCTAGCTATTGGACAATATTCAAAATAATGGGACAACAATGTTCAATATCAGTAACCTTGTTACACTATACATGGTGCATCGGTATTATTAGGCCTATTTCGGAAATGTAACTGGTGATCATTCAAGCATATTTTAAACCTGGGTGGAAGGTTGCACAACGGTACAGATCAATGCCTTGTCAATGGACGTTATGTCCTGGCTGGGATTCGAACCCTCAACCTCGGTTTTGGAAGCGAGGTGAATAAACCACGACTACCAGGACATACCTCTAGAACGTGTCATGGGAGGGTGACGACGCCGTAGCCTGTCTATTTAACGATTCCTTTCATCGCCCCCTTTTAGAAATTCAATACATTTCTACCATTTGTTTTTTTGGGGGAGGGTGTGCCCTCGTGCCCCCGGTGCCCCCGCCTAGGGACGCCTCTACCGTTCAAGCATTCTATTATATCCTCCTACTCCCCGCCCGTTCCATATACGCCCTGTGGGAATACACTTGTGCGGATGAAGCAGTTTGGTGAGATGTCTTTCAACATAGCTCTAACGAAGGAGAACAGATTTCTAAACATGTTTAACCCGCAGTCCACTAGGGTGTATAACGTCCACCAAAAATTCCAAGGAGAGTGGGAGGGGGCGGAGGATGGGAGGAAGGGGCGTGGTAGGCGGGACTTGCCCCTCTAAAATCGATGTGGCTTGTAAGGAAAGGCAGATAGAGAGAGAGAGAGAGAGATGGATAGAGAGAGGAAGATAGTCTAAGAGCCTCTATAGGGAGGGAGGGGAGACAGAGAGCAACATGGAGAGAGAGAGATTTATGTATAGAGAAAGAGAGAGAGAGAGAGAAATAGAAAGAGAGAGAGAGAGAGAGAGAGAGGAATATAGTTTTAGAGCCTCTATAGGGAGGGAGGGAGACAGAGAGCAACAGAGAGAGAGAGAGAGATAGAGAGAGAAAGAGAGGGAGAGAGAGATAGAGAGAAAGAGAGAGAGAGAGAGAAAGAGGAAGAGAGTCTTAGAGCCCATATGGAGGGAGGTGAGGGAGAGGCAGAAAGAGAGGTATAGAGAGAGGGGTGGGGATGGGGGTGAGACACGAAACAAAGAAAGTAATGGGGAGATAGATCAAGAGAGAGAGAGAGAGAGAGAGATGAGATGTGATGAGATAGACAGAGGTAATGGTGAGAGGGAGAGGGTGAATAGGAATATTATAACTGTATGGCTATAATGGCTACCAATCAACTTCCGGCTCTTTCTCTAGAAATAAAGGACCGAAGTTTCACCCAAGTGGCATTACACCACCCTACAAGAGTATACAACTGTAACTTATTGGTCAACCCCCTTTTTGCCTTATCACATAAGCAAAACTGCACCCATCCTGTTATTTGTTAATTCAATTCAATTCAATTTAATTCCTTGTGTTTTTTAATGATTTGATATGATTTCTGCATTTTTCTAAATATAAAAAATGAATTAAAAAAAATGTATAAACGTAAGTTATAATACAAAATATACAAACAATAATAACTTCATGTCAATTTTTTTAATTTTACATATAAACATGTAATAACACAGCTTAATATTTCTATAACATACTTTCGTAAATTTAAATTATTACCCGAACTATATCTGTGGAAAAGTGCAGGAGACAGCAGTCATAAGCGATGCTTGACTAGGATGGCGGCCTCAAACAATATTGTGTATGAGTTTGTCAGTGTTTTTTTTCCAAAGTCTTTCCAACATATAGAAGTGTTGGGCTGAGATTCGAACCTTCAACTCGATCTTGGGTTGAGAGTCAAGTGAATGAACCACTGAACCACGACACGATCCTTGGTATGCAGCTCGTCTCACAGTCACAGTGGCTCGAATTAACAAAGGAGGTTTGTCGACAAACCTAGGTTTTTGTGCGTCATTATATGACGCGTTTTGACGCACATAAACCTAGGTTTGTCGACAAACCTCCTTTGTGAATTCGGGCCAGTGCGTTTCGCTTTCTAGCAATAGGGACTTTTAGATTTGATTGGACTGATACGTGTGACGTCCATTCAAGGCAGTGCATTAAAAGGACGTCGATCGTAGCAATCCCTATTGTCTTCGTGCGAATCTAAAGGTCCCTATTGTATGAATTCAGTCTGGATACAAGGACCAATCTACTGTTCAATTCCGTAATGTTTCTTGACACACGTTATGCTTGTGTCAAACTCAATCATCTTAAGGATTTACATTCACGAAGCTGTTCTGATTCTGCTCTTCTTTAGGCTTGTTGGGGGCTTGTTCCAAATGGTAGGGCATTTCTCATCTAAAGTGTTGGAAGCGTAAACATTTGATAGCACAATTTCACTTAAATTGTATAATCGGATGTGAAAAAGGATGTCATTTAAGACATATTTCTGCAAGGATGTAAAACAAAAATGTGTACAAAAGAATACAAAATGTAGGTTGTCTGCGTACAACATAAAACCTAAATTATGTATCCTGTTATCAACATTTGTCTTAAAACACATGTTTTTTTAAAGGAAAACTTTGCAGAAGTGTGTCTTAAAGCCACACTGTCCTACTTGTAGCTACTTGCTCCCTCTATATAGAAAACAATGCCTTATGTTAATTGAGAGCTGAGTTGATGAGATAACCACCTATCCAGTGACCTTGCAGCGTGGTCTAATCCCTCCTATAAACTAGTACAGATAAGCATTAAATGATATCTTCTTTCACATTATGTTACGATTGAATTTAAGTGAAATTTGCCATACAATTTTCAGCAAATTTGGGGCTCCCAACACTTCTGAGGGGCTTTAATTTGATGGATATCGAATAGTCAGCCCACTACTTAAAATGTTCGGCAATGCCCATCCATAATTGAAATCGTTTTGCTGAATGATTCGTCATTAGTTTCTGCCGCTCAGCTCGCTTCTTTTCCATTAATAATTAAGTGGGTCTGCCAGGCACTACAACCAGACAGTGAATTGCCGTTCGGTTAAAGGTAATACAAAGTTTTGGTATTGGGTCATGAATTAGGCTCAAATGAACATATTGGAAGCATATGCGATCCTACAATATTTTAATGATCGTTGTCGCGGTTGAAATCGAGTCTAAAGTTATGAACTTGTAAATAATAAACTCTTTATGTTGTATAGCTCCCTCTCAAGGTCAATATATTAATTAAGCTATACAACAATATTTCTTGACTAAAACCGACCGATTAGCTATTCCCGTTTGGTAATTATATATCACAACTACATATTCTGAGATTTTCAGGGTCGCAGCTATCATAGTACGGCCGTAGGCGCTATTTGAAATTTATCAAAATTTACCGGGAGCACCGGTAAATTTGTATATTCATTTGTTCTCGAAAGCAGAAGTGTTTTAGGAGCTAAATTTTCTAGTGCTTATAATACATCCACAGGGACAACCAAATATATCAAAATTGTAAAGAATAACTATACACCCGATTTTCAAAATTTCCCCAAACTTTGTATTACCTTTAACAATCACTTCATCTACTCTCCACATTGTATGATGATCATTTTGTCTACTTAACATTTTGTCTTTATTACCATTTAGGCTTTGTTTGATAATCTAGCTCACCTTGCCACCAATAGGGACTTTTAGATTTGCGTGGACTGATACGTGTGACGTCCATTCAAGGCAGTGCATTAAAAGGACGTCGATTGTAGCAATCCGCATTGTCTTCGTGCAAATCTAAAAGTCCCTAATAGGGACTTTTAGATTTGCACGTTTACAGCTTTGACTGCAACGTGTGACGTCATTTTAAGGCACTGCGCATGCGTCACGTCGTCTCAGTCGGCGATCGAGAATGCGTCAACCTTGATTTTCATAAATCTAGTACGGTACTAGTATATGCCGAGTGCGCATAAAATATACAGTTCCTCGGGTAGACAAAGGAACATCCCTTCCCTGCTATTATGTAAAAATGTGTAGAACAAGTGTCACATGCATATTCACCTGTTCTACACATTTTTACATAATAGCAGTGAAGGGATGTTCTACCACAGCAATAGGCCATTTTCGTAATGTAACCAAATTTAATGCATAGGTCTTTGTGAAGTGCCTCAATTTCATTCACCTGATAAGAATAATAGTATTTCAATAGACAAAATCCTAACTGCATACATTCGTTGTTGCCACGTTGGACAAACATTATGGCTTGACCTACCTAGGAACACTTAATATATGCAGTTGCATTCCGACTATTGAAATACTACTATTCCTATCAGGTGAATGAAATAATTTGTATTGAGGCACTTCACAAAGACCTATGCATTAAATTTGGTTACATTAAGAAAATGGCCTATTGTTGAGGGTAGAATGAGGAACCGTATATTTTGTCCTCTTTCTTTGTCTGTCATGTAATTTATAGTGTTACTTCCTGCATGCATGTATTTCGTCGAGTGCAATCTAAAAGATTTCTAATTGTAGTCAACATGGGCAGTTGAGTACGTTGACACGCATGATCAGTCGGCGTTCGTCGTGTTCTCGTCCACTCAATCTAAAAGTCCCTAATATTAACCCGTTGACTACGTCATTCATTCTCCGCCACAAGCTTGCTAAAGGAGGCCACCCGGTTGCGGTGGGCAAGGTGTTAAAGGGCACTTTGCAGGCGACCACATCACTTATAATGTCAGGCAGAGTCCATGCATAATACAATGACTTACGCGGAATATTTTCATTAGGTTTTAACGCTCTACTTGTCTTGCTAATGTGGTTCATTTTTTCCTATCAATATTTAAGGGCATCTTGCAGGTTTACCCCCGTGCACTACCTACGTTGTCTGGCTATAGTCCTGGGGGCGTTTCACAAAGATCCCAAGTCGAACTTAACTCAAAGTTGAACTTAACTCTTAGTTGGACTTTAACATTGTGGAGAGCCATTTGCAGCCTTAAAATAAAATATATTTAAAAGCGAAGAATCAAGTATTTTAGACTTTTAGCCACATCAAGAACATGAAATCTCCTTGATGATATAAAATATGAATGATTTGAATCAACATGTTATGCCTTTTAAAATATTGTTTGCATAATATTGTCATAGATGCTAACGGCTTTCCATAATTGTTGAGTCCAACTTAGACATAGGTTCAAGTTAAGATCTTTGTGAAACACCCCCTGGTATAGGGATGGTGTCTGGCAGGGCTGTCAATGGTCTGTCATAGGCCATACATAATAGAAGGAGTCGCGCTGAATTTTCATTAGGCTTCAAACCGTTGTCTATCTGGGTTATCAGGCTCATTTCTTTCACCACTACAACACTGTTCCACAGCAGGCGGTTATTCATAATAATTTTGTCCATGAATCATTGTTATACAAACGGATGATTGATCATTGAACCAATTCCAATTGTGTGTAATTGGGTGCTGACAGACATGTATCAATCCAATGATTTAAATCTGGGAAACGACCTTTAAAGATAAAGACCAGTTTATGGTCATGCGATTGCATTGTGAAAGAAACGTTGTGAAATCGATCAGAAAAGGTTGATCATCTAGCATAGATGTACTGCAAAGTTCTGGAATCATCAAAATAATAAGAAATTTGGCCCAGTCTTCATGAAGTTACAAGCACTGTACACATAAATATGTATATGGGACTACGCAAACGTGCGCGAGACGTGCGTTTTTATCTCTCACACACCAATATATAAACTAATTTACCAAATATATCAATTAGTAGGCGGTTTCCCGGCAAAGTTTTTATCATCATGTATTATTCAAAACATATTCTTTCACGTGATTGGTAATAAGAGCTTCCATTTCATTTTTTGAAATTGAGGCGTTTACAATACTGGTCCATACTTTTAACGTCACCGTCGAAAAGACGTGACTCTGTTTCGAAACGGGGTCCGTCTGAGCCGGTTTGTAGGCGAGGACAGAGAGCTGACCAATTGAACGGACCATTAGACCAACACACATCTCACACATGAAAAATGTAATTCCTACCGGTAAGCCTACCAATCCACACATGGGTAGAGAGGGGCAAATATAGAAAAATGTCTTGCACAATGATACCAATGCCTCGCCGCGGTTCGAATCCATGACATTTGCATAGCTAATGAAGTATTAAAACCACTGAAATACGACAATTCATACGTCGATACATAATTCACACGTCGATACATAATAACAATTGATTTAATTGACATATTTCAGTTCATTGACTGAGAGTTAAAAAGATACCGAATGATAATTATAAACCATGGAAATAAGACAAACACACACCCTCACCCACATCCTCACCCACCACACACACAACATACCTGTCATGACAACGTTAGATGTAATTTATATTTTGAAGCACTTGTGAAAATACACATATTTCCTGATTTTATCGAGCGCATATTAAAAGGTACGCTTCAATCGTTATTTCATGATTGCTAAAAAAATATCTTATTTGGAAAGAAATTAAAGACCCTATCCGATAGAAAAAGGCCTACAACTTTAAAATAATGGAAAGTAGAATGAAAGTAGAATACACATATTAAAGGAATTATAAATGCTTTTCCTTTCAGCATGGCACCACTTTTTTTAAAGAAAATCAAAACCTCATATTCCGGGATTGGGTAACTTGGTCTCAGATTATTAAACAAAATCCTGGAAATTAGCTCATGTTTCAATGCTACTGATAATACTTTAGGTAAGTCAGGAACCCCATGACCTTTACAAGCTGACCGCCTGTCTGATTATCAAGATATTTATGATTGGAAATTGAAATCAAATTTTGCGTTTTCCTAACGGTTTTCATAACACTACAGTCTACTGGGAAACACGAGTATGGTAAAACTGGCCACTCAAAGATTTTAATTTTGTTGAGGCACTCGATCATTTTGAAGCGCAAATTGTTTAGGGCTTCAATATTAGACCATATCACAGACACTGATAACACAAAGGGCCGTGAATCTCAGATGTTAACATTGTTAAACAATGCCTTTAAAGGTAATGCAAAGGACTGTCGGTCGGATCAATATTTTCAACCCCAAACCATTTCCCTATGAATGATGCAGGAAATGGCAACGAAGGGCTAGCTATCGATCATGTGTATACTGTTAGGACAGAATTTGAGGGGGTAGCGCGCGCTGAGTCCATTCGTTTACGCGCAGTTGTCCAAAAGAAGACGTACATGGCATTAACCAGTATTTCCCATGCTGCAGCCCCTTTAACCATCAGCGCCAAATATTGAAAGTGTCCTGCTTCAGGCCGTTGCTGGGTTAATTTCGCGGTGCCCTTCATGCGCAGGCTCTGTTGTTCGGATCCATTAGCCTGGACGACGAGCGAATATTAAAACTAAATATGTTTAAAGGCCTATTATAAATATAATTATATTTTTGTTCGCCACGGTTTCTAGATTAAAAATCAGTGAAACGAATTAAAGGGGTTTTATTGAAGTAATATAAGTGGCTTAATGAAGGTTATAGTGCTTAATTAGTTAGCACTATGAAGCAGACTTGAATCTAAAATTCCCCCATGATTTAAGAAAAAATAATTTCATTCCTTTTGAGTATAATCCTACCCATTCATGTTGTTTAATCTCTTGCAAATTTAGTTTTATCTCTGATATTTTACCTGGCACCTTTTGATAAAGATCTTAAAATATCACATAGCAAAGGTCGCATTTTACTCGAGTTTATAGATACCAATGATAATAACTTTTGAATTCAAAGTATTAGTAATGTTATCATAGAAGTTGGCTAGGAAAAGTGTGTTTGAGTGTTTTTCCTTCTTCTATAGTCATATTATCATGTATTTAGAAGGTTGTATTTGGTTCATAAGCGTATAGTCCATGGTCCTACTTAACCACACGTAATGTATGTTATTCGCATTCTGACTATTGGAAATACATTTGTAACATGTGAATGAAATAATTTGAAATGAGGCACTTTAACAAAGAATTGCGCATTAAATTTGACAACAAAACGGAAACAGCATATTCGATGCAATGGTTACGAGTTTCGTATGATTTCCAGCTAAGCTAAAAGCAGTCTACCTATCCCTTTTCACCATTGTCTTTAATACTACCAGGACAAGAACTGAAGTATGTACTTTTGAAGACAGCATGACAACTCAAGATTCAAACGACTGTATAATATTGTATCGTGTTGCATGATTATTGTCCTCGAATGCTAGATATTTACCGGTATTTTTTTTAGTATTCTACTCTAACATGATCGCAACTCTTCGATAGTGATCTGTCAGTGTAACAGGTTCAGTGACCCCCCCCCCCCCCTCCCGGCCCCCTCACCTTCCCTCTCTTTCCCTCTCCCCTCTCTTTTTCTTTCTACCCTCCCCTTTTCTGACCCTCTCTTTCTCTCTCGCCACTCTCTCTCTCTCTCTCTCTCTCTCGTCATTTCTCTCCTTCTCGATTTCCTCGTCATATCTCGCCTTGGTCTATAGTTACTTGTAGCCAGCCGTTGAATATTGTATTGTAACCATATTTTCATTTTTGTACAACAACATGTTTTTCTTAAGTGTGTATATTTTGGTTCAATTTTGTTTACACTATTCAATTTCATTGTAAATCAACCATTATGAGTTCCTGAACTTTACGTGTTGATGTTTTTAAACCGAATAAATAAATAAATACAAAAATAAGTACACATAATTCTACATCAAGTGTCTTGAACCATCCGCTTCAGCATTTCATATCCTGTTGCTCCACATTCTGCGATTTAATCATCTAGAAAGCCTTTACGAGGTGACTTCCCCTCTTCTTCTTTCCATGTAGACGACCTTCTATGACTCTGATCATCAAGGTATCATCATCATGCCGCATTATGGACAGAATTCACAAAGGAGGTTTGTCGACAAACCTAGGTTTTCGTGCGTCATATGACGCGTTTCGACGCGTTTCTACAAACCAGGTTTGTAAAAAAAAACGCGTCAAAACGCGTCATATGACGTACATAAACCTAGGTTTGTCGACAACCCACCTCCTTTGTGAATTCGGGCCAGTGTGTCCGACCCATTTCTTCTGTCTCTCTCTGATCGATTGAACCAGCATCCGCTTTGATTGAGCTTGATGCAACACCTCTTCATTCGTAATTTACGCCAGCACCACATTTCGACCGCCTCCAATCGCTGAATGTCCTTCCCGGCGAGTGTCCACGTCTCTGACCCATACAACAGTACACTCCATACTAGAGACTTCACAAGACGCTTTCTCAAACTAAGGTCAATACTGTGGCTCATCAGGATATCTTGTCGAAAGAAGGCAGCTCTTACCAGTGCTGAGCTCAACTACTTAGAATAAAAAACCAACCAAAGGCAGTTGGCCATTTTCGTAATGTAACCAGTTATATACTCGATACGAATTATACCACCTGTTACGAATAATCTTATTTCAATAGTCAAAATTCAAATTGCATATATTTGTTGTTGCCAGGTAGAACAATCATTCCGGCTTGCCCCACCTAACATTGACCGTTACTTATAGAAATATGTAAACATGATAATGACGTAGTACGTATAATCTGAACATTATTTTTAGGATATACAGTAGAGTATTGTAGTTGCCTTTGAGTTGATTTTTCGAAAGAAGTAGTGTTCTTATTATTCATTGTGGTGATTTGGAATTGTCGGCCATTATACCAGCTAAATCTATAAGATTCGTACAAATTTGCAAAATTAAACATGAATAATATATGTTAACGTTATGTAGATTACATAAAGCTCCCTCTCTCTCTCTTTCTCCATACCTCTACATTTCCTTATCTATCTATCTATCTCCTTCTTTTATATAGCATTTCCTCCAATGTCGACTCCCCCTATCGTTCTGTCTCCCTACATAGTTTTTCTTCCCTCTCCTTTTCCTCTTCTTTTCTTCGTCACATAGACCCCACCCCCCCCCCCACCATCACTACTCAACGTTAGCCTGAAAGCACAGACTCCAATTTTACACTTCACCACAATTCCCTAAAGCCTTGACCAGAGCCTAGATATGTCAGTTTATGGCTGAGAGCGGCTAACGTGCAAAGTCTGCCTGTTTTAGTCTCATTTTGCAGACACTGTTACGTACAACGCCAGACAAGGGTATGTGTCTGCAAACTAGCTCAACGGCTGTTATGATCTTGTGAGGGTTTAAAGGTGAACTTGTCATAAATCCCCGCTAAATCCACGCCGCCTTGTTATTTCCATCATAACTATTTTTGCTACCCATGCAACTTCCCACGTGCAGCCATTACTCAAGTTCAGCTAAACATTCTCGCAGTCTATAAGGGAAAAATGTCTTTCCAGCAATTTCTATCCTGGTTCTTCAGAAAATTATGAATACATACTGAATCGAATTGAATTCAATGGTTTTTCAAAAACACTGAAAATAGCCGCCCGAAAGCTGAATAAATTTAGTTGACAATATAAGCATATGAAAAACAAAGCTGTGTTTAACTAATCATTACATAGTATATAGAATTGACAGAAAAGATAACAAATGAAGAAGTGTTCAGAAAATTAAGAGTAAAATCATCATTCATCAACACAATAAGAGAAAAAGGGAAATGCAAAAGTACTAAAAATAGCAGCCCGAAAGCTGAATTAAATTTAGTTGACAATATAAGCCCATGAAATACATAGCAGTGTTAAAACAGTTATTACATAATATATATATAATAAACAGAAAAGACAACAAAATGAAGAAGTGTTCAGAAAATTAAGAGTAAAATCACCATTCATGAACACAATAAGAAGAAAAAAAATGCAACTTCCTAGTCACATAAACAGAAAGGATAATCTAGAGGAAACATATATTAACCCATTGTCTACAGGAACCGGGTGGTCCCTGTATTGAGCCTATGGGAACTACATAATTCAGTTGTCAACAGGTTTACAGGGAAGATTGCTGGAAAGAGGAGCAGGGGAAGGAAACGTATTAATACACCAGTTTACAGTTGTGTGCGCCATTTTAAACAAGGCCAATGACCTAGAGGTCATGTATTTATGCGTAAATTAAGATTGCGCCCATGCAAATTATGATGATATAATTGCCTGCGCGCTGCGTTGTGCGCGCATATCATCATTTTCATGGGCACAATCTTAATTTACGCATAAATACCAGAGGTCAGAGGTTATTGGCCCCGGAACAGGGCCAATTTGGCCCTGTTCCGGGGCCAATGACCCGAGGTCAACTGTCTAAGCATGCGCACTGATACAGCTGTAAACTGGTGTATTATTTCCGAAGCCTGATCAAATTGGCAACCAAAAATGAAATTAGCAGAACCAGCTTTCTAAGAATAGCAGGTAATAGCCACAAATGGAGGACCATGACCACCGATGTAGGTAACATATAGAGTGGTGAAGTGTGACGTCATCAAAAATATATTTTTAGAATTTCTCAATTTTTTCTTCATTTTCCGAAAGAGCATCAAAAATAATATCCAAATGTCGAAAAACCAATTTAATATGTTAAGTATTGGCTGAGATATGACCATCTGAATAATATATTTCCTATAGGAACTCAGTGTTATATGCCCTGGCTCCTAATCTTCGGTACTCTATAGCTGGCACTTGATGACGATGATGATGGTGACGTCTATCCTATAAGTGGTCTTTTGGGACAAATACATTAAATATACAAATTCCGTATTTCTTTACTTTGTGTTCTTGCGATGATGTAAGCTGACGATAGGTTAGGAAAAGATTAGCGTAGTGAAATCGGATGGGTAACATTCAGGCGAGTCATTTAAAATGAGTCAATACAGATGTCTCAATAATTGTACACCCATCGCCTTCTTTTTTCTTGTTAGTCCTATAATGTATCAGATAGTAAATATCAGACTTCACAAGCAATTTTGAAATAATCCAAATAGTAATAAGGCATAAAGAATTGAACTAAGCATATTAAACAGCATAGCATTCTGAAAACTCAAATTTTCATTTTTAGAATGCTCATTATCAAAGCGAGGAAATCACTTTTCTTATTGTGTTTTGATTTTTTCCCCCTAAGTATTGTTCTGAATATAAGTGACAAATCGTAGGAACTGAGGATTCCAGAGCAGATATTTTGTTCTTCTCTCTCTCTCTCTCTCTCTCGCTCTCGCTCTCTCTCTCTATATCTTCTTCTTCTTATTATTCTTATTCTTCAGGGCGAAACCTTTTGAGTACATCATATGTGCCTATTTTACATTGTATCATTTGCATGTATTTCATATGTTGCAGTCTTATTTGTCACAAATTCAAGATATGTCAGCTTTTAGCTGTGACTTTCAATATTCATCAAGAAAACCTATCATTTCAATTCAAATCTATTCAGTATTATAAAGATATGAGAGAGACGTGTAACAGATATCAGGGGTATTATGTAGGTGTTGCATTTTACCTACCGGGCAGGTGTGTTCGGTTTCGCATTACAGGTCATGGTCTAATTCCTATCTTAAAGATGAAGTTGAGTTCTGGTCATGCGATTGCATTGTGAAAGAAACGGTGTGGAATCGACCAGAAAAGGTTGATCATCTAGCATATAAGAATTTGTGTGTATTTCAAGGTTCTGGAATCATCAAAATGATAAGAAATTTGGCCAAGTCTTGGTAAAGTTACAAACACTGTACACAGAAAGATACACGAATACGTGGCGTAAAAATCCTAGCCTGGATTTTTACGATGTTACGTGACATATTTAGAATATGAAAGCATTTGAAGAGCCATGCTTTTCAGGAAACATGTCTTATCTGATGTTCTTCCACACAAAATATTTGTTCACCTCTTCCCAGAACTCAACCTTCTCTTTAAATATATATAACCCAAAAGCATATGTTACTATATCTAGCTCTTGAGACAAGCCCCCAATTTGTTGGGTTGGGGCAATTAGCTTACGTTGTCCCCTTCCACAACTTAGAATTAAATTAATACAATACAAAATCAAGACGATTTTTTTTTCTTTCATTCGTGGTTCATTACTTTATCGAGATCATCTCTTGAAATTAGCATATTCCGAATCGTATAATTTGCATATTCATAACAACATAAACAGATCTTCAAATTCATCAGTTATAAAATTCATATACCAGTGAAAAACAATCTTTTTTTTCCTGAGGTACAATACATTGTCAATTCTTATTTCAATTTACCAAGAATTAATGACTGTCACAGCAAGTTATGCGAAGATATTCAGTAGGCGTTGCTTTTTACTCATCTAGGCAGGTGTTATTAGTTTCACATAACAGGTCATGGTCGTATTCCTATCTTACATATATATATATATGTATACATGTATGCAATATTTGGCGCTTTGCTACCTTCACTGTATAAAAACAACAACTAATTGATTGTTGCTCGTAGTATATTCCTGTTCCTGTTGTTTATAGCCATTATTTAGTATTCAGTAGATTTTATTGTACTTATTTATGTTTAATATTTTCTCAGTTGTTTAGTTAGTTTAGTTGTGTAAGCATTTAATAAATGTACGCATTATTTTTTATTTGACGGGTTTGTTCTTTTAGGACATACTTTTAAACTACTCATGAGGGACCTTAAATCCACAAGCCTTGCTTTCAACCAAGGTCACCTCATCTTTCTATTGTAACGCCATATTCTGTTCACTCCTTTGTATTCATGTCATATTTATAATGTGTGTTATGAAAGAAAGATAAATAAAACTTGAAACTTGAAACTTGAAACTTGAAACTTGAAACTTGAAACAACTTTACAGTAGATTGTACTGATATTTTATGGGTACAGGTTTAGTGTTCCTACTTCCATTACGATGTTAACAAACAATTATTCAAAGAATATGTATGCAGAATCAGCACTCAAGTATGTCTTTTATATGTTGTTAATGAGGAGTCGGTTACAGTAGTGAACTACAATGTATATGAATAATTTCCATTATATTGTAAGGTATCTTCTTTTTGACATTCTTATTATCATATTATGATATTCTTAAAGAAACTGTACATTAAATGACTCAATGTTTAACTAAATTACATGCCAATTCGTGTATGTCTTTTTTTGTATTGAAATTGTCTTTTTTTATTTTTGGTCACTTCACGGTACATTGATATATTTGACAAATGATTCCACACCAGTGAAAATGAACATTTGATTACATAATACATTGAACGTTATACAGCTTATTAACATATCAACAATATTTCTTTTCTTATCTGACAGTGGTATCCATTGGGCCATGCCCTGCCACCTGCTGTCATGGGCAGCTTTTTTCTCATTGCGTATAGCTATGTATCTCTCCATTTTGCACGGTTTGATTAATAAGGAAATGAAGTTAGAAATATTTGGTTTAACTAATTTGCATCTATTGAGGTAAATTTTTTTCTTTGCAATTATTAATATATGATCAAAAAGAATATAATTCTTCGACAATATACCAAACATTACCGTTTTTTCGGTTAAAATCGAGACATCAAACATAGTCAGCCCTTTTCCGAGCTGATTCCAAAAATCTTGTACTATTGTACATTTATCAAAAAAATGTTCAATCGTGTCATTTTCTAGGTCAGAAAAGAACATAATGGGGAACTAATGACTTTCATTTTATACAGTTTATGATTCAAATTCAGAATATTATTTAATACTTTGAACTGAAATTCTTTGTAAATGACATATATTGTAGTTGAAATGATACCTGAACGAGCCAATGACAATTCTTTATCTGAAACATCATATCTATTCTTTAGTCTAAACGTACTGACTGGGCATTCATATTTCTGTGCGACCAACAGAGCATAAAATTGTTTGCTTTTTATTCTGTTCAAAAATCTCAACTCGGGGGGTAAAACAATATTGGAAGTAATATCGTGTTTGAATGATTTTGTACAAACTATTTTACGAATATTTATCTTTGATAATGAATAGTACTCTCCCTGTATCCTAACGTAATCATTTGCATCTAGTTCAAATAACCTTTTCATGTCATCTTGTTGCTATAAATTGCCCCCTTCTGTGAGGATGTCACTAAAAATCACCATTCTTGTAATGAAAAGTTTTCGAAAGAAAATCATATTTGAAATGACTTGTAATTGTCTATTGTTCCAAATAATCTGGAATTTCGTACTATCCTCTCTGTTTCTCACATTGAGAGATTTACATCTTTCAAAAATAGCTCAAAAGAAGTTAGGAACGTTTTTGTCTAACATTTTATGACCATAGTTACAATTAAACAGGAACAAACCACCGTTCTTTTTAAGATAATATTTAAGAATTAAATAAACATATAGGGAGAGAGGTGGTCTCCTTGTCTTACGCCTCTTGTAATCGGAAAATATCCTGTAAATTTTCCATTATTTAAAACGCAACCTTCTACATTTTTATACAAAGCTTTTACCCATTTAATAAAAGATGCTCCAAAACCAAAAGAATGTAAACATTGAAACATGTAACCATGGTCTAAAGAATCAAACGCTTTCTTGAAATCAACTGAAGCAATGAATCCTGTTTTTTGTTCAGTACAAAGAAAATGGAAAACATCAAATACATTTCGGATAGCTTCTCCTATTGCCCTCCCACGTACAAAAGCATATTGATCGGTGTCAATTATTTCGTCTAAAACTTGTACTATTCTATTCGCCAACACCTTTAAACATATGTTTGCGTCGACATTAATTAAAGATATTGGCCTATAGCTCTCCAAAAGACGATTATCGTGTATGTCTTAATTAACTCACTGTTATGACATGAGATGATGAGTAAAGTATATTTGCAAGATTGTCAAATTTCACACAATACCAGTTATTACTGCTTGTTTATTTTGTCAATTTAGAAATGAGCTGAGTCACCTGCGTGTTTGTTTTTATAGTTAAATAGTGAGAACACGTGCATGATTGAAGTTGCCCTTTGTAGGCTTTCAATGTGCCTAATGGATAGATCTGTGTGTGTTAAAACCTGAATTATCATTATCATCATTATTATCATTATCATGATAATTCTAATAGCATAATTATGGTGACAATATTTTTTTATGATAGGCCTAACAATCATTATTATCGTTGTGATTATTATAAGTATATTTTTGTTAAAGTCACTAATTTCTTGATATATATGTCATGGTTGGTGCCCCAACCACAATTCTGTATTCAAACTTCTTAAGGGGGCTCCTAACCCCATGTTTTTATATTTCCATGAATTATTGTATATGTATTTGTATTGAATTGCATTGAATTGAATAAGCATTATCATTATGAATGTGCGGCGGGATCTTTACGTGAGTGTATGTATGTGTATGTAATTAAAGTAAGATACAAGCAAAATAAATTATGACGCAAGGGTAATTTTGTTTTAAGCTTCCGTCCTCAGAGGATTTCCTCAGAAATTTAATCTGAAAGAATAACAGGAATCCACAATCCTTTAAAAGGCATGATGAAAACTACTAAAGCACTGGCTGGTGCTATTAGTATAAATATGTGAGAACAATTCACACATATGTATACATGTATATATATATATATATAGATATAGATATATGATTTTAATGTCAGAAACATTTTAACAAAATCGAATTTATCTTATTGGACTTTTTATACTACTTGAATTGCACTAATTTCAGGATAATTTTAACTCCTTTTTATTCTCTTTAAGGTCCACTCAATTTATTAGAAACATTCCTAATTATTACGTCGATCTAGAACTGCTTTTAATCAGGAATGCTTATAAAATTACCTATAGAATTTACCATTTATTGAACAAATTAACTAAGCGTAAGATACTAATTTCAAAAGATACATTATTCACAACTGTAACGACAATCACGCAATTACAATAATAATCTGCGTTCATCATTAACTATTAATAATCAAGTTCTAATCGAAATTGAACTTACAACTAATATTGTCTACAATATCTTAAAGTCGATCTTCAAATGCTATAATAAAAGTAATTTTGAATCAATCATACTACTCAATGCTATTCAGCATACTGAATACAAAATAAATTATCCACATATATTTTGAAAATCAACATTAGCCCTAACATTCCATAGTGTGTGCCTATATTAAACTATACGGTATGTGCATTTTGATGTAGTATGTGCTATATATCAATTTTTAATTCAAAATAAACTTTAAAAGCAAAACTCTACTTCTGTACGTCCACCTAAATTTGCCAGAGAGAGTGACAATCTTTTATTTTCCCAATATAATGCAATGATATGTACAAAACCAAGTGCAAAATATATTATCAAACATTCCCGACTGTGGATACTGAATTAGTATGTGTCTCCGAACATGGTTTATGATTCAATTTTTAATCGAAACTAAACATTAAAAGAAATTATATATTAAATGATTTTGTCTAAAGGGAACTGTAACGGAGTAAGCAGTTTACGTAACCACGCTATGCGGAACTATGCTAGCATTTTGTATTGTAATTGAATTGTAATAATGGCCTTATAAAAAACAAACCAAATTCCAGAAAATCCTATGATAGGGGTCTCATCTATGACCAATGACGAAATAATTGACTTTCATATTCATGAGTATGAATATGATTCAATTTGTTAAGCACTAAAAACAGAGCAAATTAATCATTACAGGTAGTAAAACAGTTTCGAATTAATCCCACGCCATTGTCTACTCACACAAAGACTCGGTCTAAATTACTCTTTAAATTGATTAACCACTATAATTTATCATGTGTCCACCGGATTGAAATATTCAACAGAGTCCCGGAATTCGGTAATCTATTCCCATTTAATTTTTGTACCTGAATCAAACGTATGAAATAAATAGCATTATTACCAATGTCACGCCCACAGTGACAAATTGATCAGCAATTATAATGATTCTACGATTTTAACGATTTTAAAAATCATCTATGAACAGTAAATTAATATACATCTTATGAAAGAGTTTTTTTTATCCCAAATCATTTGGTATGTGTTCAAGCTTGGATGAACAGGTGGCGTTGTTTGCGAGAGTGCAAAAATCGACTTGCGCCAAGGTGATGCCTACAGTATGTATTATTCTGGGATTAGCGGAGTGAGAGAATGGATTGAACGTATCAAATGAAATGCATTGCATATGTTTTTTTTGCAAAGGGCAAAGACACACACACCCACATACGCGCACACAAAATGTTCGCTGATATTTGATATTCGAGGTTTGATATGTGTGGCATGATTAATTTCGTTAGGGATGTTATTTGGATTTGCAAATACCGAATTAATACCCAAATCCCAATTGTTTTATTCAAATATCACATAGGCAACTTTGGCGCAAGTCGATGTTTGCACTCTCGCAAACAATGTCTCCTGTCATCCAAGCGTGAACACATACCACACAAAAATGGTACCATATGATTTGGGATAAAACACTCTTTTAAGACATATAACAATTTAATGTTCATCGATGATTTTTTTTTTAAATAATTAGCAATTTTCTAGGTGAAAACTTTTTTTTGACTCACAATGTATAGGCTGAAAAAGGACAGATTGTAATCTAACAGCATTTCAAATTAGTTATCGCATCATAAATGGGCGTGTCTTAGTGAGATACAATCGAGATAAAAATTAATCATATATTTTGCAGACTATTCCGCCCAAGGATAAAGGTATGCGGAACTGCACACATGCCCTGCACATTTAAATATCGTTAGAAGGTGGTTCAAAAGGCAATTCCTTCAAGGTATTATTCAAATAACGATAAGCGTGGGAATGGAACCCTCATAAATCATTTTAAAACAATTGTTTTTTTCCCACTTTTATTAGAAACCAAAATGCGAGGTTAGTATCGACGTATGATGATTGAGTTACATATTTTGCAGGTAGTCTCATTTTATGAATAAATTAATAATTATATAGAGGCACAGACGAATCGAATATGCGGTCTACTAAGCCGAAGCATTACCATGATATTCCTATCCTACGATCCGTTATACGAATAGGTCAAGTTGAACAATAAATATGAAATCTCACCCTCCCTGCGTTAATGGAATAAATGATCCGTCTCGCAATCAGGGCAAGTTGAACAATAAATATGAATTCTCACCCTTTCTGCAACAATGGAAGAATCTACACAACAGAGTAAACATGATGTCAGCATTTCTGAATAAATTAGGTCAAGTCTTTGTGACGTAACATTTTGACCGATGTATTGCACTTACAATTCTACCAGACAAAATGATGAACAATAGCACACTCTAAGCAGGAGGTCAATTATGTAATTGAAATAATGCGTAAAAGAATCTTTAATTTCGTAACAACCATTCAGGCAAACACATCATATCCTTCAGATTTAAATCCCGGCCCCCCACTCAGTGTTATTTAGGGTACACATATGCGTGTTCCAACCGACCCCCCCCCCCCTTTCAGCAAAAGTCCGGTGTGTAAAGTCAATACGGCTCGACCTTTTTCTTTTGTATACGAGCCTTTTTCAGCACCCCCCCCCCCCCCTTTCAGCAAAAGTCCGGTGTGTAAAGTTAATACGGGTCGACCTTTTTCTTTTGGTACGAAAAGGACATTTTGGCAACACGCATGGGGTCCGTCCGTTCTCGGAGTGGGGGGGGGGGGGGGGGGGGCTTTAAACATAAAGTTGAGTTCTGGTCATGCGATTACATTGTGAAAGAAACGGTGTGGAATCGCTCAGAAAGAGTTGATCATGTAGCATTTAAGTATTGGTGTGTACTGCAAGGTTCTGGAAACATCACAATGATACAAAATTTGACCCAGTCTTGGTGAAGTTACAATCACTGTACACAGAAATATATATATTGGACAAACATGTGCCATAAAAATCCGTCCCGATTTTTACGCTGTTACATATAATATTTAGAATATGAAGTTATTTCAGGAAACATGTTTTATCTGAAGTTCTTCCACGCTTGCATCATAACAATGATAACGCTCACCAATTATTTCTTTACATCTTCCCAGAACTCAACCTTCTCTTTAAGCCTTTTTCAGCTATGACGCAGTAAACTGCGACTTTTTGTTTGTATGATGACATAAAGCGTAGTACTTTTCACATTGCTGTATGTTATATAACACAGACTGAAGTTCATGTATCAAAGGGAATACGTATAGTAGCTGTAGATCGCTCAATTGCCATACATTTGTACTTAAAGAAAACTGTGGTATTTCTTTTTTTTCCCGTCGGTTTACACCGCTTTATAACCGAACGGGCCCCAATGCAATGTTACATCATCTTCCATTGCAATCATTAAATTAATGTTCTATGTACATAACATAAAAGAACATGAAAGTGATGCTACTTGAAATTGAAATTAAATGAATTGTATTGTGTTTTACCAGATTGAGAAACTAAATATTTCAAATTAATTTGTCTTAAAAAGGCCACCGGACATGAGAAACGGTGAAATCGTTAACATGTATTTTTTTTAAAGCTTCTACCAACCTTAAATTTGTGTTGCAAGCTTTCATTCACTCCTGTGGACTTTCTCAAGCTATATATAAGTGATCAATCGCAGGACACCAGGCAGTGCCTCGAAGCAAACGTGTGACTCAGACTGATCACTTAGCTTGAGAAAGTCCACAGGAGTGGATGAAAGCTTGCAAAACAAATTTAAGGTTGGTATCCCCCACTAATGAAAGTTTTCTGTATCAGTGAAAATATTATTCGGGTATCTCCCCTCTCCTTTTACACGACTCCTTCCACCACACTCTCCAGTCTTTCTGTTTAGATGACACATACGTGCCGTCCTGCAGCGCCCTCTCATCAGCGTCCAACCGATCCCCGAGCTGACACATGATGTTGGGTTCCGTCCCGTACGGCTTCAAAGACCCTACTTTCTTCCATTGGAAATACGTGTTATACAAGGAATCATCGTTGTCCACCCTCTGCAGATAGTCGGCCAGCTCCTGCGTCGTCCGGAAGTCCTGGATGTGTATGAACGAATTAGGAGGCGCCACTTTCTCGTAGTCGCTCCTCGGTGGACCAAAGACGATCGGGACCAGTTCCCGCAGGAAAGACTGGATCCAGAACTTTTCAGTGATGTAGTCGGTGCATTCACTGTTTTCGAGGGCGAGATAGAATTTGTATTGCCTCAGGGTTCGATCGCACCCCTTGGTTCCCGCCTTGCAGGTAAGGTTACCGCAGCGGCCGTACATGTCAACGGGTACGTGCCTGGAGGGGAACAATCATAAGAAATAATAACCCTTTACAAATTATAATCAATAAGTGATACAGGGCTTCTCTAAAAGTGTATTTTGGTCCCCCTCAAAGAGAAGGGTGAGTTCTGGAAAGGGTTAAACAAACAATTTGTGAGCGTTACCATTGTATTATGCAAGTGTGAAAGAACATTAGATTTAAAAAAAAATCCCTGAAAAGCATGGCTCTTTAAATGTCTTCATATTCTAAATATGGCATGTAACATCCTAAAATCGGAACGGATTTTTATGCCATATGTTCGTGTAGCCTATATCTCTGTGACTGTGATCTTTGTGACAGTGGTTGTAATTTTAACAAGACTGGGCTGAATTTGTCATCATGTTGATGATTCCAGAACATTGCAGTGAACACACATAACTATATGCTAGATGATCAACCTTTCCTGATCGTTTCTTTCACAATGCAATCGCATGACCAGAACTCAACTTTATCTTTAAAAGCAGAGGATGGAGAGGAGAAGGGAAATCAAATGCGAATGTTTAAGGCTACTGGGTGGGAGAGGTTGTGGGAGGTGGTCCCAGGCGCGGATCCAGGATTTCTTAGGGGGGGGGGGGGGGGGCCAACTTTTTTTTTTTTTGCTCCCGAAAATTTGAAAATCGCGCCGGCCGAAAAGTCGCTCAGTGGGGGGGGGGGGGGGGGGGGGGGGGGGGGGGTAGTGAGCACATTTTTTTTTTTTTTTTTTTTTTGGTCCTCGGAAATTTTAAAATTTGCACCCCCCCCCCCCTTGAGCGCCAGGGGGGGGGGGGGCCCAACCCCCCAAAAATGTAAAAATCGCGTGATTTTACATGATTTTTTTCTCAAGGGGGGGGGGGGGGGGGGGGCCCGGGCCCCCCGGGGCCCCCCCCCCCCTGGATCCGCCACTGGGTGGTCCATGCGTCTCCCTTTAAGGTCCTTTATCCCCTCTCCCATCCACTATCTCTTGCCTTATCCTTCTCGTTATCATTCATTTCATAGTGTCGATGGAATGGGTTGTATCCCCATGTTTCCCTGTAGCTACGGCACTAATATGAGCTTCCTAAATAAATCTTACCTTGCGAGTCTCTCAACAAAGTCTTCCCTTGGCCAAGATGTCCTTTGGCAGTTCGACGCCACCCACGCCACCAACTTGGTCCGATTCTGCGCCCAGTTTCTATCGTCCTCTGGATCTATCTCGGGTTTCCCTGGTCTGTATTGCCCATAGTCCGCGCGGAAGTCGGAGTCGTATCGGTACGTCATAATGTAGTCATAAGAGGTATTGTAGTACCGTTTCGGTGGTATGACAATGGGCCGAGTGTGCCGAGGACTCTCTAGCGTATAGAACACCCACTTCTGTCCTGGTGGTCGATGATTGTGCATCTTATCCCAATCCCAGTGAGACCAATGAAAGAGGACCAGTGCCTCGTTGTTCTGCATCGTCTCGAAATCCATATCAACGGTTAGCTCCACGTCGCAGACACTTCTAGGGCATTGTATCAGGTGTTGACCTCCACTGAATCCCAACTCACCGGCTCTGCTGGCCCATAGGTGAACTTTCCGATGGCAGCGGTGGGATAGGGTCTTGGTAATCCTCTGGGTGTCCCGAGTCTTCTGAAGATCAATCTCTTCTTTCAGCAGCACGGACTTTGCATCGAGTTCTCGAAGCTTTTTGTCCAGAACATGTGGCTTTGTCTTAAATAATATAACGTTCTTACTATTGTTTAGTATAAAGTTACTCCTTGACTCGCGGACATTTACCATGGAATTACCATTTGGTTTAGGTTGTATTACCATAGAGTTACCCCTTAAACTGGGACGTTTTACCATGAAGTTACCATCTGGTTTACGTTGTATTAACATGGTTCTATTCCTTGAATGGAGATGTTTCACTATGACGTTGATGCTTGGAGTCACAGCTCGGCTCAAACTCTCTGCTTCCTTTTCTTCTTTGTCACCAGAGATGTTCGAGGGGCTGGGTTGCCTTGACCCATCTGGCCCAGGTAACCTGACAGACCTGAGGATGTCTTCGTCCGGGTTGAAGTCGGTCTGTTGCATAAGGAGTAACAGTTGCAGGTAACAAGCAGCACTAAGCATGAGAACCACAACCAAGTACTGTCTTCGCAATGCCATATTCATGAAGGTCCTAAAATAAAGAATGAAAGCAAAACTGAACACATTCATATTAAATACATTTATAAGCAGAAGACTCGCTTGTTCTACCTGTCTTTGCCTTCAAACGATATAAAGTGCGTACCAGAAATTACGAAACCGATAATTATCGATGTTTTTATCATAAATTAATCACAATTACTATTAATAAATGACACATATTTCTAGAGCTTCGATTCTCCTCTTTAATTTAATGCAACTTATATGATGCATGTTTCACCTAACAACATAGAAGACGAATGACTTCATGCATGGCTGATTGGAGTTTTTTTGTTTGTTGCTACGGCAGGCAGCTAGTGAAAATGAATTCGTTTAATGAAATTATGGAAATGCGATGTTTTGTTTTTCAAATGAGGTTTTCTGCAATGTAAGCGGGCTTAATGATCACTTCGTAAATAGTGATACTAATGATGTAACCAGACAACTCATATTATCCGAGGCCGTTTATTTTTAGTATGACTAGTGGAGCGGAAATGTGTATGTGTATGTTAGTCTAACACTTATCAATGTATATTGAATACATGCTTCATAATGACAATTAGGCCAATAGTCCATTTAGTCTTATGTACATTTGGTCTTATCACCAATAAGTGTACTATCCATTTGGTCTATTGCTCATTAGTCTACTTTTCAGTCGGTCTACTTACCTGTTTGTCTAACGCCCGTTTTGTCTAATATTTATATGGTCTCATAATCATTTAATATTATGGAAATGCGATGCGTTTTTTTTTCTCAAATATATATGCTTCATTAGATTTGTTGTCTACAACCAGCTCGTTTACTACCCAATTCGTCTATTCCCATATAGTATACACTTGGACTAATAATCATTCCATCTACTTATCATTTGGTATAATGACCATTTAGTCCAATAGTCCTTTGGTCTAATTTCCATTTGGTCATATCTCCAATAAGTGTACTACCTATTTGGTTTATTGCTCATTTAGTCTACTTTGTAGTCGGTCTACTTACCTGTTTGTCTAACGCCCATTTTGTGTAACATTGATATGGTCTTAAAATCATTTAATCATCTAAATAAATAATCATTAAAAGACTAATCGAGTTGTAAACGAACCGGTCGTTTCAACGGCTATTCACCTACAAGTATAATGTCTGCATGGACAGGAGTGGAATATCAAAGCTGAAATAGTGGAAAGAAACTGTGGAATCCACCCTCCCAGGAAAACCCAACTACTGTCTTTTAACAAAAATAGGAGTGATTCCTGACTCGACACCCATGGACAGTGAAAATGGAGTGCAAATGGAGTAAAACGAATCAATTGATTACTGACGTGACGCGGGGTGAAAAAAGATTGAAGATTCTCTCTTTCCGTTTCAGAGAGTACTTTGGTGAGGATTCGTCTTAAACGTAAGGTGATCCCTAACGTTTTTTTTTTAAAATTAAATGTTTAGTTTTTATGAATCAAAATCAAAGAACTACCACAATGAACAGGACTTTAAACAGTGTAGCTAAGGCTAGTAACAACGGAAAAATAAATATATAAGCAAACCCAATGAAAATGCCCTAACTTATATATAAACCTATAAACCGGGACCTACATCATACAAGCTTTGCTTTTTAGTAGATCCCCGACTTTATTGATTGATGTATATGATTGTATTCTCTATTATAACTATTATCATGTACATTATGTTTTCTAAATTGTATGTTTAGTTATAATAATTACCATTGTTCATTATGATTAATTATGTTATCTTTGATAAAGTGAAATAAATAAACTTGAAAAACTTGAAAAAATGTCTTCCTTTATTTTCATATACATCATACGAACACCATTTAAAGTCTATCCTCCACTTTTGAAAGAGGGGAGCAATTTTTTTTTTTTTGCTATTCTAAACTCTAAATCTTTAGTAGACGTAATGAGTGCCTGAAAACTAACCATAAACATATTACTACAACAGCAAAATACATACGTTACTAATTGTTTTTCGATGTCACAGGCCCTTTAAAGGTAAAGACCAGTATTGGAAACGCCCCAATTTCAAAAAATGAAATGGAAGCTCTTATTACCAATCATGTGAAAGAGTATGTTTTGACTAATACATGATGATAACAATTTTGCCGGGAAACCGCCTACTAATTGATATATTTGGTAAATTAGTTTATCTATTGGTCTGTGAGAGATAAACGCACGTATCGCCGACGTGTGCGTAGTCCCATATACATCTTTCTGTGTACAGTGCTTGTAACTTTACGAAGACTGGGCCAAATTTCTTATCATTTTGATGATTCCAGAACCTTGCAGTACACACCAATACTTATATGCTAAATGATCAACCTTTTCTGATCGATTCCACAACGTTTCTTTCACAATGCAATCGCATGACCAGAACTCAACTTTATCTTTAAGGCTTTCTCAAGTCGACCTTGAATTTGAAGCCATGACCCTCAAACTCGTGAATACATGACCCTCACGACTCGATATTCGACACGTGTTTATTGTGATAAGCATCTCTATAAAAAAAAACACGATATAGCATTTCTTGTGATAACAGAAAACACGAAGTTTGAAGAACGTTCCTTATTTTTACTATTGTCTGTGCATGAGAAAGATTTGTTGGAAGGAAAAGTAGAAGGTTCTACACCGAGAGGGAAACCAAGATTTAATATTGGGAGGGGAACGGTAAGATATAGAGTGGAACCACACTGCAAGAGTGTACTAGAATGGACGAGAAAAGAGATATGAGGAAGAATATAAGTTGAAATCAACCTCCGAACCTGGAGAAAATACCTTGATAGATAGATACACAAATACACTGCCAGCCAAAGCGAAACACGAATTAGGTCATAGGTTTTTTAAAATATTTTTTAAACCCTATTTGCGACATTTTGATCTAGTCCAAGACGAGAAAAGAAAGGTGTAGAGTCGTGATATGATTTTACTATCCCCTTCACACGTTCGTGTCAATTAGGCGATGAACCTAGATAATTTTTATTTGTATCAGCCCTTAAAATGAGATTTAACTCTGACTTAAAGTTATTAGATGTCCTAAAGTTGAGAAAAATGAGAGAAAGAGGGAAATAGGATAGAAGGGGAGGGAGAAAGAAGAAGAAAGATAGAAGGGAAAAGAGAGTAGGTTAGAGAAAGAGAGAGAGAGAGAGAGAGAGAGGGGGGGGGGGGGGAGAGAGGGAAGGGGAGCGGGGGAGAAAGAGTCAAATGTTTAGTATGTCCTTTTCTTCCCAAACCTAACTCACTTCCTTAAATTGAAAGCTTTATGTTTATTCCAGCATGAGAAAACACTAATGTTAAAGAGATTAATAACGGATTTTGGGCGATCATTGGCCATCAAAAGATCCTAATAGTTAAGCAAATACGAGAGACATATGAGGGATGGGAGAGGAAAGAAGGGGGAGAAAGAGAGAGAGAAAGAGAGAGAGAGAGAGAGAGAGAGGGAAAGGGGTGGGGAGTAAGGAAGGGAGAGAAAGAGAGAGAGAAAGAGAGGGGCAGAGAGAGGACACACAGAAGAATATAATAGGGAGAGAGATAGAGGGAGAAGAAAGAGAGAGAGAGGGGGTGGGGAGAGATTGGCATAGGGAGAGAGAGAGAGAGAGAGACAGAAAGGGGTGGGGAGTAAGGAAGGGAGAGAAAGAGAGAGAGGGCGAGAGGCAGAGAGAGGACACACAAGAGAATATAAAAGGGAGAGAGATAGAGGGGGAAGAAAGAGAGAGAGAGAGAGGGGGTGGGGAGAGAGAATGACATAGGGAGAAAGAGAGAGAGAGGGGGAGAGATAGAGAAAGAGAAGTACGTCTTTTTTCACAAACCCGTCCCTCTCTCTCTCTCTTTAAATGAAAACCTATTGCTTAACAATAACAGGAGAAAAACCTAACATATAACTACAGATATTAATCACCAAAGTGATTGACAATCATTCAAGACGTTGAACTCGGCTTTATTATACCATTGAACAATGACGTAGCGAGGTAAGGTGATGAAGGGGTGAATGGGTGAATGGAATGCGTTTTAAAAATGGCACTAATTAGGTCGGTCGGGAGAGGGTAATTATTCTCTCTCTCTCTCTTTCTCTTTCTCTCAAAGGGTTATTGCTGTCATATTTCCCTCGCCTGTCTCTCTCTTTCCTAAATTTCGGGAATATGTGCTCATTCGCGCCCCCTCTGGCCAAGCAGTTTTACATTTGGAAATGTATAACTCCTTGCTCTGACCCTGTCCGTCAGCAGGGAAGAAAAGTAAGTTTCTTTCCACGCTGAATAATAAATAAGATAGTGTTGCCTACCGCTATGAAATAAAATCATTATGCAGCAGCAGTATCAGTGGTAGTAGTAGTAGTAGTAGTAGTAGTAGTAGTAGTAGTAATAGTAGTAATAGTCGTAAGATTGGTAGTATAGTAGTAGTAGTAGTAGTAGTAGTAGTAGTAGTATAGTAGTAGGATTAGTAGTAGTAGTAGTAGTAGTGGTGGTAGCAAAAGTAGCGACGGTACTCGACTACTCGTAGTTGTAGTGGTAATAGTAGTAGTAGTAGTAGTAGTAGTAGTAGTAGTATTAGTAGTAGTATTATTAGTAGTAGTAGTAGCAGTAGTAGTAGTGTAGTAGAAGTAGTAGTAGGAGTAGTAGGAGTAGTAGTAGTGGTAATAGTAGTCGTAGTAGTAGAAGTAGTAGTAGTAGTAGGATTAGTAGTAGTAGTAGTAGTAGTAGTAGTAGTAGTAGTAGTAGTGGTGGTAGTAGTCGTAGTAGTATTAGTAGTAGTAGTGGTAGTAGTAGTAGTAGTAGTAGTAGTAGTAGTAGTAGTTAGTAGTAAGAGTACTAAGAGTAGTAGTAGAAACTACAATAATAATAACAAAGATGATAATAGTAATATGATTACATTAATACTGATACAAAACAAATAATAACAATAATACTAATAATAATAATCCCCATAATCCTCATCCTTATCATCATAACGATAATAACAACGTAAATAATAACTACAGTCTTACATAACGCATTTCCATACAGTATTATTCTCCAGCTGATCTACCTTGCACATTATCCACTCCCCGCATGCGATAGAATGAATGGATGTAATAACACATGACATCATCTCTGGGGGCCCTTTTTACAAAACCTGTTTTCTATAACAACAGCTAAAATTCTGTGACAAAGCTGCTCTCAGTGAATCAGATGCCTTGATTTCGGTAGCTTATAACAGTAGCTTGTAACTTGATATTGATATCAAGTTTCATGAAACAGGGCCCTAGATTGTATTACTGAAATGCAGGGGCGGCGATTTCTTTTCATGACCGGGGGGGGGGGGGACGAAATGCGAGGAACAAGGGGGGAGTGACGTAATGAGCCAAAACGTTTTTTTTTTTGGGGGGGGGGTGGGAGGGGAGAAACAAATCCACATCATCATCGCTCTTACATGTTACATGCAGGCCCCGCGGAACCGTTTTTCAAAGTTGGAAGGGGGAGGGGGGGTAAAGTATTTGCGATCAGATAGAGCAATGCAATTAAGTTGGGTGTAACTTTGGCGTGGGGTCCAGGGGCAAAGCCCCGGCGGGGGTCAAGGGGCGGAGCCCCATGAAGCTCAGAGTTTTTAGGCATTTAATAAGGGTCAGATGAGCATATTTTGATACCTTATTTGTGACACTTGCATGCAGGTCACTAATCGTACTGGGGTCCAGGGGGCGAAGCCACCAGAAGCTCAGCGGTTTTAGGCATTTAATTACGATCAAATGAGCATCCAGGAGCCGCCTTATAGGGCCCTTGGTGGGGTTTAGGGGGCGGAGCCCCCGTAAGCTCAGGGTTTTAGGCTTTTGAATATGGTCAGAGGACCATCCAGAGGCCCGCTTAGGGCCCTGGTGGGGTCCAGGGGGCGGAGCCCCCGGAAGCTCAGGTGTCTTAGGAATTTAATTATGGTCAGGTAAGTAACCAGGGAAAGCTTTAGGGCCCTTAGTGGGGTACAGGGGGCAGAGCCCCCGGAAGCTTGGGGAAAATCATGCTATTTCAGTAACATTTGTAAATAATTAGTAACTGGTATCGAATTAGAAATAAACCATTTGAATTTTATCGGGGGGGGGGGGGGGTGCCCAAAGCACGAGTAAGTGAGCATAGTGAACGAGAGGGTCAAGGTAAATTATATTCCTTAGCAAAACTATAGTATGAAAACAAACAAAATACCTGTTTTACACTTCACTTTTCTACAATATTAATTGTACATTTTGAAGGATATTATGTGAGGGAGCATAGCTCTCGAGCCAGAAGATTTTTTCATTTTTATTTGTCTAAACGCTGCACTCTTGGGCCCTCCAAAGCCTAATAGTGTGTTGCAGTCTTTAGTCAGTATTTGCTGTACATTATTTGTGTGTACTTTTTCAATTTTTCCGGGGGGGACGATCCCCCCCTACAAAAATCGAGGGGGGGGGGACGTGTCCCCCCGTCCCCCCCCCCCCGGGATCGCCGCCCCTGCTGAAATGCAAATTAAAAATTATCATTCGAGACAACAAAAAGGCTTGAGGTCAATGCCATTCTTGCCTAATGCGAAGCCAGACTCTACCTTATGAAATATAAACGGTCTTTTGAAAACATGATATGATAATTTAATCATTAACAAAACCATTAAAATTTACTTTTGACAAGGACATCTAATTCAACACGTATTTTTAGCACAGTACGAATCTCTTGCTTAATGTGAAACCAGACTTTACCTCGTGTAAGTAGAAAATGCCCTTTGAAAACATGATATGATAACTTTAATTATTAACAAAACCATTGAAATTTACTTTTTACAAGGACCTCTAATTCAACACGTATTTTAACACAAAACGAATCTCTTGCCTAAAGCGGAAAATCGATTCTACTTAATGAAAGTAGGAAACGCCTTGTGAAAACGTGATATGATAATTTTAAGTGGTTTCAAACTACAATAATAACATTATTTTCAAGCTGTTCTAATTTATTAAAGCTTAACATAACATAAAATGCCATATGCCTACAACAAGGAAGTATACATTCATGATTAAGAGTATACTAGATATATCACAATTCCCCCATTTTGTTTTAATTCTATTAGTTTTAGTTTGATGATTTTAAAGACCAAGATGATGATGATAATAATTATTTAAAACAAGAAATGATAATATCATAGTTGTGTTGATGTTAATAATACTGATAGTCATATCGATAATGATAATAATAAAGATACACTGTACCACTACTACTACTACTACTACTACTACTACTATTCATAATAATAATAAAATTAAGGTTAAACAAAAATATTAATGATCATGATTATAATAATATCATAACTAATCCTCCTCCTCATCATTATTATCAAACTACTACCTTTACTACTACTATTACTACTGCTGCTACTAATTATACTACTACTACTACCACTACTACTATAGTACGAAAAGTAATACTAAGAGTAACTTCAAGTAGATACGTTTATCATCTTTCGAAAAAACACTAAACTACAATTTGAAAATAATGTTATTCTTGTGGTGTGAAACCAGTTAAAATTATCACATTTTCTGGTTGCGCCAATCGTAGTCAAAAGCCTTGACGTCCAATTTGTAATAACTGAACTAAATACATTTGTGTAGAATATGAGAAATCGTGGATCGGAAACGTAACCAGGCAAGAAATTAGACAAAACGACTAATAGCCTAAATGATCATTAGACCAAATGATAAGTAGATGAAATGATTATTGGACCAAGTGGATATAGTAGACTGGCTGGGTGTAGAAAATATGGAAATTATTTAATTGGGTGGTAGACGAACTAGCTGTAGACCAAACGGCTATAAACCTAGGTTGACTAAAGTCTTTTTAGTTCTATAATACATGTATGTGTTCTAAAAGAACGGTTCTTTATAAAAAAAAAAAAAACTTTATAGTGATGTTAATAATGTGATTAATAACATTTCTCTTAATATTATGAAGTGCTCACCTCTGATAAGTCGAGAATAACTGCTACTCCTGATTATAATCCGATTGATTGGTTGCTCCCATGGAGACTCGCACACCCAGGTCACAGTTTTCGTCCATTTGCGGAGAACTCCGAAGGCTCAAGTGAAACATCACATCATTGTCACATCGGCCACAATGGTCCCGGGATTTTTAATGATTGTAGCGCGCGGCGGTAAACGCACGGACGCCCTCTTGCATTCGATTAAAGTAATGATTTCAGTTTTTATATCGATACAAATCTATGCTACGTGATATAGTGTCTTTGACCGGTTTGCAGCAACACCAATAAAGTATCGAATGGTTGCATGTTGTTTTTCCGAAGCTTCATAATGTCGAATAATCGTTATTCCGCAGGTTCGTTTTTTTGAAAAAAATAAATGGGGTTCATAATTCGGAATAGGAAATAGGGTCCATAACTCCAAAAAATAAAAAAAGGATTCATGATTCCAAAATGAACATACAGAGTCTAATCTCATTATTTGAAACAAGGAATCTCCTTTCTCTCTTTAGGATTTTCATTTGAACCCTATTACAATTTTGGAATCACGAACCTTAATAATGATGAAAATACCTCTTTCACTTCCTAAACTCTGTGTACAAATTAATGTTCAGATAAACGAACATTCTGAAAAACACAAGAAATGCTTGGAGTTATGAACCCTATATCATTTTCATAATCACAGTAATGAACTCCCTTTCATGCGGAAATATGTGTTTAGAAATTATGAAACTTTGGAAAAACGAACCTTCGGAAAAATCGAGCGCCTTCCATTTTGCCGTCGAAATTATGCTTGATTTTCATCTCTTTCTCAATCAGCATCAGTATTTCAATTCTAATCATTTATTTGAATTTAGATAAGAAGATGACTCGTGGAAGCGATATGCGAGATGTTTAAACTGGTCTTTGAAAGACTAGTTCCTGAAGCCCTATGAAATTTGCAAGAAATTTCTTTGTTCTCCTTTATTTTTTAGACAGTTGCCAAAGTTTTCAGAAACGATTAGATTGATTCAGCTTTCTGTCAAAAACCTTCTAGGGAAAGTGACAGAGACACAATCATACAAAGCAATGAGTGAGTAAATGAATGAATGGATGAATGAGTACATGAATGAAAAAAAATGAATACGATCCAGATAAAGAACAAATGTATTCTTACCCTCAAAACCATCGTCAACTTTCCGTTCATAATTATACACTTACGCAACAGTAGATGGCGCTATGTAAGAATACATTTCTTCTAGGATTAATTGAATGTCGTTTTTACCTTCCAGTTACAATTTATACACACACACACACACACACATACCAAAATACACGCACACGCACCTCACGCAGTTACACACACGCACACACAAACGCAGCACCCATGCACGCCACTTTGATGCTCATGGTTTTCTGCTGTTTTTAAGTCAATGAAAACGATGTGATACATTCCATCTTTTATTTAGAGCCTACTAATTCGATTACGGTGTCTTTCATTATCATTCTTATTATTTTTGACATTTTGTCCTTAAAGGTAACGCAAATTTTTGGGAAATTCATAAAATTAGATGGATAGTAATTTATTAAAACTTTGATATATTTTGATGCCCCAGTAGATTCATTATAAGCACTAAAAATAGCCCCTAAAACACTTTTGCTTTCGAGAAATGTAATAATTAAAATTTACCGGTGTGTACAATCTCTATGAGAGGGAACTATTTTGAAGCTTCATGAAACTTCTGACCAATCAGAAGCAACTTTTGGTGACGTAACTATCCCAATCAAGCAGCTGTCACTGAACCCTCCACTATGTAGTGTAGAGTACAGTGATAGCTATGGGCCTACTTATCTGGCGACATCATGTGTTGGCACTGTAGGAATAGGATATGACCTCTCTATGAACTCTTCACTACGATCACGTGACATTGACATACATCAATAGTTCAACATGTTATTAGAAAACCACTACATTTGCAGTAGATATGGCGATTGTAGCCTTAACCTCTCTCTCTCTCTCTATATATATATGTGTATATCTCTCTCACTATGTTGTTATTTCATTATGGTCTCGATTTTTATTTTTGTAATCAAAGTTATCATCAATAACGCAATCATCATCAGCGTCGTCATTATAACCACCATTGTTTCCATCATGCGCAATCAACACCATCATTATCGATCATCATCATTATCACTGTCATCACCATCAACATAGCTACATGAATATAATAAGCAATATCATTTATCATCAATATCATCATTATCATCATCGTCTATCGTCGTCATCATCGTCATCAGTATCTTCATCTTCTCATCATCATTATCGGGTCTTTTCAATAAAAAATGACATAAAAACAAATTGATTGAAACGGATCTGTCAGAGAAAGTCATTTTATTAATCTGCCACCTCATTTCGCGACCATGACAGTTTTCATCTTAATGCCTTGAAGCAAATGTTATTTGTAGCACACACATCAATAAAACCAAGAAATGACAGAAAGATTGCCTTTTATAAGCAAATGTAACAAAGGATTTAACGAAATATATTGATGTACACATGTACCAGCTAACTCATAGACCATCATTAAACTGAAACAATAGCTGGCTTACCAAAGATCTGCCTGACCTAGTAAGAAATAGTACTTTAATCAAGAACTTCTTTTAACCATATAACAGGTCGAATATATAATGCAAGTCATTTAAAAATAAAACAATATTTAAGCCTTGAATAATTGAAAAAACAGGTAAAATTGCTGTTGGTATGATAACTGATAATTTCTTAGATAGTTAAAAGCCCCACTGTACTACTTGAGGCTACTTGCTCCCTCTATATAGAAAGCAATGCCTAATCGGTGACCATTGTCCCCCATGATCATCATTTTCTTATGTTAATTGAGAGCTGTGTTGATGTGACAGCCACCCGTCAGTGACCACTGACCACGCTGTGTGGTCTATTCCCTCCTGGCCAAACTAGTACAAACGGCCTTTAATATGTCGCTCATCAAAATAGGAGCATGGATGACTGACCACCCCCCCCCCCTCCCTGGAAGTTCTTTCTACTTTCTAGCTCCACAATAGCTATACATGACTATTGTAATGTCAATGTCAATAACACAACACTTATGCCTAAATTCTCCATCTCCAAGTCTTTACACATGAACTCTCTTTCAATAGGGACTTTTAGATTTGCGCGGACTGATACGTGTGACGCCCTTTCAAGGCAGTGCATTAAAAGGACGTTGACCGTAGCAATCCATATTGTCTTTGTGCGAATCTAAAAGTCCCTATTAACTCCTTTTGTAGACGTTGTCCTACTTTTGTAAAAAGTAAATTATTGTAATTATTCCACTAAGAGTTTAACAACATAGAACAACGAGATTCCACTGCAGTTTAACAACACTGAACAAAAACGTGATTTCACTTTGAGATTAACATTAATGAACCACAAAGTACATGTACACTCCTTTTCATAAACGCATCTGCTTTATAAATAGCAAATTTTAGCAATTCCACTTAAGATTTCACCTAAAACATGTTGTAATTTAAGCACTTTTATTTTCACTTGAGAAGGTAGAGTAATATTGCTCTTGAATTTGAAGAGGCACCATTGCTTTTAAAGTAGACATTCATTGATTTTAAAAACTAACTTAATTTTCATTATTGCAAATTTGACACTTTGATTCGACAAGGTTATCAAAATTCAATGCTTGGAAACATTCGAAGTAACGATTATTATAAATAACAAAACGCTTAAATACAGCCCCGGCATAGCACCTGAAGCTCTCTCTGGACGCTGCTGAGATGTGTGAGATCACAGTATGGACATGACTTGCACAAGCAGACGATGTCCCATGACATCTTACACATTTTCAGTGCCTGTGTTTTCATCTTCTCTTGAGTTCTTTCTCTTCTTCACTATCGTTAGGCTAAATGTATAATCTATTGTCTCACTCTAAACCCCGTGCATGGTTTTATTTTGATGACAAATGCAGCGATACAAAATAAAGGAATCTGTCGCTTGTAAACAAAATAAGACGCCATTGTATATTCAGCTGCACACACCGAGGTATGTTCGGCGTTTCAAGAGGGAACAAATCCCGTCCTTAATATCATTCTGGGTTTTTTTTCAATTTGAAAGTCTGGTTTCTTTAATTGTTAATTAACACCTATCCTGTTTATTTACAAGCAAAAGATTTTAGTTACCAGAATCGGGTCATATCCCCTTTTGAATGGTTTGTCATGCCATTACATTTATATACACTAAACTAATTTGAGAAATAATAGCTCTGCATTTATGTTCATTCTCTATGGGATGTCGTCTGCTTGGGCAGTGTTGGTCCATATAGTGACGTCATAAAAACATAGTTATTTTTCCGGCGAATCTCTCGTATATCCCAGCTGCTACGGAGGTGTTTGTATTTGTATTTTTATAAATCACCCGATATGTAGTTGACCTAAAACTTGTCCGATGGCCATCTGTTAGCGTACCAGTTTCTAGTGATACATTAGTTGACATATTTATAATCTTCTTTGAATTTCACCTTTAATACCTGAACTAAAGAACATAATTTGAAACGGGAATTATGTTTCTCCTAAAAACAGAGAAGGTATTCAAAAGCACTTCTCACTCAATCAGTATAGCTACTCTCAAATCAAGTGACACTGCAATGTACATGTACCTGTACAGTTACTTTACATTATATTACAGATTACAACTCTAACCCTTTACAAACTGATTTAAAATTATGCAACCTTTCTAAAAGTCCATTTGCAAGCAATAGCTTGATCATTCCGTGAAAATACATAGAAGTCTATTTCCATTTCCATTCAGAAGAAAGGGGGAGGGGGCCTAATCTATATACCTTTATTGTCTATTGTCTTAGATGCGTGCCTCCATCTAGGAGACTTTTGGAACAAGTTGCGTGCAGTTCGTCAGGAAGCTTATGAGTGAAATATAAAGGATTTCCAGAATGCAAAAAGAAAAATCAAAAAAAAAAAAATCATAATTGTTGAAAATCATACCTTTCTGTTTCACATAGAGGTAATAGTATTAGGATTTGGATTGGGTATACAAATGTTCAAAGAATACTGTAATTGGTCTTGAAATGAATCTAAATTCCATTCAGATAATTATGTCAAACAAATTTTCATTCACAAATATCACTAACTAGTAAGCCTTTTGCATGTTTTCATGTCACAGACTTTAGGCCATTTACACTTCGCGAACACCGTTTTGAAAAATTGTTGACTTTTTTGGACTGCCATTTAAACACTGACACAATATTTTTTATGGTGACACAAGTGCGATATGCTGCTCATTTCTGTATCTTATAAATAGCACAGAGCTCAGAGACTACTTGTAAGAACCTATGTTGCGTGCATGCAATTTGCACACTGTGAAATTAAAAGAAAACTGCATTTCACCAGTTATGGATCAGGCCGGTTATTGTTGTCAAAATACATTATGATATTTCAGGCAACCTAACCCGGGCTCGGTTCCATGAAACTTCTTATTAATTACATATGTAAACAAAAAAAAATATGATGAGACAACTTTGCTCTTAGCCAATGATGCAAGGACATCAGTAGTTTATAACATGTATTGCAACTTGTTATTGATAACAAGTTTTATGAAACAGGGCCCAGGATGGAATGACCCAACTCTTCCCTCATTACATCCCTAGCTGTATGAACATGAGATGGTGCCGGGTAGCTATAGCAACCATGGTGGGTGTAAGACTGACAATGTAGAACAGAGAACTCAACTGTATTGGCCAAAGCAAATTACTTTGTATCGGCAAAGGCATTCTGAGATGTTGGAAATTCACCTCCTCAACGAGTTCGATTTCTAGCAGCTTGTACCTCGTTAATCTCAGCACATCTGAATAAAGCCCCACCGTAGCTACCAGAACTCTATCGAGGCTGTCTACCGTAGCATACACATACTCATGATTATGGGTTGCTACGATGGAAGAGCCTACGCGACCTTCCCGGTCGAAGACAGTGACCGTGCTAGGCCTGATGTCACCGGTACTGGTGATCATTATGCCGGTCTTGGTAACGCAGATCTGATTCGGTCGGGTATCCCCAGTGGGGACCACTCTCTGTGAGTTAGGGTTGCTACCGTGGAATATGCAGATCTCTGGGTTAAGATTGACGGCATATATGTTGTCATGCTGATCAGTGCACACCCGGGAATATCCTCCATACTGCTTACAAGCGTTACTCATAACTCTTCCGCTGACGGTGTTGTATACAAACAATTCACCTCCTCCCTTTGATATAACCGTCCTGCCACCTGAAAGGAAAGCAACATCATAGACGTCACCCACCTCACTCCCAAGGTAAGGACTCTCACCACCTGACAGAGTAAAGCGGTCACAACCTTTCCGATCCTCGCCGTATCCTATAACCACTGCATCCTCCGACAGAGCTGCGAGCCCGAACAAGCGTTCTTTATCCAAAGGGAAAACCCTTGTTCTTACAATACTCATTGAATTATTCAATACTTCTTCACTGCCAGCTTGCTGCTTTCTTCTTGCCCTGTTTTTCCTTTGCCTTCTATTACTAGTCTTCACATGTTGCATGGCATCTCCGGTTCCCAGACTGCTAGCTGGTGGCACTCCCGCTTCTTTAGAAACCACAGCATCATCTGTGGTATTACGACTACTATTTTTCTCTATGTCGTCGACGCTGACATCTATACAACCTAGGGCAAGAAGCTTATCCCCAGCCGGACAAAACTGTACATTCCTTTTTATCTCTTCCACAAGTGGTGTAAAATCTTCGTCAGTGGTCCCCTTTAGTGAATCCTCTAGATCAGCACATCTCAGATGGTCCGCTTTAATCATATCATGATCTAAAGGCTTACTTGCATGATGGGTTAAGAGTTTGACAGAACTACTGATCTTACCAATGACTTCTGTGCAGCGACAAATACAGCCTTCCAACAGCTTGTCCAAGTCTTTCCTGATGCCTTCTATTTTCTTCAGCAATTCTTCCTCATTTTGCTGAAGAGCTACAACCTTGATGGCAAAGGCATCTCTGACTTCCCTCTCCAAACCACTCAAATGTGAATTCATGACATCTGTTTGTAGGGCAGCCGCGCTCAAACACTTTTCAATGTGGGTCTTTCTCCTCGTACTCTTCTCAAGGAGCTCATCTCTCTTTGTTTTCAACTCCTTTTCTAACTCCTCCTGCTTCTTAATCTTGTGACCTTGATGGCTGTCGAAATAGCATGTAAGACAGATGAACTCACCACAGGGCTGGCAGTAAATGTCGTTATAGACATGACTATGCAATGGACAGAATTTTGATGATAGATCGTCTTCCTGATTTTGTGCGATGACGTCAACTTTAAGGATATCTTCTAGACCTTTGGCTAAGAAGTTTGGTGGCAATCCTGCAACCCGTTCTTGATCCAGCTTGGTCAACTTCCTACAGACTGGGCAGACAATGTGATTCAGGTCCTTGTGCTGCTTGTCATATGCTTCTAAACAATCCCTGCAGAAGGAATGGCCACAGCTAAGGAAGGTAGCGTTACTTAAGACATCAAGACACATTGGACATTTCAAACACTGGAGCTTTTCTTCTTTCGACCTGGTAGCCATTGCGGTCTGCTGTCGGGATCACACTACACAGGGGAAAAATCGAAAAATATCTTTACATAATTATAGTGGAAACTTGCTAAATTCAAAATAAAGATACAGGGGACCTATTTCAAACTTGTTATGAAAAACAAGTTACAATAACTCTTTAAAGTTGTTACAGGCATTCGATTGTTAGAGAGCAAATTTGCCATAGAAATGCAGCGTTTGTTATCTATAGCAAGTTCTACGAAAAATGGCCCTGATAAAACAAAGTATGTATGCTAGCCCCCGCTTATTAAAGTCTTTCTTTGTTGGTTTTCACCCTCATAATTATAAAAAGGCATTGTTTACAGTCCAAATGTCCTCGTAATGAGTGGTTTCCATACTCTCTCTCTCTCTCTCTCTCTAAGTGCCATATCGTTTGACTTTGGCGATCATGCTGTTCCACAACCCTGGGCTTCCTAGCCTTCTGTATTACTACCACTCCCAGTTCTTTCACTCCTCTCTCTTCCAACAATTTCTGCAGACTGTCCATCCAAAGTATCCTCCTTTTTCCTCTACTCCTTCTTCCCACAATTTTACCTGTCAAAGCAAGATTCTCTAGACCTTCTTTACGTGTAATGTGACCCATGAACTTCAACTGCCTAATCAACATCTCACGTATCATTTTCCTTTGCACTCCAACTCGTGTGAGAACTTCCTCGTTACTTACTTTGTCAGTCCAAGGGATTTTCATGGGAGATTATTAGACATACGCGTATAAGAAGAAAGTGGTAGACATACAGTGCGTCCCAGAAAAAAACGAAACCGAGATTTATCGATGTTTTATCATAACTTAATTACATTTATAATTAACAAATGACACATATTTGGAAAACTCAGATCCTCTTCTTTCATTTGATGCAACTCATTATGATGCATATTTCACGCATGAGTGATTAAAATCAATTTGAAGAGAGGAAACCGAAAAGTCGTTTGGCGGGCGGTATCTGAATTTCAAAGAGAAAATCACATTTCTAGAAAGTTGAGTTCCTGCCCTTTCATATGACACCTCAATCAGGAAAAATTAGCAAGGAATGACAAAGTTCTGTTTGTTTAAAGTAGCCCTTACATTTTCATAATTTTAGCAAACAAATTCGTTTTCACTGGCTGCCTGCCGTAGCAAAAAGCAGAATTGTCAAAAGACTTAACTCCGTTTCGTTGACAATTAGCCATGCATGAAGCCCGTATGAAGTCTTTCGTCTACGGCTGATTGTCAACGGAACGGAATTAAGTCTTTTGTTAATTTCGTTTGTTGATACGGCAGGCAGCCAGTGAAAACGAATTCGTTTAATCAATTATGGAAATGCAAGCACTACTTTAAACAAACAGAACTTTGTTATTCCTAGCTCATTTTTCCTGAATGAGATGTCATATGAAAGGGCAGAAACTCAACTTTCTAGAAATGTGATTTTCTCTTTAAAATTCAGATACCGCCCGCCAAACGACTTTTCGGATTCCTCTCTTCAAATTGATTTTAATCACTTATGCGTGAAATATGCATTATTATGAGTTGCATCAAATAAAACAAAAGGATCTCAGCTTTCCAAATATGTGTCATTTATCAATTATAATTATAGTTATGATAAAACATCGATAATTCTCGGTTTCGTTTTATCTGGGACGCACTGTATATTCATAACTCATAGTCCTATGATGGGGTGACCAAAGTTCGCAGAGATTTAATCACATTTTAAAGGAAATATGATATTCGAACCATGATTTCTCATATTGTACACAACTTTATTTAGTTAAATTATAACCAAATATACGTCAAAGATTTTGACTACGATTGGTGGAGATATAATATTTATCAGCGAAAAATTTCATAGATATCGAGATCGCCAAATTCGATGTCAAATAGACATGCGCTGCAACTGCCAAAGAGTCATTACAAAACGAGACCTAAACTCGGGCACAGGAGTTTACAGCTGATTTCTTAACAGCTAAAAAAAGCAATTCATCAAATATAAGATATTTGCAGTTGGTATCACCTCTTATTTTACAATTTTGTTGACATTTCCTCTCGATATGAAGATTCCTGCACCCTTAATATCGAAACGGGCGCAAAAGATAGCAAATTCTGCTGATCTTTTCCCAATATTTGCATACTTTCAAACCTAATTCCAAAGAAAGATTTCAGTGGGTAGTTTAAGGTTCCTCTTTCCATTATATCTTACCGACATCTATCCACAGGGAACTGTCCGCGAATAAAAGTCAATTGCGAACTATAATCACACCGTCCACCATACTATTAATGTTTCCGTTTCTACATTTGTGACGTTGGCTCAAAAACTTTTCATGTAGAGCCCTAACAAAATTCAAGATGCATGAGCAGAAAAAGCCCAAAATTGTTGTACACACTGTATCCATTATGTTGTATAACTATATTGCAATTGATGCCAGGAATTTAAGAAAGGAAAATAAGCTCCTTAATCCTTAAATTGGCAACATATTGAGATATTATTATTTGTTTTAAACATTTAAACAAATCTCATGTACACACAGAGAAAAAGATTCGCCTTATTTACTTAATTGCTGCCAAACATTGTTTGACAAATTGAAACGTATCTCTAGATACTCACTTTCCCGTAAATGCAACAAATGCTTTTTGTTTAAGTATGTGAGATACCTCCTCCTATCTCTAAAACAGTTAAGTTTTGAGATTGGAGACCTATTTTACCACTAAGATTGTATTTTATTCACCTACGAAATATTCTTAACACAATTTACCCTTACGCCCTTTTGCTTTATCACGGTTGTTAATAATGAAACCTTAAACAAATTCAGGATGTAGACTTTTAGTCCCTTTAAACATGTTCATTGCCTTTTACAACAAATATATTCTATTCGATCTAGCGTAGATTGGTCCAGGAAGTGAGTGAGAATGTGGTCTTAGTATTTACGGATATGACTCGTGTAAAGCAACATTCATACCCGTCCTATGGGCAAAGTTGAGTACAAGCTCTTGTTGGCTATACTTCCGATGATGGTGTCCAGGCGCGTACGCAGGGGGGGGGGGGGGGGGGGGGGGGGGGGGATTGGGGGGGATTGTTGATTACCCCCCCCTCACTTTTGTTGTGTGTGTGCTAAAGGCCCCCCACAAAAAAAAAACAACAACAACAACAACAATAACTCTCCCCCCCCCCCCCCCCACTGAATGAAATATCGATCGGCGTGATTTTCCAATTTCCGGGGCAAAAATAAATGAATATGTTCCAACCCCCCCCCCCCCCCCCCCCCCATTGAGCGAAATATCGATCGGCGTGATTTTCCAAGTCTCGGGGCAAAATAAATGAATATGTTCCCAATACCCCCCCCCCCCCCCCTATCCCCTATTGAGCGAATTATCGGTCGGCGCGATTTTCTAATTTTAAAACCCTCCCCTTGAAAAACTCCTGCGTACGCCACTGATGGTGTCACAGTGTTCGATGAATCTAATTCAAGTGTTAACTGAAGCTTATATTCACACTCTAAAACATGTATAAATGTTTTGAAAGTAATATACTACGCACTTGTCAGAGCTTTAAAGGTAGCGTAACAGACATTTTTGTCTGCTCTGGTTTGACACCTTTGATGGGAATAGGAACAGACCTTATCAGTAATCTCTATTCCATTCATCATAATTTACTACCAACAGATCAAATATGAAGCGATTGTGGTATACAAAATACTAAAACTCAAAGGTAGGACATTTTGGCAAAAAATGTTACTACATTTAACCCAAACGTGATTTTGTTATAATTTGTTTAAAAGAAAGTCATGTTTAAAGATATTTTAATCGAATTGGCATACTACTAGAATAGAAGAACTCGTCGGTTTGTCTTGTTAGATACACAATTTGTCATGGTAGCCAGCTTAAATGAATTTTGGCAAGTGCACATTTGCATGGAAATTGTTCAAGTATTTACAATTATCTAATCTAATTGGTTGAACATCTTTAGTATTGGAATACTAATTCAAATCCAAAACACAACGGTATGTAGATTTACACTTAGAAATGTCGTCTTTGTCCGTTATCTACTCATTTGTTTAAAAATATGTTATCGTTATGCTTGATATTCTCATGAGAATTTTCAAGTGGAAGCTTACCGTTTGCCTTATGTCCGAAACAAACAACGAAACGCGCGAGGTCTTCAGTCTGTCCCCTGATCAGCAGTGTTGATTGTGTTAACTAAATGCATCCCAGCTAGCTACCAAGGATTCACATGTCTCTTGTTCTGATTTCAGTCAAAGTTACAGATTAAAAAAAAACACTCTAAAGGTTTGTTCTTGAACGTACGTGTCATGAGGAAAAACGATGTCGTTGAATATTTTGCACGATCAGAAACAGGTAGGTTCGTGTCCATTAAATGGTGAATCCGGTATTGGCACTATGTCGAAACACGCAGTGCTCTGAAAACAATTGCCCCGGAAATGAATTTTGATACAGATTTCCTGTGCAGAAAAATGTTCTTACCCATAATCCGAGTGACATGTAGAATCTACGGACAAGATACCATGACTTAGATAATGAAAGGCAGAGGGGAAAGTATATGTACTTAGTACAGAAAGTTGGTATAGAGTGCGTGTACCCGGAAACAAAAACCTTTCATGTGAAATGTTTTGCAAAGTTATTATTATAGCCATGTCAGCATAATATTTGAATACATATTTATTGGAAAAAAACTATTTGTGATGCAAGTCATATACATGGCCTGAACTACATGTAGCTAGTAGGAGAGTACTGTATATACTGTATAAGGGAGCCTTGTTCAGTGACAGACAAAACGAGCATCTTAGAAACACAGCGAGAGGGAGAAAGAGAGGGAGAGAGAGAGAGAGAAAGTGAGAGGGGGTGGTTCTTTTTTTAAATTTATTTATGAATAAAGAGCTACACTGGTTTAAAAATCAAAGGTTACTTCTTGTTTATAGGTGTGATTTCGATGTAAACAACTAGCAAATCTTACTTACTCGATATAGACATAAACATTTCTGCCAAACAACTTTGATAGATGTATGACTGTATGCGGATACCCCGTTATGGTTTCACTGGTGCCTTTTCTCCTCTTCTTCACTTTTCTTTTATTTACGTTGGAGGGAGTACCTAAAAACATTTTTTAGGTGGGAATTTCTTTGCGTAACCAAGATTTGTTTTATGCTGAACCCATCTAAAATAACTCCTTGTTGTGACCAG
Source organism: Strongylocentrotus droebachiensis (assembly GCA_035222895.1). Lineage (NCBI taxonomy): Eukaryota > Metazoa > Echinodermata > Echinoidea > Camarodonta > Strongylocentrotidae > Strongylocentrotus > Strongylocentrotus droebachiensis. The sequence goes on along the minus strand of JAVYIG010002902.1, from coordinate 107,531 downwards.
TTTTATAAACGTGACTATTACGATTTTTGTGACGGCAATTGTCATAGACTTCGGTCCCGAGACACAATTGATCATGTCTGATTGGCACATGTATGTAAAACCAAATTAAACCCGCCTACATGCACAAACACACACGCGCGCGCACACTCACACACACACACACACGCACACACACACGAAACACCCTTATACACGCCACTTGGACGCTCATAGCTTTCTCCTGTTTTACGACCATATCTGAGAACGATGTGATATAATCCATCGTTTATTTAGAGCCTTCTTCTTTGACGGTTCCTTTGATTATAATTCTTATTATTTTTCTCAATTTTGTCCTTATTTCGCAGGCCTGGCGGATGGGAAGTGTATTTCTCTTTCTCTCTCATTTACATGTATGTCAAACGAACTTTACCCTGCGTAATGGGGCGCATCTTTGGAGATGAGGTAGAGAACATGTTCATGTTTTCTGGGGTGCTTTCCCCCAAATATGTGATTTAGATCACGATTTAAATCTTTATATCAATCACTTAATTGATAGATGTTTATGTAATCTTCGTTTGAATAGTTCTCTGAATGATTGATTCACTTGTTCACTCATGCATTCATTCGGTCATTCATTCATTAATTCGTTTATCATCATTTATTCATTCATCCATTCATTCACTTATTCGTTCATCTATCTACTCAATCACCCATCTTTGGAATAATTTCATTCATTCAATTAATCAACTAGTTCATTCCTTCATTCATTCATTCCGTCACTCATCCACTCACTAAGGCTAGCCGAATTGTCCATTTTGGGTCAACAAATCCCTACATTGAGCTGGACAAACTACATTTAAACAAGCAGACTGCCTCAACGCAAGCGAAACAAAAACGAATTGTTTGAAACGAATGTGACAGAGAAACCAATTGTTTTAATTGCGCAACCATGATAATTTTCATTAATGTCTTGATACGAATGTAATTTGTAGCAAACTGCATCAATTAAACCAAGAAATGTTCATAAATGAAATTTTGAAATATGCAAGTGTTAACAAAAGGATTAAACAAATTATACAAGCTTACTCATAGTATAAAAACAATATTTAAGCTTTGAATAATTAAAAAAACAGAGGAAAATGATGTTGTTGTGATAATTGATAATTTGTTTAGGTAGTATGATATGTCGCTCATCAAAATAGGATCACGGATTACTGACCACCCCCGAAATAAATTCTATCATCACAAGAGCCATACTTGACTATTGTTATGTCAGTATTAATAACTCAACACTCATGCCTAAATTAAACTACAATGTGCATTTCATCTCCACCTCCAATCCTTTACACATTAACTCTCTTCCATTAACTCCTTTTGCAGACGTTGTCCTACTTTTGTAAAAAGTAAATTGTAATTATTCCACTAATAGTTTAACAACACTGAACAACGAGATTCCACTGCAGTTTAACAACACTGAACAGCGAGATTCCACTGCAGTTTAACAACACTGATCAACGAGATTCCACTAGAGTTTAACAACACTGAACAACGAGATTCCACTGCAGTTTAACCACACTGAACAACGAGATTCCACTACAGTTTAACAACACTTAACAACGAGATTGCATTAGAGTTTAACACTTAACAACGAGATTCCTCTGCAGTTTAACAACACTGAACAACGAGATTCCACTGCAGTTTAACAACACTGAACAACGAGATTCCACTAGAGTTATACAACAGTGAACAAAAAAGTGATTTCACTTGGAGTACATGTACACTCCCTTTCATATTAAACGCATCTGCTTCATAAATAGCAAATTTTAGCAATTCCACTAAAGATTTCGCCTAAAACATGTAGTCTTTCAAGCACTTTTATTTCCACTTGAGAAGGTAGAGTATTGCTCTGGAATTTGAAGAGGTACCATTGCTTTACATGAACTAAAAAACATAATTTGAAAGGGAAACTATATTTCGCCTAAACAGAAACGAGGTATTCATGAGCACTTCTTGCTTAATCAGTATAGCTACTCACAAATCAAGTGACACTACATGTACCTGAACAATTACTATACGTTATATTATAGATAACACCAATTACCCTCTTTCAAAATGATCTTAACTTTTGAAACATTTCTAAAAGTCCATTTGTAAGCAGAAGCTTGATCATTCCGCGAAAAATCCATAGAAATCTATTTCCATTTCCATTGAGAAGAGGGGGTGGGGTCGTCTAATCTGAATACCTTTATTGTTTATTGTCTTAAATGTGTGCCTGCATCTGGGAGACTTTTGGAACAAGTTATGTGCAGTTCGTCAGGAAGCTAATGAGTGAAATATAAAGGAGTTCTAGAATGCAAAAAAAAAATCATAATTGTTGAATATCATACTTTCCTTCACATAGAGGTAATAATATTATGATTCGGATTGGGTGTACCAATGTTCACAGACTACTGTAATTGGTCTTGATATAAATCATAATTCCATTCAGATATTATTATGTCAAACAAATTTTCATTCACAAATATCACTAACTAGTAAGCCTTTTGCATGTTTTCATGTCACAGACTGTAGGCCATTTACACTTCGCGAACACAGTTTAAAAAAATTGTCGACATTTTTGGACTGCCATTTAAACACTGGCACAATATTTTTTATGGTAACACAAGTGCGATATGCTGTCCATTTCTGTATCTCATAAATAGCACAGAGCTCAGAGACTACATGTAAGACCTATGTTGCGTGCATGCAATTTACACACTGTGAAATTAAAAGAAAACTGCAGTTCACCAGTTATTGATCAGGCCGGTTATTGTTGTCAAAATACATTATGATATTTCAGGCAACCTAACCCGGGCTCGGTTCCATGAAACTTCTTATTAATTACATTATGTAAACAAAAACAAATATGATGAGACAACTTTGGTCTTAGCCAATGATGCAAGGACATCAGTAGTTTATAACATGTATTGTAACTTGTTATTGATAACAAGTTTTATGAAACAGCGCCCAGGATGGAATGACCCAACTCTTCCCTCCTTATAGTCCAGTAGACGGTACCATAGACCATGTACATGACCTGGAAAAGTTGATAAGTACAAGGTTTTTTTGTTGATTCGTGTTCTAGATGGGTATTGAAGTAAATTCAGCTTGGTTGCCAGCTTGGCAACCTTGAGCAACTTTTTGTATAGCCTAATTAGCATAATCATCTAATTATCATATGTGCAATATGTAATAATGTTGCTAATCTCAATCCAGGAAGCCTGAAAACATGGATAATATGACTCTTCCAGGGATTTCCAAGACGAGGGATTCATTTGTTTATTTTTCACTCTATTTAGCTTAATTTTTGTTATGTCCAATGTGGTGGTTATCTTGGTCGCAAGGTAATGTTGTCGAACCTCACGAAATGTCTAGGAAATGACGGGGTCATCATATGCATTGATGGTTGGGCTTCAGTCATTGTATTTAGAGAGACTGTCGGAAACACACTGAAGATGGTTAAAGCAGATACTAGTGATGGAATTGATGATGTGGTGCATATGAGACAGGTACGTACAGGTACGTACATAGGCCAGGGATGTTGAATACAACAGTGCGAACTATGATCTGTCTATGTTTACCAAAGCCAGAACCATTGAGAGTACAAGCCAGTTGTTGCTCAAGCTTGTGGCAGAATTCCTTGAAAAGTCATATTATCCATGTGTTCAGGCCTCCTGGATTAAGATAAGCAACATTATTACATATTGCACATATGATAATTAGATGATTATGCTAATAAGGCTATTCAAAAAGTTGCTCAAGGTTGCCGAGCTGGCAACCAAGCTGAATTTACTTCAATACCCATCTAGAACACGAATCAACAAAAAAACCTTGTACTTATCAACTTTTCCAGGTCTGAAAAATTTCTACAGGACTATTACATCCCTAGCTGTATGAACACGAGATGGTGCCGGTTAGCTATAGCAACCATGGTGGGTGTAAGACTGACAATGTAGAACAGAAAACTCAACTGTATTGGCCAAAGCAAATTACTTTGTATCGGCAAAGGCATTCTGAGATGTTGGAAATTCACCTCCTCAACGAGTTCGATTCCTAGCAGCTTGTACCTTGTTAATCTCATCACATCTGAATCACGCGCCACCGTTGCTACCAGAACTCTATCGAGGCTGTCTACCGTAGCATAAACATACTCATCATCATGGGTTGCTACGATGGAAGTGCCTACGCGACCTTCCCGGTCAAAGACAGTGACCGTGCTAGGAGTGATGTCACCGGTACTGGTGATCATTATGCCGGTCGTGGTAACGCAGATCTGCTTCGGTCGGATATCCCCAGTGGGGACCACTCTCTGTGGATTAGGGTTGGTACCGTGGAAGATGCAGATCTCTGGCTTTATATTTACGGCGTAGATATTGTCATGCTGATCGGTGCACACCCGGACGAATCCTCCAGATTGCTTGCAAGCGTACCTCTTGCCGCTACTGCTTCCGCGGACGGTGTTGTATACAAAGAATTCATCTCCATGCTTTGATACGATTGTCTTGCCACCTGAAAGGAAAGCAACATCATAGACGTCACCCACCTCACTCCCAAGGTATGAACTCTCATCTCCTGACAGGGTAAAGCGGTCACAACCTGTCTGCTGCCAGCCGTATCCTACAACCACTGCATCCTTTGACAGAGCTGCAAGCCCGAACCAGCCATCTTTTTTGAAAGGGAAAGCCCATGCAATACTCATTGAATTATTCATCACTGCTTCTGGAATGCCTGTAGCATTATTGCTACCTTGCTGCTTACTTCCTCGCTTATTCCCCTTACACCTTCTACCAGTAGTCTTCAAATATTGCGTGGCATTCCTGGTTTCCAGACTGCTAGCTGGTGGCCCTCCCGCTTTTTCAGAAACCACAGCATCATCTGTGGTATTATGACTACTATTATTCTCTATGTCGTTGACGCTGACATCTATACAACCTAGGGCAAGAAGCTCATCCCCAGCTGGACAAAACTGTACATTCCTTCTTATCTCTTCCACACGTGTTGTAGACTCTTCGTCAGAGGCCTCCTTTAGTGAATCCTCTAGATCGGCGCATCTCAACTGGTCCGCTTTAATAATATCATGATCTAAAGGCTTACTTGCATGATGGGTTAAGAGTTTGACAGAACTACTGATTTTACCAATGACTTCTGTGCAACGACAAATGCAGCCTTCCAACTGCTTGTCCAAGTCTTTCCTGATGCCTTCTATCTTCTCTAGCAATTCTTCCTCATTTTGCTGGAGAGCTACAACCTTGATGGCAAAGGCATCTCTGACTTCCCTCTCCAAAACACTCAGATGTGAATTCATGACATCTCTTTGTAGGGCAGCCTTGCTCAAACACTGTTCGAAATGGGCCTTTCTCGTCGTGCTCTTCTCAAGAAGAGCATCTCTTTTGGTCTTCAACTCCTTTTCTAACTCCTCCTGCTTCTTAATCTTGTGACCTTGATGGCTGTCGATAAAGCATGTAAGACAAATGAACTTACCACAGGGCTGGCAGTAAATGTCTTTATAGACATGACTATGTAATGGGCAGAACTTTGATGATAGATCATTTTCTTGATTTTGTGCATTGCCGTCCACTTTGAGGATATCTTCTAGACTTATGGCTAAGAAGTTTGGTGTCAATCCTGCAACCCGTTCTTGATCCAGCTTGGTATACTTCCTGCAGACTGGACAGACAATGTGATTCAAATCCTTCAGCTGCTTGTCATATGCTTCTAAACAACCCCTGCAAAATGAATGGCCACAGCTAAGAATAGTAGCGTTCCTTAAGACATCAAGACACAGTGGACAGTTCAAACACTGGAGCTTTTCTTCTTTCAAATTGGCAGCCATAGCTGTTTGCTGCCTGGATCACACTGCACAGGGGGGAAATGGAAAAATATATTTACATACAGTGAAAACTTGCTAAATTTAAAACAAAGATACCGTGGACCTATTTCAAACTTGTTTTCAAAAACAAGTTACAATATCTCTTATAAGCTTTTACAGGAATTTAAAGGTAGGCGTTACTACTGCAGCTAGAAGGGATTAGACCACACAGCGAGCCATCGAGGTCACTGTGACAGGTGGCTATCTCATTAACTCAGCTCTAATTTAACATAAGAAAAGAGGATCATGGGGGACCAAGAGGCACCGATTTGGGAAGTTGTTTATATAGAGGGAGCAAGTAGCTACAAGTAGGACAGTGTGCCTTTAATTGTTAGAGGGCAAATTCGCCATATAAATGCAGCAATTGTTATCTATAGCAAGTTCTACGAAACAGGGCCCTGATATGACAAAGTATTTATGCTAGCCCCCGCTCATTAAAGTCTTTCGTTGTTGATTTTCACCCTTATAATTATAACAAGGCATTGTTTACAGTCAAAATGTCCTCGTAATGAGTGGTTTCCGTACTGCATGGGAGATTATTATTATATTCATGACTCATAGTCCTATGATGGAGTGAACCAAATTTCGCAGAGATTTAATCACGTTTTAAATGAATTATGATATTCGAACTATGATTTCTCATATTGTAAACAACTTTATTTAGTTCAATTATAACCAAATATACGTCAACGATTTTGACTACGATTGGTGCAACCAGAATATTTATCAGCAAAATATTTCAGAGATATCGAGATCTCCAAATTCGATGTCACAAAGACATGCGCTGCAACTAGCAAAGAGTCATTACAACACGAGACCTAAACTCGGGCACAGGAGTTTACAGCTGATTTCTTAACAGCTAAAAAAGCAATTCATCAAATATAAGATAATTGCAGTTGGTATTACCTCTTATTTTACAATTTGTTGACATCTCCTCTCGATATGAAGATTCCTGCACCCTTTTGTCGGTAAGTTCACAATTAATAACGAAACGGGCGCGAAAGATAGCAAAATCTGCTGATCTTTTCCCAATATTTTCATACTTTCAAACCCAATTCAAAAGAAAGATTTCTTTGGGTATTTTAAGGTTCCTCTTTCCATCGGTGGTATCAGATATTTTGTATCTTACCGACATCTATCCACAGGGAACTGTCCGCGAATAAAAGTCAATTGCGAACTATAATCACACCGTCCACCATACCATTAATGTTTCCGTTTCTACATTTGTGACGTTGGCTCAATAACTGTTGATGTGGAGCCATAACAAGTACGCAAGGTGCACGAGCAGAAAAAGCCAACAATGTTTGTACACACTGCATCTATTAAGTTTCATGACTATATCGCATTTGATGCCGGGAATTTAAGAAAGGAAAATAAGCTCCTTAATCCTTAAATTGGCCACATATTGAGATATTATTATTTGTTTTAAATATTTAAAAAAATCTTTTTCAATTGTTCGACGACATTTTTGCCCATGTACACACAGAGAAAAAGATACGCCTTATTTACTTAATTGCTGCCAAACATTGTTTGACAAATTAAAACGTATCTTGAGATACTCACTTTCCCGTGAATGCAACAAATGCTTTTTGTGAAAAGGTATGCAAGGTACCTCCTCCTATCTCTAAAACAGTTGCGTTTTGAGATTGGAGACCTATTTTAATAGAAAGATTGTATTTTATTCACCCACGAAATAATCATAACACAAATTACCCCTTACGCCCTTTTGCTTTATCACGGTTGTTAATAATGAAACTTTAAAAAGATCCAGGATGTAGACTTTTTACTGACTTTTAAACATGTTCATTACCTTTTAGGAAAAAGATATTTTATTTGATCTAGCGTACATCGGTCCAGGGCCCCGTTTCATTAAACTTTTTATCTATAACAAATGCTTAATTTCTATGATAAATTTGCTCTCAGCCAATCATACGCCTTGATTTCAGTAGCTTATAACAGTAGCTTGTAACTTGTTATTGATATCAAGTTTTATGAAACAGGGCCCAGGAAGTGAGTGAGAATGTGGTCTTAGTATTTACGGATATGACTCGTGTTAAACAACATTCATACCCGTCCTATGGGCAAAGTTGAGTACCATCTCTTGTTGGCTTGAACACAATATACTTCCGATGATAGTGTCCAGGCGCGTACGCAGTGGGGGGGGGGGGGGGGGGGGGGGAGGGGGGATCGGGGGGATTGTGGGTTAACCCCCCTCAAAATTGTTTAAGTTAAAAAAAAAAAAATTGTGTGTGTGTGTGTGTGTCAAAGGCCCCCCCCCCCCTCCCCCCCCCCCCCCCCCCCTTCCATTGAGCGAAATATCGATCGGCGCGATTTTCAAATTGTAAAACCCTCCCCTTAAAAAAACTCCTGCGTACGCCACTGATGGTGTCACAATGTTCGATGAATCTGGTTCAAGTGTTAACTGAAGCTTATATTCACACTCGAAAACATGTATACATGTTTTGAAAGTGGTATACTACGCACTTGTCAGAGCTTTAGAGGTAGCGTAACAGACATGATACCATTGTCCGCTTTGGCTTGACACCTTTGATGAGATATGAACAGCCCATATCAGTAATCTCTATTCCATTCATCATAATTTGCTATCAAAAGATCAAATCGGAAGCGAATGTGGTATAACAATACTTAGACTCAAAGGTAGGGGGTCTGGGCAGCAAATATTGCCACATTTTGCCCCAAATGTGATTTTTGTTTTATAGAAAGCAATGTTTGACGTTATTTTAATCATATTGACATACTACTAGAATCGGAGAGCTCGTTGGGTTGTCTTGTTAGAGTTAGATACACAATTTGCCATGGTACCAGCTTAAATGAATTTTGGCAAGTGAACATTTGTATGGAAATCTTTCACATATATCGAACCATATAATCTAATTTCTTGAACATCTTTAATATTGCAATGTTATTTCAAATTCACAACACATTTGAATTACGATTTACACTTAGAAATGTCGTCTTTGTCCGTTATCCTACTCATTTTGTTTAAAAATATGTTATCGTTATGCTTGATATTCTCATGAGAATTTTCAAGTGGAAGCTTACCGTTTGCCTTATGTCAGAAACAAACGACGAGACGCCCGAAGTCTTCAGTCTTTCCCCTAATCAGCAGTGTTGATTGTGTTAACTGAATGCATCTCAACTACCAGGGATTCACATGTATCTTGTTCTGATTTCAGTCAAAGTAACAGATAAAAACTCACTCTAAAGGTTTTTTCTTGAACGTGTCATGAGAAAAAACGATGTCGTTGATTATTTTGCACGAACAGAAATAGGTAGGTTGGTCCGGGAGGTTGGTGTCCATTAAATGGCGAATCCGGTATTAAGCACTATGTCGAAACACGCAGTGCTCTGAACACATTTGCCCCGGAAATGAATCTTGATACAGATGTAGTGCGCAGGAAAATGTAATTACCCATAACCCGAGTCACATGTACAATCAACGGACACCATGACTTAGATAGTGAAAGGTAGAGGGAAAAGTATATGTACTTAGTACAGAAAGGTGGTTTTAGAGTGCGTGTACCCGGAAACGAAAACCTTCCACGTGAAATGTTTTCTCTAATTTACATGAATGTCAAACGAACTTTACCCTGCGTAATGGGGCGAACCTTTGGAGATGAGGTAGAGAACATGTTTATGTTTTGGGGGGTGCTTTCCCCCAAATATGTGATTTAGATCACGTTTAAAATGTGTATATCAATATTTAATCTTCGTTTGAATAGTTCTCTGAATGATTGAATTGTTCATTTGTTCACTCATTCAGTCAGCCACTCGTTTACTTATTCATTCATCTATCTACTCTATCACCCATCTTTGCAATCATTTAATTCATATTTGCATTCATTCAATTGATTAACTAATCAATTAGTTCATTCCTTCATTCATGCATTCATTTAGTCAGTCATTCATGTATTCATTACTCATTCACTCTCTAAGGCTAGCCGAATTGTCCACTTTCGGTCAACAAACCCCTACATGGAGCTGGACAAACTACATTTAAACAAGCAGACTGCCTCAATTCAAATGAAACAAAAACGAATATATTGAAACCAATTTTTGTTAAATTGCGCAACCATGATTATTTTCATTAATGTCTTGATACGAATGTAATTTGTAGCAGACTGTATCAATTAAACCAAGAAATGTGAAAAACACTACATTTCATAAATGAAATTTTGAAATATGCAAGTGCTAACAAAAGGATTAAACAAATTATACCAGCTTAATACTCATAGTATAAAAAACAATATTTAAGCTTTGAATAATTACAAAAACAGAGGAAAATGCTGTTGTTGTGATAATTGATAATTTGTTTAGGTAGTCTGATATGTCGCTCATCAAAATAGGATCACGGATTACTGACCACCCCGAAAATAAATTCTATCCACACAATAGCCATACTCGACTATTGTCATGTCAGTATGAATAACTCAACACTCATGTCAAAATTAAACTACAATTTGCATTTCCACCTCGAAGCCTTTACACATGAACTCTCTTTCATTAACTCCTTTTGTGTAGACGTTGTCCTACTGTTGTAAAAAAGTAAATTGTAATTATACTAAACAACGAGATTCAACTACAGTCTAACAAAACTGAACAAAAACGTGATTTCACTTGGAGATTAACATTAATGAACCACAAAGTAAATGTAAACTCCTTTCCATAAACCCATCTGTTTTATAAACAGCAAATTTAAGCAATTTCACTTAAGATTTCTCAACAAATATGTAGTAATTCAAGCACTTTTATTTCCACTTGAGAAGGTAGAGTATTGATCTTGAATAGGAAAAGGCACCATTGCTTTACCTGAATTAAAAAACATAATTTGAAAGGGAAATTATATTTCACCTAAAAAGAAATAAGCTATTCATGAGCACTTCTTACATAGTATAGCTACTCTCAAATCAAGTGACATTATATTTGCCTGTGCAGTCCCATACGTTATATTTGTAGATTACACCAATAACCCTATTTCAAAATTGTATTAACTTTTGCAACCTTTCTAAAAGTCCATTTGTAAACAGAAGCTTGATTGTTCCGCGAAAATCCATAGAAGTCTATTGCCTTTATTGTTTATTGTCTTAAATGTGTGCCTGTATCTGGGAGACTTTTGGAACAAGTTGTGTGCAGTTCGTCGAAGAAGCGTATGAGTGAAATATAAAGGATTTCCAGAATGCCACCAAAAAAAAAATCATAATTGTTGAAAATCATACTTTTTCTTCACATAAAGGTAATAGTATTAGGATTTGGATTGGGTATACAAATGAAAACAGTCTTGATATTAATCAAAATTTCATTCAGATAATTATGTCAAACAACTTTTCATTCAAAAATATCACTAACTAGTAGGCCTTTAGCGTGTATTCATGAAACAGTAGGCTCATTTACATATCCCAAACACTGTTTTGAAAGACTGTCGATTTTGTTGGATAGCCATTAACATCGCTGGACATTGTTTGTTATGATGAAACAAGCACAATATGCTGCCCATTTATGCATACTATGGATAACACGGAGCTCAAGGACTACCTGTAAGGCCTTTGATGTTCGCAGTTGCCATTCAATTTACAAATTGTGAGATACAAATAAAAACTGCTGCAGTTCAACACATCATATCTGAACGAACCTTCATGGATCAAGCTGAGTATTGGTGTACAAGTCAAAAAACATTATGCCATTTCAGGTAACCTACATTGTAACCCAGGCTCGGTTTCATAAAACTTCTTATTAAATACAAATGTAAAACAAATAATAAGACAACTTTGCTCTTAGCCAATGATGCAAGGACATCAGTAGTTTATAGCATGTATTGTAACTTGTTATTGATAACAAGTTTTATGAAAAAAGTGCCAGGATGGGATGACCAAACTTTCGACTACTTACATCCCTAGCTGTATGAAAATGAGATCGTGCTGGTAAGCTACAGCAACCATGGTGGGTGTAAGACTGACAATGTAGAACAGACCCCAATCACTTTTTTTTTGCCTAGGAATTCTGAGATGTTGGAACCACTCCTCCTCAACGAGCTGAATTCCTTGCAGCCTGTACCTCAATAATCTCATCACATCTGACCCATTCTCCATCGTAACTACCAGAGCTCTATCCTGGCTGTCTACCGTAGCATACACAAACTCATCATCATGGGTTGCTACGATGGAAGTGCCTACGCGACCTTCCCGATCAAAGACAGTGACCGTGCTAGGCGTGATGTCACCGGTACTGGTGATCATTATGCCGGTCTTGGTAACGCAGATGTGCTGCGGTCGGATTTTCCCAGTGGGGACAACTTTCTGTGGGTTAGGGTTGCTACCGTCGAAGATGCAGATCTCTGGCTTGATATTTACGGCGTAGATGTTGTCATGCTGATCGGTGCACACCCGGACGAATCCTCCAGATTTCTTGCAAGTGTAATTCATACCCCTACTGCTTCCGTCGACTGAGTCGTATACAAGGATTTCATCTCCATGCTTTGATATAACTGTCCTGCCACCTAAAAGGAAAGCAACATCATAGACGTCACCCACCTCACTCCCAAGGAATGGACTCTCATCTCCTACGCCTTCTACTACTAGTCTTCACATGTTGCATGGCATCCCCGGTTTCCAGACTGCTAACTGGTGGCACTCCCGATTCTTCAGAAACCCCAGCATCATCTGTGGTATTATGACTACTATTATTCTCTATGTCGTTGACGCTGACATCTATACAACCTAGGGCGAGGAGCTCATCCCCAGCCGGAAAAAAACTGTAAACTCCTTCTTATCTCTTCCACACGTGTTGTAGACTCTTCGTCAGTAGCCTCCGTCAGTGAATCCTCTAGACTGGCACATCTCAGATGGTCCGCTTTAATCATATCATGATCTAAAGGCTTACTTGCATGATGGGTTAAGAGTTTGACAGAACTACTGATCTTACCAATGACTTCTGTGCAACGACAAATATAGCTTTCCAACCGCTTGTCCAAGTCTTTCCTGATGCTTTCTATCTTCTCTAGTAAATCTTCCTCATTTTGCTGGAGAGTTACAACCTTGATGGCAAAGGCATCTATGACTTCCTTCTCCAAACCAGTCAGATAGGAATTCATGACATCTCTTTGAAGGGCAGCTTTGGTCAAACACTTTTCAATGTTTGTTTTTCTCGTTGTACTCTTCTTAAGTAAAGCATCTCTCTTAGTCTTTAACTCCTTTTCTAACTCCTCCTGTTTCTTAATCTTGTGACCTTGATGGCTGTCGATATAGCATGTAAGACAGATTATTACTCATTACAGGGCTGACAGTAAATGTCTAATATAGACATGACTATGCAATGGACAGAATTTCGATGATAGATCTTCATCCTGACTTTGTGAGATCATGTCCATTTTGAGGATATCTTCTAGACCTTTGGCCAAGAAGTTTGGTGTCAATCCTGCAACCCGTTCTTGATCTAGTTTTGTCAACTTCCTGCAGACTGGGCAGACAATGTGATTCAGGTCCTTGTGCTGCTTGTCATATGCTTCGACACAACCCCTGCTGAAGGAATGGCCACAGCTGAGAATGGTAGTGTTCCTTAAGACATCAAGACACATTGGACAGTTCAAACACTGAAGTTTGTATTCTTTCGACTTGGTAGCCATTGCGGTCTGCTTTCGGGATCACTCTGCACTGGGGAAAAATGGAGGGAAAAAAGGAGTTTGTCAGAACATTCTTCACATACAGTGGAAACTTGTTAAAGAAATATCATTGCCGATCCATGATTTCTCATATTATACACAAATGTATTTAGTTCAGGTATTACAAAATGGACGTCAAGGCTTTTGACTACGATTGGTGTCACCAGAAAATGTCGTATCAGGAGAATTAACCCCTGAAAAATCACCCCCGGAAAATTACCCCCCGGAAAACGCCCCCCCCCCAAGGACAATTACCCCAAGGACAATTACCCCCCGGAAAATTACCCCCGGAAAATTACCCCCCCCCCCCCCCCCCCCGAGGACAATTACCCTCGAGAAGTAGTAGTAGTAGTAGTAATAGTGGTGGTGATGGTGGTAGTATTAGTAGTAGTAGTAGTGGTGGCGGTGGTAGTATAATTAGTTGTGGTGGTGATGGTGGTAGTAGTAGTAGAATTAGTAGTGGGGTGATAGTGGTAGTAGTAGCAGTAGTTGTATTGGTGGTGTTGGCAGTAGTAGTATTGGTGGTGATGGTGGTAGTAGTAGTAGTGGTACTAGTAGTAGTAGTTGTGGTGATGGAGGTAGTAGTAATAGTAGTAGTATAGTATCATATAGAACACAATAAACCGACTAAAGTCTATGAAGAAAAAAAATCCACCTGTTTCTTCCTTCTTCTTTTTATTAAACATGGTTGATTGTTTTCTTTAATTATTTCGTTTCTAATTTGTTTGAAAGGGAGTAAAAAGAGAGAAAAATTAATCCAACTATCAACAAAATCAGGCACAAATTGATTAGGCAATTTATAAAAGGATTTAACGAATACAAAACTGCATGAACGCTTATCCCGCCGTGTCTATTTTGGTATTCAAAGACATACAAATGTACCTTGAACCTATACCGTACTTTGTCGTTTGTTAATAATTAATTACCGACAGAAAAATATAATCGGGGTGTCCAAATGAGAAATGAGGGGGGGGGGGGGGTGGAACCCTCATACGCGTTTTCTTTAATATGCCGCATACTAAGGATATTTTTCATTAGCTATGTTAAATAGAGATATCATTAGTTGTGTAGACAACTCGTACTATATCTATTTGTATAGATGGCTGGTGTAATCTATTATACAGGCATTACAGTGGCATATATTATAAGGCACACAATAGGTTATCATATACATGATTCCATACAGCGCTGTACCAGGGCTTTGCTAACTAATGCATGGGCAAATATAGTAAGTTGAAGTGTAAAAATTGTCGTGTTAGTCTTACGGTAATCCGTTTGCGGTTATAATACATGAAATCAATCAAATGAAGACAAAAATCTGTTCTCTTATCATGATTTTCATTCGTTACTTTCTTCCCTGATCTCTGTCTCTGTCTCTACCTCTTTCTGTCTTTCTTCTTCCCCCCCCCCTTTTTTTCTAATTAAGTGTCTTAAAAGCTCTAATATCTCTCACCCCCTTAGTCTGCTTCTATAAACTGTTTTTTTTTCTCTCTCTCTCTCTATATATACATAATGTCTCTGTCCTCTCTTCTCTCCGTTATCCCTCTCTATCTTTCTATTATGTAATGGTATCTTTATAATTTCTTCTCTTTTCCAAGCAAGACTCCTTTTTAATATTCGCCCGTCCTTTCTTCGATTCAGTACATACTGTAGCTAAATATAACATAGAATCTCACAACTACTACTACAACTACAGCTACTACTTATAATGATAATATTAATAATAATAATAATGATAATGATAATAATAATGATAATGATAATAATAATAATAATAATTATTATAAAAATAATCCTTATCATCACCGTTATTAGCATACTAATACCATTCCTACTACTAATAGTGATAATATGAGTAATACTTAAAGTGGATAAGTCACATGACTGTGGATCCCTACGACATGGAACATCTTTTGACAAAACACTAATCTACATTCGCCATGATGTACCCAGGTAAATGGTTACCGCTTCCTGTTGTTCCTTAAAATCATATTTTATTAGCTAATAAAATTGCTTTCCAGATCGAAATAATGCCAGGACAATAATAACCAAAGCCCTTTGGAAGCGCATGGAGACGTTCACTGTAGAACTAAAGTATTAAAATGGCCATAAAACGACAGCATTATCAAAATGGTACAGATGAACACATTTTTACCATGCTCGATTACACTATATACAGATTGATTGCAGTGAGTTTTAAAATGTTGTCACTCGTCGCCCATATTATGTTCAGGGGAGTACCAATGACTGAGCCCACGCTGCGAGAATATTTATGTTGGTGAATTGCCGTTTGGTCTACAACCAGTTCGTCTACTGCCCAATTAGTCTATTCCCATATGGTCTACACCAAGCCCGTCTATACTATCCACATGATCGCATAATAATTTAATCATACTGATATAATAATAATCCTCAAATAACTCTTAGACCTCATGGATAGTAGACGAAATGGGCATTAGACAAGTTGGGAATTAAATCGACTGGAAATTAGAACAAATAAGTGATTGAAAGAATCGGTAGTAGACTTATTGGAGATTAGACAAAATGGAAATTTTGCCAAATGACTATGAACTTAAATGGTCATTAGACCAAATGATAAGTAGATGAAATGATTATTGGACCAAGTGGATAGTAGACTGGCTGGGTGTAGACTATATGGAAATTATTTAATTGGGTAGTAGACGAACTACTTGTAGACCAAACGGCTATAAACCTAAGTTGACTAAAGACTTTTTAGTTTTATAATACATGTATGTGTTCTAAAAGACGGTTCTTTATCAAAACAACTTTATAGTGATGTTAATTATGTGATTGATAACATTTCTATTAATAATATGAAGTGCTCACCTGTGATAAGTCGAAAATAACTGCTACTCCTGATTATAAATCCGATTGGTTGGTTGCTTCCATTGAGACTCTCACACACAGGCCACAGTTTGCATCCATTTGCGGAGAGCTCCAAAGTCTCAAGTGAAACATAACATCTTTGTTACATCGACCACAATGGTCCAGGGATTTTGAATGATTGTAGCGCGCGGCGGTAAACGCAAGGACGCCCTCTTGCATTCGATGAAAGTAATTGTTTGTTTTCATAGGTTTTTATTCATTTCTCTTATAAAAAAAAATTGTACATAATTTATAACATTGTATACAAACTAATAAAATAATTTTAACATAGGTAAATTTGCAAATGAACTTTTACATTTACATACAAGGTTACAAATAAAGTTACACATTTACAGATGAAAAATATTCACATTACCAAAATTATATTTTCACATTTTAAACAAATCACAAATAAAATTTGTACTATTTCCTCGACCAGTTTGCGTATAAATTTCAAATTATTTCTTTTCTTTTCCACAATATTTTTTTTCCCTCTTAAATTTCCTTTAGAGAAAAAAAAAAAAAGATAAATGATAAAAAAAGATAAATGATAAAAATAAAAAGAGAAAGAGCTAGGGAACACCTACTACCCCCGCACCACACAACTTTTAAACACATAACAAGTACAACAGTATACAAAACACACACCGACATAGAACGAACAAACAAACAAAAGAAAAAGAAAAAGAAAAGGAGAAGAGAGCAACAAGCAAGGGTAGAGAAGTTGTATATTGAGAAAAATTAAAAACAAAAAATATTTATTCTAAACTTTTCAAGGCTTCCCATTTCATTAAATGAATTGAAAGGGTGTCTCTTTCCAATGAAAGTTTTTTCTTTTCATTTCTATTTTCCAATAATCTATATTCTATTTCTTTTGCTTTTGGAGGGTTTCCCTTCTCAGTTTTGATATCGATACAAATCTATGCTACATAATATAGTGTCTTCGACCGGTTTGCAACAACACCAATAAAGTATCGAATGGTTGCATGTTGTTTTTCCGAAGCTTCGTAATGTCGAAGAATCGTTATTCCGAAGGTTCGTTTTTCCAAAAAATTAAATGGGGTTCATAATTCGGAATAGGAAATAGGGTCAATATATCCAAAGAATAAAAAAAGTATTCATGATTCCAAAAATAACACACAGAGCCTTATCTCACTATACGGAATTAGGAATCTCCTTTCTTTCTTTCGGAATTTTGAACCCTATTACAATTTCGGAATCACGAACCTTAATAATAACGACAATACCTATTCCACTTCAGGAACTACGTGTACAAATTAATGTTCAGATAAACGAACATTCGGAAGAACACAAGAAATGCTTGGAGTTATGAACCCTATATAATTTTCCTAATCACATTAATGAACTCCCTTTCATGCGGAAATATGTGTTTAGAAATTATGAAACTTTGGAAAAACGAACCTTCCATTATGCCGTCGAAATTATGCTTAATGTTCATCTCGTTCTCAATCAGCATAAATATTTCAATTCTAATTTCAATTCTGATCATTTATTTGAATTTAGATAGAAAGAAGACTCGTGGAAGCGATATGCGAGATGTTTAAACTCGTCTTTGAAAGACAAGTTCCTAAAGCCCTATGAAATTGGCAAGAAAGTTTTCTTCATTTTTTAGACAGTTGCAAAAGTTTTCAGAAACGATTAAATGGATTCAGCTTTTTGTCAAAAGCCTTCTGGGGAAAGTAACAGAGACACAATCATACAAAGCAATAAGTGAGTAAATGAATGAATGGATGAATGATTACATGAATGAAACAAATGAATAAGATCCAGATAAAGAACAAATGTATTCTTACCCTCAAAACCACCGTCAACTTTCCGTTTATAATTATAAACTTACGCAACAGTAGATGGCGCTATGTAAGAATACATTTCTGCTAGGATTAATTGAATGTCGTTTTTACCTTCCAATTACAATTTAAAAACACACAACGACATACAGGCACACTTTTTTCCAAATTTTTGGGTTTTGATTCCAAACAATATACAAATCAAACCTTAGAAATAAAAAATAGTTGTTTTACATCTTGACATGAATTCAAAAACGTTTTTATTACATAGATTGTACGATTGATGAAAACAAAATTGAATCATTTTTAACGTAAAACAAATATCCCTATCCACCCAAACACACCACTACCCCCCCCCCCCCACACACACACATGCGACACACACACACACACACACACACATCACACTTCCACAAATATACCACTCACTATTCATAGCCTCCTCAGAATACCCCAAGTTGGAGCGACAGAAAAATAGAAATAATCTATTTTTATTAACAAATCATTTAAACGAGGCTACCATAGCCCAGTGATCAAAGCTCATGAAAACTTCACTAGTTCATAATTCTGTGAATGTAAGGCAAAGTTACCTGCCCTCCTTGTAATATTCTTTTCTTCTTCCCTCAATTCCAACAGTTCTGTTTGAAGCTTACCCAAAAATAATATTACGGACCTTCCCCTGCATCTATATATCCAATATTTCATTGCAAAAATAATTGTCTTAAATATCTTTAATCGTGGGGCATTACCGGACTACCCTAAACGAATTCAACTTCAAATTTCAAATTCAATTTATTCATTTCCATTTTCAATACAAACAATACAACGGTTTATACCATGATAAGCATTTGCAATATATTAGAAAATGAAAATAGGGAACTAAAAAATAAGGCCAAATGGCCTTGTGGAGGCATAGTTCGCCGAACAGTAGTCAAGATATCTACATATTATTATACAAACAAAACTAATAAAAAGAAATATACATGACAAAATATTTACTTATTCGACAGACCCTAATTCCCTATTAAAGCTCAAACTTAGCTATTAAATTCTGCCATATCATGTGAACATGTACACACTCCCAGAACAAGTTTGCTTACAAAAAGAGCACAAGTTATATTGAACAAAGCCGAATCTGAATAAGTGTTCTGTAGTATACATTGCTTCACGAAACAGTTTATACTGAACTTCTCTTTAAGTCTCGTTAATTACTAAATATCTCCCAACAGGCTCATTTGAAAAAGCTGAAAATCTCCGTCCATCATGAATCTTCAAAACAAATAAATTGTGTAACTTCTTTATAAAATATTCATGAACCTTCCTCGATAATAAATCCATGAGGAGCTTCAAAGTACTGTATCCTGCATTCAAATATCACACTCTTTTACATCCACTAAACTCCAGTTATACTTTTCGCCGCTTCTCAAAATAGCTTTTCCGATATTCCATACATAAAAAATGTTGTTTCCTTTTAACCCCAAATGTTGAAAATGAGATATTGACCGCACGCCATTTTCAGTAAAAAATATCTTGAACTGCAATGTTATTGCGTGTAAACAACTTCTTTAAAAAATCATTTTCTTTTTCAATAAGGATTTTTTTTATTGTTACAAATAATTAGATCATTCTTTTCTTTAACATTCCAAGAACCTTCTATTAAACTCTTCTCATTTTTTGATCATTTCTAAATAGAACTTAGGTACTTTAAAACTTAATAACTTGGATTCATAGTTACACAAACAAATGAATCTACCTCCTACCATCTTGAAGCAGAAATCAAAGTATAGCTTCCATTCGTTCGTGTAGTCTCATATACATCTTTCTGTGTACAGTACTTGTAACTGTACCAAGACAGGGCCTAATTTCTTATTATTTTGATGTTTCCAGAACCTTGCAGCACATATTAATACTTATATGCTGGATTATCAACCTTTTCTGATCGATTCCACAACATTTCTTTCACAATATAATGTTTATTTATAAAAACGGATATTTCTCTTAATCGCTTACCCATTATCACATATCTTTAATTCATCTATTTCCAAAGGTATTGTAACATTCTATACCATTTAATAGAATTTCAAATATTCGTGTGTCCAACAGTAATGTATGTATATCCTTATCCTACACGAAGTTCATCCGACCTCTATTTAACTAATCCAAAAAATTATAGTCTATATCTCGATAAGACACCATAGTTCGGATATTTGGAATGCCTTACCTGACAATATTTAACATTCTCTTTATTAATTCTTTATTAATTAAAAGCCTCGATGAAAAAAAATACTTAATATACAAATATTTATAAACATTATATGGGTCTAGTCTTAATACCTTCATTCAACCGTTTTTTTCATATAATTAATTTTAGATAACCAGCTCATAGATTTGGTAAAGAAATTTACAAGAACTAACGTAATTAGTATTTATGTTAATCAAACTTCCATTCAGATAATCATGTCAAACAACTTTTCATTCACCGACATCACTAACTAGTAAGCCTTTTGCATGTTTTTATGTCACAGTAGGCCATTTACACTTCCCTAACACGATTTTGAAAAAAATTGTCGACTTTTTTGGACTGCCATTTACATCGCTGGCACATTATTTGTTATGGTGACATGAGTGCGATATGCTGCTCATTTCTGTATCTTATAAATAGCACAGAGCTCAGAGAATATTGTTGAGCGCATTCAATTTACACACTGTGAAAAAAAAAAAAAAAATGCAGTTCACCATGTTATATCTTAACGTACCTTCATGGATAAAGCAGAATATTGTCGTACAAGTCGAAATACATTATACTATTTCAGGCAAACAAACCCAGGCTCGGTTTCATACAACTTCTTATTAAATACAATTTTTTTTTGTTAAGGCAACCTTGCTCTTAGCCAATGATGCAAGGACAACAGTAATTTATAACATGTATTGTAACTTGTTATTGATAACAAGTTTTATGAAACAGGGCCTAGGATGGTATCACCAAGCTCTCCACTCCTTACATCTCTATAAGGTGTATGAAAAAGAGATGGTGCTCTGTAGCTACAGCCACCCTGTTGGGTGTAAGACTGACAATGTGAAACCAAAGATATCCTCCTTGGTGAAACAGACAACGCGAGAAATAAGTGAGTTGTATTAGCGAAGGAATTCTGAGAGGTTGGAACTTCACCTCCTCAATGAGCTGGATTCCTTGCAGCCTGTACCTTGTTAATCTCAGCACATCTGACCTATGTTTCACCGTTGCTACCAGAACTCTATCGAGGCTGTCTACCGTAGCATACACAAACTTTTTATCATGGGTTGCTACAATGGAAGTGCCTACGCGACCTTCCCGGTCAAAGACAGTGACCGTACTAGGCCTGATGTCACCGGTACTGGTGATCATTATGCCGGTCGTAGTAACGCAGATCTGCTGCGGTCGGATATCCCCAGTGGGGACCACTCTCTGTAGGTTAGGGTTGCTACCTTGGAAGACGCAGATATCTTTATTACTATTTACGGCGTAGATGTTGTCATGCTGATCAGTGCACACCCGGACAAATCCTCCATATTGCTTGCAAGCGTACCTCGTACCTCTACTGCTTCCGATGACGGTGTCGTATACAAAGAATTCATATCCATGCTTCGATACGATTGTCCTGCCACCTGAAAGGAAAGCAACATCATAGACGTCACCCACATCACTCCCAAGGTATTGATCCTCATCACCTGACAGGGTAAAGCGGTCACAACCTTTCCGGTCCATGGCGTATCCTACAACCACTGCATCATTCGACAGAGCTGCGAGCCCATACAATCGTCGTTCACCAGGGAAAGCCCTTGTTTGTACAATACTAATTGAATTATTCAATATGGCTTCACTGCCAGCTTGCTGCTTTCCTCTTCCCCTGTTTTTCCTACGCCTTCCTTCAGTAGTATTCACATGTTGCATGGCATTTCCGGTCCCTAGACTGCTAGCTAGTGGCACTCCCGCTTTTTCAGAAACCCCAGCATCATCTGAAGTGTTTTCACTACCATTAGTCTCTTTGTCGTTGTCGCCGAGATGTATACAACCTAGGGCAAGGAGTTTATCCCCAGCTGGACAAAACTGTACATTCCTTCTTATCTCTTCCACACGTGTTGTAGACTCTTCATCAGTGACCTCCATCAGTGAATCCTCTAGATCAGCACATCCCAGATGGTCCGCTTTAATCATATCATGATCTAAAGGCTTACTTGCATGATGGGTTAAGAGTTTGACAGAACTACTGATCTTACCAATGACTTCTGTGCAGCGACAAATACAGCCTTCCAACTGCTTGTCCAAGTCTTTCCTGATGCCTTCTATCTTCTCTAGCAATTCTTCCTCATTTTGCTGGAGAGCTACAACCTTGATGGCAAAGGCATCTCTGACTTCCCTCTCCAAAACACTCAGATGTGCATTCATGACATCTCTTCGTAGGGCAGCCTTGCTCAAACACTGTTCAAACTGGGCCTTTCTCGTCGTGCTCTTCTCAAGAAGAGCATCTCTTTTGGTCTTCAACTCCTTTTCTAACTCCTCCTGCTTCTTAATCTTGTGACCTTGATGGCTGTCGAAAAAGCATGTAAGACAGATGAACTCACCACAGGGCTGGCAGTAAATGTCTTTATAGACATTACTATGCAATGGACAGAATTTTGATGATAGATCGTCTTCCTGACTTTGTGCGATGACGTCCACTTTGAGGAGATCTTTTAGACTTTTGGCTAAGAAGTTTGGTGTCAATCCTGCGACCCGTTCTTGATCCAGCTTGGTCGACTTCCTGCAGACTGGGCAGACAATGTGATTCAGATCCTTAAGCTGCTTGTCATATGCTTCTAAACAACCCCTGCAGAAGGAATGGCCACAGCTTAGGAGGGTAGCGTTCCGTAAGACATCAAGACACATTGGACAGTTCAAACACTGGAGTTTTTCTTCTTTCGACTTGGTAGCCATTGCGGCCTGCTGCCTGGATCACACTGCACAGGGGACAAATCGAAAAATACCTTTGTCAGAACACTCTTTACATATAATGGAAACTGTTTAATTTAAAACAAAGATACCAGGGACCTATTTCAAACTTGATATAAAAACAAGTTACAATAACTCTTACAGTTGTACACGCATTTGATTGTCAAGTTCTACGAAACAGGGCCGTGGTATGACAAATTAATTATGCTAGCCCCCGCTCATTGAAGTCTTTCGTTGATGGTTTCTCTCTCATAATTATAACAAGGCATTTGTTCACAGTCCAAATGTCCTCGTAATAAGTGGTTTCCATGGGAGGTACGGGTCATTGTCGCTATTCATAAGGACCGCTATTCAAAAGGTTCCCTATTCATAAGGTCCGTTATTCATAAGGACCGCTATTCATAAGGTCCGCTTTTCATATTTGGAGAAAAGGGTCATTATTCATAAGAGTCATTATTCATAAGGACCGCTATTCAAAATCAAAGAAGAGGTTCGGTTTTCATAATATTAGAAGAGGGTCGCTATTCATAATACTAAAATGGGGGTCGTTATTCATAAGGGTCCCTATTCATAATATTACGAAAGGTTCGGTATTCATAACACAGAAAGAGGGTCGCTATTCATAATACAAAACACCGAATATGAATTTTTGATATATTTTCTCGTTTATCTTGGTGATAAATAACACTTTCACAAAATACATATTATGCTCAAATTTTTGCTCGCTCGTTTCGCTCACTAGCCGAATCATGAACTAGAAAATTACCTTTTTCAGGCAAGAGGCATTAGCCCCCCCCCCCCCCCCCTGAAACTGAAAAGCGGGGAATGTTGATATCGGACAAGAGACGTGAAGTGAGCTTGCCCCATTTCCAACAGTGTGCCTGCTTGTAGGTACCGGTATCGTGCTTCTAATATGACCTTGTTAGTATTGGTATGTTGAGTTGAAAAAACGGTCTGCGTATTTTTCAAATTTCAGCCCCCCTCCCCCCCTATTGGAAATTCTGGATCCGCGCCAGGGCGTACTGATGGGGGGGGGGGGGGGGAGGGGGCTCGGTAGATACTAGGCTTATGGTCAGTTCCAATCCCGCTCAATAATTTGTAGGTCCATAAGTCCTAATAAAAATTTGTTTCTACAAAAACATTATTGTCGTATAAACAATTACTGGTTTCTTAAATAGCAAACTAAAATGGATAATGGGCCTGCTTGGCGTCTCAGTGGCGTAGCCTCGATAAGATCAGTCGAGGGCAGGGTGGTGGGGCAAGATTTCCAACAAGGAGGACAATTTACGATAGGATTACATGTGTGTTATGTTTTACTCTTCTTCTTTTTTTTTCGTCACCACATGAGCGGGGGTTGGCTCTATATAATTATCAAAGATAACAGATAAAATATAACTACTTCAAAAAGAGACAACTATTCAGGGATATGTGTTGCCCCCCTACAGGACCAGGAACGTAGCCATGGGGGGGGGGGGGGGAGGGGGGGCACGTGCCCCCCAAAAATGTCCAAGATCGGTTGAACTTTTTTAGATCCCTTTTTTTTTTACCTCGATCGATTACATGTATGTGCCCTCCCAAACATCAAACTCTGTCTACGTGCCTGTGCAGGACGCCGTAGCTGTGGGGATGGCCTCCATCCAATATTTCCTTATTAAGTATAACGACCCTCTTCTCCTGTATATTATGAATAGCGAACCTCATTTCGTATTATGAATAGCGACCCCCTACTCCTATTATGAATAGCGACCCTCTTCTCCTATTACGAATAGCGACCCTCTTCTCCTATTATGAATAACGACCCTCTTCTATAATGAATAGCGACCCTCATTTCGTATTATGAATAGCGACCCTCTTCTATTATGAATAGTGACCATCATTTCGTATTATGATTAGCGACCCCCAACTCCTATTATTAATAGCAACCCTCTTATATTATGAATAGCGACCATCATTTCGTATTATGAATAGCGACCCCCTACTCCTATTATGAATATCAACCCTCATTTCGTATTATGAATAGCGACCCCCTACTCCTATTATGAATAGCGACCCTCTGCTCCTAATATGAATAGCGACCCATTTCTCCTATTATGAATAGCGAACCTCATTTCGTATTATGAATAGCGACCCCCTACTCCTATTATGAATAGCGACCCCCTACTCCTATTATGAATAGCGACCCTCTTCTCCTATTATGAATAGCGACCCTCTTCTCTTATTATGAATAGCGATTATCATTTCGTATTATGAATAACGACCCTCTACTCATATTATGAATAGCGACCCTCTTCTCCTATTATGAATAGCGACCCTCTTCTCCTATTATGAATAGCGACCCTCTTCTCCTATTATGAATAGCGACCCTCATTTCGTATTATGAATAGCGACCCTCTACTCCTATTATGAATATCGACCCTCTTCTCCTTTTTTGAATAGCGAACCTCGTTTCGTATTATGAATAGCGAACCCTACTCCTATTATGAATAGCGACCCTATTCTCCTATTATGAATAGCGACCCTCATTTCGTATTTTGAATAACGACCCTCTTTTCCTATTATGAAGAGCGACCCTCATTTCGTATTATGAATAGCGACCCTCTTCCCGTGTTATGAATAGCGACCCTTATAAGTAATGAACCTCATTTCGTATTATAAATAGCGACCCTCTCGTCGTATTAGGAATAGCGACCCTGATTTCATATTATGAATAGCGGTCCTGATGATTAATGACCCTTAATATGAATTATGAATAGCGACCCTCAACTCACGTTATGAATAGCGGTCCTTATGATTAACGAACCTTATTTCTTTATGAATAGTGGCCCTCTTTTAACGTTATGAATAGCGGACCAGGAAGTACGGGTATTTCCACGTTATGAATAGCGGTCCTTATGAATAGCGGACCTTATGAATAGCGGTCCTTATGAATAGAGAATAGACCCCGGAGGTACTGCATGGAAGATTATTACCGATACGCGTATAAGAAGAAAAGTAGGAGACATGAATTCATAACCCATAGTCCTATGATGGGGTAAACAAAGTTCGCAGAGATATGTTGTTTTGTTTAAGAAAATATGGTATTCGATCCATGATTTCTCATATTGTACACAACTTTATTTAATAGTTCAATTATTACCAAATAGACGCCAAAGCTTTGGACTACGATTGGTCCAACTAGACAATTTATCAGCAAGAATTTCAGGTGTATGGGGCACATTTGGGGGCACATCTTTTGCCTGAATATCCAACGTTCCAGGTTATGATTTCTTTGCGATCTAGCCGAAAAAATGCACTTTTAACTAATGTGGTAGGATTTTCATTGAAACATCTGTGAAAACCAGATAATATATAATACAGACTTACAAATTAGTGCATCGATCTCAACGCCTAAATATAAGCATCACGGATGCCCAATATCGAAATTGTTGAGAGGCGTAGTTCTTTTTTTTTGGACAGGAAGGAGACAACTTTACTAAATGGGCAATTGTATGTTATATCAAAGCTTCACATAATTATTGCATCAGGGAGAGAGTATGCCCTACTTATTATTTAACATTTCCCTTGATCGTATGCAAGGAGATAATTCAGTTTATGGAAACGTATTATCGTCATACTGGAAGTGAAGTGTAGTGTGTTAAAAGGGATCGGTTATCTTTGTCTCAGATCCTGGATTTAGCTCATGCTGCAATGAAAATTATAAGCCTTTAGGTCAGTCAGGAACCACATCATTTTTACAAGCCGACAGTCTGTCTGATTTTCAAGATATTTATGATTGGAAATCGAAATTTAAAAATTCGTCTACCTAACGGTTTTTATAACATGGGGAAAATGAGTATGGGAAAACCAGTCACTCAGAGATTTTTATTTTTTAAGGCATTTCATGATCATTTTGAAGCGCAATTTGTATAGGGCTTCAATATTACACCATATCACAGACACTGATAACGCGTAGGGCCACGCATCTCAGATTTAACATTGTTAAACGGTGCCTTTAATATTGATTTTTGCGTTTTAGTCCCCGTCACACAATTGATCTCTATTTTGGAATTGACGCCCGGGTAGCCTGGGTAAACGAAAAAAAAGGTTGTATAATGGATTCAGTAGAGTATTATGTCTGAACCCCAATAATATGATAAAAGTTAAACAAACCAAACTTTAATTCTTGCATACTGACTGTCGTAAGAATAAATTAATTCAGCCGATTGCTCCAATAGGTTCTCTCCCTCTCGCAAAGTTAATGTATCAACAAACGATACCTTAATTTGCTTTGCTCATGTAAGCTTTTCCTGTGTTTTGTAATTTCGTCGAAAAGATGTGTATGTTAATTCTTTTGTATAAATATCAAATAAATGATAAAAATAACCTAGGCAAAATATGGGTCAAGTTATAACACGGTCCATCACAATCCATCAATCAATCGTATAGTCAAATTTTGCTATGCTTTGTGTAACAAGGCCCTTTACTTACACCATGTGCACTTTTCCCGTTACAGTGTACCAAATGTGTGTTTGACAGAAGCACCCCTCTCTATTACTACGATTTCATTGAAGAAACAGATGTATCTAAACACACAACCGATGTATTCTCCTCGGAAATAATTTTGAATTGTATAAATCATCGTTAAAGCTTTTACATTAATTGATAAACCTGTTTATTATTTTGTATAAAGGGTAATGTTGTCCATGAAACAGTTATTCCAAATGAATGTCAGACTATTTTTGTTTATGTTTCATAATTCCTGTATGAAATTCTACATGTTTCATTATAGCATTAAGATTGATCAACTACAGTTGCACAACATGGTATAGTTTTAACAGTGTATCAATTTGTGAAAACTCTTATTGAACTGGCAATCTGTATTGGTGATTTAAGTAACTCCATGATAGCAGTGGGAAGTTACTTTGATAATTATACAGACTACATGTAGAGAACAAAAACAAATTATCTTGGATTTTCATCGATGAATTGTTCACTATCTATAATATTAGAGCACCTGCTGCAAATTGTAACTTGGCATGAAACTTTAATTATAGTCTCACTTACACCCGGGAGTATATGTGACCTTTGACGAGTCATCTATACACAGAGTTTAGCCAACTTGGTTTCACTGGGTCACACCATGGCGTATATTTTTTTGTTTTGTGCTTGCCCAACAAAGCAGTAGTCGCCATATTGTGTCCAACTCGAACCGGGTTGGCCAAACTGTGTGTATAGATGGCTCTAGGTTTTAAACTTACGCTGGTCGATCGGTGGAAGGTCGTGTTAACTTAATCGTGGCAAGTTTGTCCGAGTAAAAGCGTGTGGACAACTAACGGTGTAAGTGAAATATACATGAGGTATTCACTGCTGCAGGAATTAACTTACCCCGACTCTCAAAACCCCGTCCGAACAAGACTATGGTTTACCACGATATTCCATGAACAACAAAACAATTGAAAATCAACACATTTTGTTCAGTTTCACGGAGCATTGTCGGTCAGGCAAAAGGGCGTATCAATTTGTCAAAATAATGCTCGGCCGTCATTCGGAAAAGAGAGCGTGTGTATGGGATTCTTCAAGATACGCCTTATTTACTTATTTGCTGCCAAAAATTGTTTGACAAATTGAAACGTATCTCGAGCTTCTCACTTTCCCGTGAATGCAAAAAATGCTTTTTGAGAAAAAGGTATGTGAGATACCTCCTCCTATCTCTAAACAGTTAAGTTTTGAGATTGGAGACCTATTTTACCACAAAGATTATATTTTATTCACCAACAAAATTTACGCCTTAGACTCTTTTGCTTTATTACAGTTGTTAATAATGAAACGATCTATGATGTAGACTTTGACACCTTTGATGGAATATCACTAATCTCTATTCCATTCACCATAGTTTACTACCAACAAATCAAATATGAAGCGTTTGTGGTATACAAAATACTAAAACTCAAAGGTAGGACATTTTGGCAAAACATGTTACTACATTTAACCCAAACGTGATTTTTTTTTAAAGAAATTCATGTTTAAAGTTATTTTAATCATATTGACATACTACTAGAATCGGAGAGCTCGTTGGCGGGTTGTTTCGCTTCATACACAATTTGCCATGGTAGCCAGCTGAAATGAATTTTGGCAAGTGCACATTTGCATGGAAATTGTTCAAGTATTTGGAATCATCTAATCTTATTGGTTGAACATCTTTAGTATTGGTATACTACTTCAAATCCAAAACACAACGGAATTTAGATTTACACTTATAAATGTTGTTTTTGTCCGTTATCCTACTCATTTGTTTAAAAATATGTTATCGTTTATGCTTGATATTCTCATGAGAATTTTCAAGTGGAAACTTACCGTTTGCCTTGTGTTAACCAAATGCATCCCAGCTCGCTACCAAGGATTCACACTAGTCTTGTTCTGATTTCAGTCAAAGTTACAGATAAAAACTCACTCCAAAGGTTTGTTCTTGAACGTGTCATGAGGAAAAACGATGTTGTTGATTATTTTGCACGATCAGAAACAGGTAGGTTGTTGTCCATTAAATGGCGAATCCGGTATTGGCACTATGTCGAAACACGCAGTGCTTTCTCTGAAAACAATTGCCCCGGAATGAATCGTAATACATATTACGTGCGCAGAAAAATGTAATTACCCATAAACCGAGTGACATGTAGAATCAACGGACAATATACCATGACTTAGGTAGTGAAAGGTAGAGGGGAAAGTAAAATACAGAAAGGTGGTATAGAGTGCGCGTACCCGGAAACGAAAACCTTCCACGTCAAATGTTTTGCAAAGTCACCATTATAGCCATGTCAGCATGGTATTTAAAAACATATTTATTGGAAAAAACTATTTGTGATGCAAATCATATACATGGCCCGAACTAGCTAGTAGGAGAGTACTGTATATACTGTATAGGGGAGCTTATTCAGTGACAGACAAAACGAGCATTTTAGAAAGACAGCGAGACGGGAAAAGAGAGAGAGAGAGATAGAGAGAGGGATGGTTATTTTTGATATATTTATGGATAAAGAGCTACACTGGTTTGCAAATCAAAAGTTAATTCTTGTTAAGAGATGTGATTTCGATTTAAACTACCACCAAATCACACTTACTCGATATAGAAAGATTGTTAATAATTTAATCATTGCTGCCGAACAACTTTGATAGATGTATGAGGTTGTTCGGGCTAGTGTTACTCTTTCTTTACAATATCCCGTAGCGTTTCCACTGGTGCCTTTTATCCTCTTATTTATTTGTCTTTTCTTTATGTCGGCTACCTACCTGGCTACCTGGCTGCCACCGTCAGTTGCTGGCGATTGGCGACCACATCTGCACATCTTATTGTTGTCTTTCTCCATTTGTTTTTATCCTGTGCTAATCTTTTTGGCTTCTAAATATGTGAGACCTGTCCATTATTTAATTGTTATCAAACCACTGCTTTCTCTGTCTGCCTCTTTTTTTATTTTCCTTCTACTTGGCTTTCGATTATTTGTGCTGCTAAGGGGCTCCCACTGCCAAGCAGAATGTGTCCAAAGTAACCCATCTTGAGGCGGGCCACCTTTCCAAGGAGATCTCTTTCTGTGTTTAGTTCTTGCAGAACACTGAGGTTAGTTCTTTTGTCCTTCCAGTTGGTTTTTTAGCATTTCCCTCCAGAACCACGTTTCTGCTGCCATGATGCGATTTTCATTGGCTTTGAGCAGTGTCCCGCTTTCAGCACCATTAAAGCAAAGCACTCCAAACCAGGGTTTTGACCAGTTTTATTTTGAGACCTTCTAAAACCCCACTGTCCTACTTGTAGCTACTTGCTCCCTCTATATTACAACAAACTTCCCCAATCGGTGCCTGTTGGTCCCCCGTGATCCTCTTTTGCTTATGTTAGTTGAGAGCTGAGTCAATGAGATAGCCACCTGCCAAAGTACATGCAGGTCCACCATTCTCTTCTTTGCTATAGCTATTCTGATCTCTGTATCACTGGTACAGCTGGCATCGCTTTTCTATAGATCCAAGATATTTGAAGCTGACTACATCTGTGACTGTTTCCCCGTCGATCTGGATGCTACAATCGGTATCTGAGGTTTTACCAGCAACTAGGAGTTTAGTCTTTTCAAAATTCAAATGCAAGTTGAGTTTCTTGCCGGCATCTTTTACTGTGCGTGTGCGACTAAACGTTGGAGGGGGTACCTAAAAACACTTTTGGGTAGGAATTTTCTTGCGTAACCAAGATTTGTTTTATGCTGAACCGATCTAAAATAACCCCTTGTTGTGACCAGTCTCATAAACGTGACTATTATGATTTTTGTGACGGCAATTGTCATAGACTTCGGTCCCGAGACACAATTTATCATGTCTGATTGGCACACGTATGTTAAACCAAATTAAACCCGCCTACATGCACACACACGAACACACACACGTAACACCCTAATACAATCACTTGGACGCTCATCTCTTTCTCCTGTTTTACGACCATATCTGAAAACGATGTGATACAATCCATCGTTTATTTAAAGCCTTCTTCTGTGACGGTTTCTTTGATTATAATTCTTATTATTTTTGTCAATTTTGCCCTTAATTCGCAAGCCCGGCGGATGGGAAGTGTATATCTCTCTCTCTCTCTCTCATTTACATGTATGCCATAAGAAATTTTACCCTGCGTAATGGGGAGCATTTTTGGAGATGAGGTAAAGAAAATCGTCGCGCTTATTTGGGTGTTTTACCCAAAATATGTGATTTAGATCACGATTTAAATCTTTATATCAATCACTTAATTGATAGATGTTTATGTAATCTTCGTTTGAATAGTTCTCTGAATGATTGATTCATTCATTTTTTCACTCATTCAATCAGTCACTTGTTCACTCATGCATTCATTCGGTCATTCATTCATTAATTCGTTTATCATCATTTATTCATTCATCCATTCATTCACTTATTCGTTTATCTATCTACTCAATCACCCATCTTTGGAATAATTTCATTCATATTTTCATTCATTCAATTAATCAACTAGTTCATTCCTTCATTCATTCATTCGTCACTCATCCACTCACTAAGGCTAGCCGAATTGTCCACTTTTGGTCAACAAATCCCTACATTGAGCTGGACAAACTACATTTAAACAAGCAGACTGCCTCAACGCAAACGAAACAAAAACGAATTGTTTGAAACGAATGTGACAGAGAAACCAATTGTTTTAATTGCGCAACGATGATAATTTTCATTAATGTCTTGATACGAATGTAATTTGTAGCAAACTGCATCAATTAAACCAAGAAATGTTCATAAATGAAATTTTGAAATATGCAAGTGTTAACAAAAGGATTAAACAAATTATACAAGCTTACTCATAGTATAAAAACAATATTTAAGCTTTGAATAATTAAAAAAAACAGAGGAAAATGCTGTTGTTGTGATAATTGATAATTTGTTTAGGTAGTATGATATGTCGCTCATCAAAATAGGATCACGGATTACTGACCACCCCGAAAATAAATTCTATCATCACAAGAGCCATACTTGACTATTGTTATGTCAGTATGAATAACTCAACACTCATGCCTAAATTAAACTACAATGTGCATTTCATCTCCACCTCCAATCCTTTACACATGAACTCTCTTCCATTAACTTCTTTTGTAGACGTTGTCCTACTTTTGTAAAAAGTAGAATGTAGTTTTTCCGCTAAGAGTTTAACAGCACTGATCAACAACGGGACTCCACTGCAGTTTAACAACACTGAACAACGAGACTCCACTGCAGTTTAACAACACTGAACAACGAGACTCCACTGCAGTTTAACAACACTGAACAACGGGACCCCACTGCAGTTTAACAACACTGAACAACGAGACTCCACTGCAGTTTAACAGCACTGATCAACAACGGGACTCCACTGCAGTTTAACAACACTGAACAACGAGACTCCACTGCAGTTTAACAACACTGAACAACGAGACTCCACTGCAGTTTAACAACACTGAACAACGGGACTCCACTGCAGTTAAACAGCACTGATCAACAACGAGACTCCACTGCAGTTTAACAACACTGAACAACGGGACTCCACTGCAGTTTAACAACACTGAACAACGGGACTCCACTGCAGTTTAACAACACTGAACAACGGTACTCCACTGCAGTTTAACAGCACTGAACAACGGGACTCCACTGCAGTTTAACAACACTGAACAACGAGATTCCACTACAGTTTAACAACACTGAACAAAAACGTGATTTCACTTGGAGATTTAATATTAATGAACCACAAAGTACATGTACACTCCTTTTCATAAACCCATCTGCTTTATAAACAGCAAATTTAAGCAATTTCACTTAAGATTTCTCCAAAAATATGTAGTAATTCAAGCACTTTTATTTCCACTTCAGAAGGTAGAGTATTGCTCTGGAACTTGAAGAGGCACCATTGCTTTAACTGAACTAAAAAACATAATTTTAAAGGGAAATTATATTTCTCCTAAAAACAAAGAAGGTATTCAAAAGCACTACTTACTTAATCAGTATAGCTACTCTCAAATCAAGTGACACTACAATGTACATGTACCTGTTCAGTTACTATACATTCTATTACAGATTACAACTCTAACCCTTTACCAAATGATCTAAAATTGTGCAACTTTTCTAAAAGTCCATTTGCAAGCAATAGCTTGATCATTCCGTGAAAATCCATAGAAGTCTATTTCCATTTCCATTCAGAAGAAAGGGGGAGGGGGTCCAATCTGTATGCCTTCATGGTTTATTGTCTTAGATGTGTGCCTGCATCTGGGAGACTTTTGGAACAAGTTGTGTGCAGTTCGTCAGGAAGCTTATGAGTGAAATATAAAGGATTTCCAGAATGCAAACAAAATCATAATTGTTAAAAATCATACTTTTCTTCACATAGAGGTAATAGCATTAGGATTTGGATTGGGTATATTACAAATGTTCACAGACTACTGTAATTGGTCTTGAAATGAATCTAAATTCCATTCAGATAATTATGTCAAACAAATTTTCATTCACAAATATCATTAACTAGTAAGCCTTTTGCATGTTTTCATATCACAGACTGTAGGCCATTTACACTTCACGAACACCGTTTTGAAAAAATTGTTGACTCTTTTGGACTGCCATTAAAACACTGGCACAATATTTGTTATGGTAACACAAGTGCGATATGCTGTCCATTTCTGTATCTCATAAATAGCACAGAGCTCAGAGACTACTTGTAAGACCTATGTTGCGTGCATGCAATTTGCACACTGTGAAATTAAAAGAAAAATGCAGTTCACCAGTTATGGATCAAGCCGGTTATTGTTGTCAAAATACATAATGCTATTTCAGGCAACCTAACCCAGGCTCGGTTCCATGAAACTTCTTATTAGTTACATATGTAAAAAAAAAAAATATGATGAGACAACTTTGCTCTTAGCCAATGATGCAAGGACATCAGTAGTTTATAACATGTATTGTAACTTGTTATTGATAACAAGTTTTATGAAACAGGGCCCAGGATGGAATGACCCAACTCTTCCCTCATTACATCCCTAGCTGTATGAACATGAGATGGTGCCGGGTAGCTATAGCAACCATGGTGGGTGTAAGACTGACAATGTAGAACAGAGAACTCAACTGTATTGGCCAAAGCAAATTACTTTGTATCGGCAAAGGCATTCTGAGATGTTGGAAATTCACCTCCTCAACGAGTTCGATTCCTAGCAGCTTGTACCTCGTTAATCTCAGCACATCTGAATAAAGCCCCACCGTAGCTACCAGAACTCTATCGAGGCTGTCTACCGTAGCATACACATACTCATGATTATGGGTTGCTACGATGGAAGAGCCTACGCGACCTTCCCGGTCGAAGACAGTGACCGTGCTAGGCCTGATGTCACCGGTACTGGTGATCATTATGCCGGTCTTGGTAACGCAGATCTGATTCGGTCGGGTATCCCCAGTGGGGACCACTCTCTGTGAGTTAGGGTTGCTACCGTGGAATATGCAGATCTCTGGGTTAAGATTGACGGCATATATGTTGTCATGCTGATCAGTGCACACCCGGGAATATCCTCCATACTGCTTACAAGCGTAACTCATAACTCTTCCGCTGACGGTGTTGTATACAAACAATTCACCTCCTCCCTTTGATATAACCGTCCTGCCACCTGAAAGGAAAGCAACATCATAGACGTCACCCACCTCACTCCCAAGGTATGGACTCTCACCACCTGACAGAGTAAAGCGGTCACAACCTTTCCGATCCTCGCCGTATCCTATAACCACTGCATCCTCCGACAGAGCTGCGAGCCCGAACAAGCGTTCTTTATCCAAAGGGAAAACCCTTGTTCTTACAATACTCATTGAATTATTCAATACTTCTTCACTGCCAGCTTGCTGCTTTCTTCTTGCCCTGTTTTTCCTTTGCCTTCTATTACTAGTCTTCACATGTTGCATGGCATCTCCGGTTCCCAGACTGCTAGCTGGTGGCACTCCCGCTTCTTTAGAAACCACAGCATCATCTGTGGTATTACGACTACTATTTTTCTCTATGTCGTCGACGCTGACATCTATACAACCTAGGGCAAGAAGCTTATCCCCAGCCGGACAAAACTGTACATTCCTTTTTATCTCTTCCACAAGTGGTGTAAAATCTTCGTCAGTGGTCCCCTTTAGTGAATCCTCTAGATCAGCACATCTCAGATGGTCCGCTTTAATCATATCATGATCTAAAGGCTTACTTGCATGATGGGTTAAGAGTTTGACAGAACTACTGATCTTACCAATGACTTCTGTGCAGCGACAAATACAGCCTTCCAACAGCTTGTCCAAGTCTTTCCTGATGCCTTCTATTTTCTTCAGCAATTCTTCCTCATTTTGCTGAAGAGCTACAACCTTGATGGCAAAGGCATCTCTGACTTCCCTCTCCAAACCACTCAAATGTGAATTCATGACATCTGTTTGTAGGGCAGCCGCGCTCAAACACTTTTCAATGTGGGTCTTTCTCCTCGTACTCTTCTCAAGGAGCTCATCTCTCTTTGTTTTCAACTCCTTTTCTAACTCCTCCTGCTTCTTAATCTTGTGACCTTGATGGCTGTCGAAATAGCATGTAAGACAGATGAACTCACCACAGGGCTGGCAGTAAATGTCGTTATAGACATGACTATGCAATGGACAGAATTTTGATGATAGATCGTCTTCCTGATTTTGTGCGATGACGTCAACTTTAAGGATATCTTCTAGACCTTTGGCTAAGAAGTTTGGTGGCAATCCTGCAACCCGTTCTTGATCCAGCTTGGTCAACTTCCTACAGACTGGGCAGACAATGTGATTCAGGTCCTTGTGCTGCTTGTCATATGCTTCTAAACAATCCCTGCAGAAGGAATGGCCACAGCTAAGGAAGGTAGCGTTACTTAAGACATCAAGACACATTGGACAGTTCAAACACTGGAGCTTTTCTTCTTTCGACCTGGTAGCCATTGCGGTCTGCTGTCGGGATCACACTGCACAGGGGAAAAATCGAAAAATATCTTTACATAATTATAGTGGAAACTTGCTAAATTCAAAATAAAGATACAGGGGACCTATTTCAAACTTGTTATGAAAAACAAGTTACAATAACTCTTTAAAGTTGTTACAGGCATTCGATTGTTAGAGAGCAAATTTGCCATAGAAATGCAGCGTTTGTTATCTATAGCAAGTTCTACGAAAAATGGCCCTGATAAAACAAAGTATGTATGCTAGCCCCCGCTTATTAAAGTCTTTCTTTGTTGGTTTTCACCCTCATAATTATAAAAAGGCATTGTTTACAGTCCAAATGTCCTCGTAATGAGTGGTTTCCATACTCTCTCTCTCTAAGTGCCATATCGTTTGACTTTGGCGATCATGCTGTTCCACAACCCTGGGCTTCCTAGCCTTCTGTATTACTACCACTCCCAGTTCTTTCACTCCTCTCTCTTCCAACAATTTCTGCAGACTGTCCATCCAAAGTATCCTCCTTTTTCCTCTACTCCTTCTTCCCACAATTTTACCTGTCAAAGCAAGATTCTCTAGACCTTCTTTACGTGTAATGTGACCCATGAACTTCAACTGCCTAATCAACATCTCACGTATCATTTTCCTTTGCACTCCAACTCGTGTGAGAACTTCCTCGTTACTTACTTTGTCAGTCCAAGGGATTTTCATGGGAGATTATTAGACATACGCGTATAAGAAGAAAGTGGTAGACATACAGTGCGTCCCAGAAAAAACGAAACCGAGATTTATCGATGTTTTATCATAACTTAATTACATTTATAATTAACAAATGACACATATTTGGAAAACTCAGATCCTCTTCTTTCATTTGATGCAACTCATTATGATGCATATTTCACGCATGAGTGATTAAAATCAATTTGAAGAGAGGAAACCGAAAAGTCGTTTGGCGGGCGGTATCTGAATTTCAAAGAGAAAATCACATTTCTAGAAAGTTGAGTTCCTGCCCTTTCATATGACACCTCAATCAGGAAAAATTAGCAAGGAATGACAAAGTTCTGTTTGTTTAAAGTAGCCCT
The DNA here is from genome assembly GCA_035222895.1 of Strongylocentrotus droebachiensis. Taxonomy (NCBI): domain Eukaryota; kingdom Metazoa; phylum Echinodermata; class Echinoidea; order Camarodonta; family Strongylocentrotidae; genus Strongylocentrotus; species Strongylocentrotus droebachiensis. The sequence continues at coordinate 69,772 of JAVYIG010002902.1, read as the reverse complement.
TACATTTTCATAATTTTAGCAAACAAATTCGTTTTCACTGGCTGCCTGCCGTAGCAAAAAGCAGAATTGTCAAAAGACTTAACTCCGTTTCGTTGACAATTAGCCATGCATGAAGCCCGTATGAAGTCTTTCGTCTACGGCTGATTGTCAACGGAACGGAATTAAGTCTTTTGTTAATTTCGTTTGTTGATACGGCAGGCAGCCAGTGAAAACGAATTCGTGTAATCAATTATGGAAATGCAAGCACTACTTTAAACAAACAGAACTTTGTTATTCCTAGCTCATTTTTCCTGAATGAGATGTCATATGAAAGGGCAGAAACTCAACTTTCTAGAAATGTGATTTTCTCTTTAAAATTCAGATACCGCCCGCCAAACGACTTTTCGGCTTCCTCTCTTCAAATTGATTTTAATCACTTATGCGTGAAATATGCATTATTATGAGTTGCATCAAATAAAACAAAAGGATCTCAGCTTTCCAAATATGTGTCATTTATCAATTATAATTATAGTTATGATAAAACATCGATAATTCTCGGTTTCGTTTTATCTGGGACGCACTGTATATTCATAACTCATAGTCCTATGATGGGGTGGCCAAAGTTCGCAGAGATTTAATCACATTTTAAAGGAAATATGATATTCGAACCATGATTTCTCATATTGTACACAACTTTATTTAGTTAAATTATAACCAAATATACGTCAAAGATTTTGACTACGATTGGTGGAGCTATAATATTTATCAGCGAAAAATTTCATAGATATCGAAATCGCCAAATTCGATGTCAAATAGACATGCGCTGCAACTGCCAAAGAGTCATTACAAAACGAGACCTAAACTCGGGCACAGGAGTTTACAGCTGATTTCTTAACAGCTAAAAAAAGCAATTCATCAAATATAAGATATTTGCAGTTGGTATCACCTCTTATTTTACAATTTTGTTGACATTTCCTCTCGATATGAAGATTCCTGCACCCTTAATATCGAAACGGGCGCAAAAGATAGCAAATTCTGCTGATCTTTTCCCAATATTTGCATACTTTCAAACCTAATTCCAAAGAAAGATTTCAGTGGGTAGTTTAAGGTTCCTCTTTCCATTATATCTTACCGACATCTATCCACAGGGAACTGTCCGCGAATAAAAGTCAATTGCGAACTATAATCACACCGTCCACCATACTATTAATGTTTCCGTTTCTACATTTGTGACGTTGGCTCAAAAACTTTTGATGTAGAGCCCTAACAAAATTCAAGATGCATGAGCAGAAAAAGCCCAAAATTGTTGTACACACTGTATCCATTATGTTGTATAACTATATTGCATTTGATGCCAGGAAAATAAGCTCCTTAATCCTTAAATTGGCAACATATTGAGATATTATTATTTGTTTTAAACATTTAAACAAATCTCATGTACACACAGAGAAAAAGATTCGCCTTATTTACTTAATTGCTGCCAAACATTGTTTGACAAATTGAAACGTATCTCTAGATACTCACTTTCCCGTAAATGCAACAAATGCTTTTTGTTTAAGTATGTGAGATACCTCCTCCTATCTCTAAAACAGTTAAGTTTTGAGATTGGAGACCTATTTTACCACTAAGATTGTATTTTATTCACCTACGAAATATTCTTAACACAATTTACCCTTACGCCCTTTTGCTTTATCACGGTTGTTAATAATGAAACCTTAAACAAATTCAGGATGTAGACTTTTAGTCCCTTTAAACATGTTCATTGCCTTTTACAACAAATATATTCTATTCGATCTAGCGTAGATTGGTCCAGGAAGTGAGTGAGAATGTGGTCTTAGTATTTACGGATATGACTCGTGTAAAGCAACATTCATACCCGTCCTATGGGCAAAGTTGAGTACAAGCTCTTGTTGGCTATACTTCCGATGATGGTGTCCAGGCGCGTACGCAGGGGGGGGGGGGGGGGGATTGGGGGGATTGTTGATTACCCCCCCCCCCCCCTCACTTTTGTTGTGTGTGTGCTAAAGGCCCCCACAAAAACAACAACAACAACAACAACAATAACTCTCCCCCCCCCCCCCCCCCCCCCACTGAATGAAATATCGATCGGCGTGATTTTCCAATTTCCGGGGCAAAAATAAATGAATATGTTCCAACCCCCCCCCCCCCCCCCCCCCATTGAGCGAAATATCGATCGGCGTGATTTTCCAAGTCTCGGGGCAAAATAAATGAATATGTTCCCAATACCCCCCCCCCCCCCCCCCTATCCTCTATTGAGCGAATTATCGGTCGGCGCGATTTTCTAATTTTAAAACCCTCCCCTTGAAAAACTCCTGCGTACGCCACTGATGGTGTCACAGTGTTCGATGAATCTAATTCAAGTGTTAACTGAAGCTTATATTCACACTCTAAAACATGTATAAATGTTTTGAAAGTAATATACTACGCACTTGTCAGAGCTTTAAAGGTAGCGTAACAGACATTTTTGTCTGCTCTGGTTTGACACCTTTGATGGGAATAGGAACAGACCTTATCAGTAATCTCTATTCCATTCATCATATTTTACTACCAACAGATCAAATATGAAGCGATTGTGGTATACAAAATACTAAAACTCAAAGGTAGGACATTTTGGCAAAAAATGTTACTACATTTAACCCAAACGTGATTTTGTTATAATTTGTTTAAAAGAAAGTCATGTTTAAAGATATTTTAATCGAATTGGCATACTACTAGAATAGAAGAACTCGTCGGTTTGTCTTGTTAGATACACAATTTGTCATGGTAGCCAGCTTAAATGAATTTTGGCAAGTGCACATTTGCATGGAAATTGTTCAAGTATTTACAATTATCTAATCTAATTGGTTGAACATCTTTAGTATTGGAATACTAATTCAAATCCAAATAGAAATGTCGTCTTTGTCCGTTATCTACTCATTTGTTTAAAAATATGTTATCGTTATGCTTGATATTCTCATGAGAATTTTCAAGTGGAAGCTTACCGTTTGCCTTATGTCCGAAACAAACAACGAAACGTGCGAGGTCTTCAGTCTGTCCCCTGATCAGCAGTGTTGATTGTGTTAACTAAATGCATCCCAGCTAGCTACCAAGGATTCACATGTCTCTTGTTCTGATTTCAGTCAAAGTTACAGATAAAAAAAAAACACTCTAAAGGTTTGTTCTTGAACGTACGTGTCATGAGGAAAAACGATGTCGTTGAATATTTTGCACGATCAGAAACAGGTAGGTTCGTGTCCATTAAATGGTGAATCCGGTATTGGCACTATGTCGAAACACGCAGTGCTCTGAAAACAATTGCCCCGGAAATGAATTTTGATACAGATTTCCTGTGCAGAAAAATGTTCTTACCCATAATCCGAGTGACATGTAGAATCTACGGACAAGATACCATGACTTAGATAATGAAAGGCAGAGGGGAAAGTATATGTACTTAGTACAGAAAGTTGGTATAGAGTGCGTGTACCCGGAAACAAAAACCTTCCATGTGAAATGTTTTGCAAAGTTATTATTATAGCCATGTCAGCATAATATTTGAATACATATTTATTGGAAAAAAAACTATTTGTGATGCAAGTCATATACATGGCCTGAACTACATGTAGCTAGTAGGAGAGTACTGTATATACTGTATAAGGGAGCCTTGTTCAGTGACAGACAAAACGAGCATCTTATAAACACAGCGAGAGGGAGAAAGAGAGGGAGAGAGAGAGAGAAAGTGAGAGGAGGTGGTTCTTTTTTTTAATTTATTTATGAATAAAGAGCTACACTGGTTTAAAAATCAAAGGTTACTTCTTGTTTATAGGTGTGATTTCGATGTAAACAACTAGCAAATCTTACTTACTCGATATAGACAGATTGTTAATACACCACAATTTAAACATTTCTGCCAAACAACTTTGATAGATGTATGACTGTATGCGGATACCCCGTTATGGTTTCACTGGTGCCTTTTCTCCTCTTCTTCACTTTTCTTTTATTTACGTTGGAGGGAGTACCTAAAAACATTTTTTAGGTGGGAATTTCTTTGCGTAACCAAGATTTGTTTTATGCTGAACCCATCTAAAATAACTCCTTGTTGTGACCAGTTTTATAAACGTGACTATTACGATTTTTGTGACGGCAATTGTCATAGACTTCGGTCCCGAGACACAATTGATCATGTCTGATTGGCACATGTATGTAAAACCAAATTAAACCCGCCTACATGCACAAACACACACGCGCGCGCACACTCACACACACACACACACGAAACACCCTTATACACGCCACTTGGACGCTCATAGCTTTCTCCTGTTTTACGACCATATCTGAGAACGATGTGATATAATCCATCGTTTATTTAGAGCCTTCTTCTTTGACGGTTCCTTTGATTATAATTCTTATTATTTTTCTCAATTTTGTCCTTATTTCGCAGGCCTGGCGGATGGGAAGTGTATTTCTCTTTCTCTCTCATTTACATGTATGTCAAACGAACTTTACCCTGCGTAATGGGGCGCATCTTTGGAGATGAGGTAGAGAACATGTTCATGTTTTCTGGGGTGCTTTCCCCCAAATATGTGATTTAGATCACGATTTAAATCTTTATATCAATCACTTAATTGATAGATGTTTATGTAATCTTCGTTTGAATAGTTCTCTGAATGATTGATTCACTTGTTCACTCATGCATTCATTCGGTCATTCATTCATTAATTCGTTTATCATCATTTATTCATTCATCCATTCATTCACTTATTCGTTCATCTATCTACTCAATCACCCATCTTTGGAATAATTTCATTCATATTTTCATTCATTCAATTAATCAACTAGTTCATTCCTTCATTCATTCATTCCGTCACTCATCCACTCACTAAGGCTAGCCGAATTGTCCATTTTGGGTCAACAAATCCCTACATTGAGCTGGACAAACTACATTTAAACAAGCAGACTGCCTCAACGCAAGCGAAACAAAAACGAATTGTTTGAAACGAATGTGACAGAGAAACCAATTGTTTTAATTGCGCAACCATGATAATTTTCATTAATGTCTTGATACGAATGTAATTTGTAGCAAACTGCATCAATTAAACCAAGAAATGTTCATAAATGAAATTTTGAAATATGCAAGTGTTAACAAAAGGATTAAACAAATTATACAAGCTTACTCATAGTATAAAAACAATGTTTAAGCTTTTAATAATTAAAAAAAACAGAGGAAAATGCTGTTGTTGTGATAATTGATAATTTGTTTAGGTAGTATGATATGTCGCTCATCAAAATAGGATTACGGATTACAGACCACCCCGAAAATAAATTCTATCATCACAAGAGCCATACTTGACTATTGTTATGTCAGTATGAATAACTCAACACTCATGCCTAAATTAAACTACAATGTGCATTTCATCTCCACCTCCAATCCTTTACACATGAACTTTCTTCCATTAACTCCTTTTGCAGACGTTGTCCTACTGTTGTAAAAAGTAAATTTTAATATTCCACTAATAGTTTAACAACACTGAACAACGAGATTCCACTGCAGTTTAACAACACTGAACAACGAGATTCCACTGCAGTTTAACAACACTAATCAACGAGATTCCACTAGAGTTTAACAACACTGAACAACGAGATTCCACTACAGTTTAACAACACTGAACAACGAGATTCCACTATAGTTTAACAACACTGAACAACGAAATTCCACTACAGTGTAACAACACTGAACAACGAGATTCCACTGCAGTTAAACAACACTGAACAACGAGATTCCACTACAGTTTAACAAAACTGAACAACGGGACTCCACTGCAGTTTAACAACACTGAACAAAGAGATTCCACTACAGTTTAACAACACTGAACAACGAGATTCCACTAGAGTTTAACAACACTGAACAACGAGATTCCACTAGAGTTTATCAACACTGAACAACGAGATTCCACTACAGTTTAACAACACTGAACAACGAGATTCCACTAGAGTTTAACAACACTGAACAACGAGATTCCACTAGAGTTTAGCAACACTGCACAACGAGATTCCACTAGAGTTTATCAACACTGAACAACGAGATTCCACTAACAGTTTAACTAAACTGAACAACGAGATTCCACTACAGTTTAACAACACTTAACAACGAGATTCAACTGGAGTTTATCAACACTGAACAACGAGATTCCACTACAGTTTAACAACACTGAACAACGAGATTCAACTGGAGTTGAACAAAACTGAACAACGAGATTCCACTACAGTTTGACAACACTGAATAACGAGATTCCACCACAGTTTAACAACACTAAACAACGAGATTCCACTAGAGTTTAACAACACCGAACAACGAGATTCCACTAGAGTTTAACAACACTGAACAACGAGATTCCACTAGAGTTTAACAACACTGAACAACGAGATTCCTCTACAGTTTAACAACACTGAACAACAAGATTCCACTAACAGTTTAACTAAACTGAACAACGAGATTCCACTACAGTTTAACAACACTGAACAACGAGATTCCACGACAGTTTAACAACACTGAACAATGAGATTCCACTACAGTTTAACAACACTGAACAACGAGATTCCACTACAGTTTAACAACACTGAACAACGAGATTCCACTAGAGTTTAACAACACTGAACAACGAGATTCCACTAGAGTTTAACACTGAACAAAAACGTGATTTCTACTTGGAGTTTAACATTAATGAACCACAAAGTACATGTACATTCCTTTTCATAAACGCATCTGCTTTATAAACAGCAAAATTTTGGCAATTCAACTAAAGATTTCACCAAAAACATGTAGTAATTCAATTATTCAAGCACTTTAATTTCCACTTGAGAAAGTAGAGTATTGCTCTGGAATTTGAAGTGGTACCATTGCTTTACATGCACTAACAAAACGTAATTTGAAAGGGAAACTCTATTTCTCCTAAAAAGAAACGAGGTATCCATGACTCATGAGCACTCCTTGCTCAATCACTATAGCTACTCTCAAACCAAGTGACACTACATGTACCTGTACAGTTAATATACATTCTATTACATATTACACCAATTACCCTCTTTCCAAAAGATTTTGCAACATTTCTAAAAGTCAATTTGTCAGCAATTGCTTGATTATTCAGCGAAAAAAAAATAGAAGTATATTTCCATTTCCATTCAGAAGAAAGGGGGGGGGGGGGTCGTCCAATCTGTATAACTTTATTGTTTATTGTCTTAAATGTGTGCCTCCATCTGGGAGACTTTTGGAACAAGTTGTGTGCAGTTCGGCAGGAAGCTTATTAGGGAAATATAAAGGATTTCCAGAATGCAAAAAAAAAAAAATCATAATTGTTAATAATCATACTTTCCTTCACAGAGAGAGGTAATAGTATTAGGATTTGGCTTGGGTACACAAATGTACACAGACTACTGTAATTGGTCTTGATTTAAATCAAAATTACATTCAGATAATTATGTCAAACAACTTTTCATTAAAAAATATCACTAACTAGTAGGCCTTTTAGTGTATTCATGACGCTGTAGGCTCATTTACATATCCCAAACACTGTTTTGAAAGACTGTCGATTTTGTTGGATAGCCATTAACATCGCTGGACATTATTTGTTATGGTGAAAGAAGCACAATATGCTGCCCATGTATGCATCTTATGGATAAAACAGCTCAGAGACAACGTGTGAGGCCTTTGCTGTGCGCAGTTGCCATTCAATTTACAAATTCTGAGATACAAATAAAAACTGCTTCAGTTCACCACCTCATATCTGAATGAACCTTCATGGATCAAGCCGATTACTGTCGTACAAGTAGAAGTACATTATGCTATTTCATTTGAGGCAACCTAACCCAGAAAAGTAAATTGAAGACTGATTGACATGGACATGTGTTGTCCATGCTCGTCTACTTTGTCTTGCTTGGTCTTGATTTGATATTTTGATCGCCATGTAATTGTGTTGAACAATTCACTTAAGCCTCTGGGAGACATTTGGATTTACTTTTTACGTCATGAACTTGCTAGGACATGGATTTTCACCCCGTTTTTGATTGAGGAAATATTGTCTTTCAACTAGGTATGTGCTTACTGTTGTCCCACATATAATACTTTTTGTGAGTATCATGTGACATTCCTCAATTCACTTTCACTTCCAGTTTATTACCCCTCTCGCTCTTCATCCTCGTTTACGGAGCTTTCTTCCCCACTCTCATTTTTATTACCATCATGTCATCAACCGGTCAAGGCTCTTCTACTGAGAGTAGTCTCTCTTCAGAGTTTTCTGATATCCATGATATCATTAAAAATATATTTCGTGAAGATGAATTTGTATCAGCTTTGGAAAAGTGCATAGAGAGAGTTCTTTCTAAGCGCCAGCGAGAGTTTGAGGAGAAGATTGAGAGGCAAGAAGGCGACATCCACGATCTAAAAGTTGCGCTGGATAAAAAGGAGGCCCAAGTTCAGTCCCTCACCACTTCCATGAAGTCATTGGGGAGCAAGATTGAGGCTTTCGAGAGTCGAGCCAACGACTTAGAGCAATATAGTCGGCGGAACTCTGTTCGGGTGTTTGGGGTGCCGGAGACATCTAAGGAGAGTACCGATGACTTGGTACTTAAGGTGGTATCAGAGCATCTCAGCTGTCCTATGACCAAGGCCAACATCGACAGGTCACACCGTTCAGGGAAGCCCCGCACCGACGACAAGCCCCGCCCAATTTTAGTGAAGCTGTCCTCGCACAGAATGAAGGCAGAGTTGATGAAGGAGCGTCGCAAGCTGAAGGGGTCAGGTATCTCCATCCAGGAGGACTTAACTTCACTTAACCACAAAATTCTGATGAAATTGGCGACCCATCCAAAGGTGGAAGCGGCTTGGTCGATTGATGGAAGAGTCATGGCTGCCCTCAAGACCAACGAAGAGGGGGTTCAAGTCAAAAAACTTTTCTCATCTTTGCAGCAAGCTGCGACTTTGTAACTCTTTATTTTTCTTTTTACTTCCAAGTGCCTCTCCTAGAGGTTTGCATTTTTACCCGTGCGTTATCTAACGTTCTTTACACCTTTTGTTTTCCCTCTTACATTTATATATATATATATATACCCATATATATATATATATATTCTCTCTGTTTATTACGTCTTGTTTTCTTTATACATCTTTCTTTTTCCCTTTTTATGCCTTATTTCTCTTTCACTTTTTACTATGTGCACTTGCACTTTTTTTTATCAATATACTCTGTACATCTCTATATATTTTTATGTTCATGTCGTTCTGAGTGTGTCTGTGTGTGTGTTCTTGTATGTGAATGAATGTGATGGCTATCCGCAAACTGCTTTGTTTTATCTCTCTGTTTTGGTATTTGATATTTTTTATGACCGCTTCAGATCTGTTGTTTTTATATACTGTTTACATCTAATCTTTCCTCATGGATGATGATTTTGAAGATATTAATGATGCTGTTGTTAATGAGTGTAGCTATATCAACTGCAGCGATTTCCAGTTTAATGGCGATAAAAAACTTTCTCTGATGCATATTAACTCCAGAAGTCTTTTTAAAAACTTTGATGATCTGGTAGTATTACTATCCTGTATAGAACATAATTTCTCTGTTATTGGTATTTCAGAAACCTGGTTCAAACCATCTACAGATGTAGCTATGTTTGATATTCCAGGATATTCATTTGTTCAAGTCTGTCGATCAAATAAGAAAGGTGGTGGAGTAGCATGTTATGTCCGAGACGGGCTTGATTACAAGATACGTAATGATCTATCTATGGCTAATGCTTATTATGAATGTGTATTTTTAGAAATTAGTATTGCAAACAAAAAGTCGATTGTCGGATGCATTTATAGAGCACCTGGTAATGACATTAGATCATTTATTGATGGCTTTGATCATGAAATGCAAATACTGAGTAAAGAAAAGAATGACATTTATATTATGGGTGACTTTAATATCAATTTGTTAAATGTTGATGTAGATGAAAAGGTAAAAGATTTTGTTGACTTTATGTTTTCGTTTGGGTTGCTTTCCCTAATCACTAAACCGACTCGTATCACGTCATCTTCAGCAACCTTAATCGATAATATATTTACAAACTGTGTTCAAGACCATTTCTATTCTGGAATATTCTGTTCTGATTTCTCTGATCACATGCCAATTTGTAGCATTAACAAAGGCAATGCAGTCACTACAGGAAAGGTACACAATAAATTATTCAGACGTGTGATTACTGATGAAAGAATGAATAATTTCCAACGCGATCTTCTTCAAGTTGATTGGTCTAGTTTATATAGCTTGTTTGATGCAAATGTTTCTTATGACTATTTTAGTGATATTTTTTCCAACTTATATAACTTACATTTCCCTTTAGTTGAATTGAGTGTGAAGAAGAAATGCAGGAAACCATGGATTACTCCAAGTCTTCTGAAATCTATTAATCAGAAACATAAGCTTTATCATACATATATTAAGAACCAAAATGAGATTAATCGGAAAAGTTATGTTGACTATAAAAACTTGTTGACAAACCTTGTTCGTCAAAGTAAGAAGGATTATTATGATAATGTTTTTCGAACTACTCAGAATGATATTAGAAAGACTTGGTCTCATATTAATGGTTTGCTTGGGAGGGGGAAGAAGACGCCACTTCCAAATGATATGTATCATAATGATTTACTGTTAAAATCAGACTTACAAAAAGCAAAATATTTTAATGAATATTTCATTGATTTGCCCTCTAAAATAAACAAGGAAATTCCTCCTGTCCAAACATCATACAAACAATTTTTGTCAGTGCAAAATCACTCCTCGTCCTTGTACTTTAGACCAACGTCTGTTCATGAAATTTCTAACTTTGTTTTAACTCTAAAACCATCCAAGGCATGCGGTTCTGACGACATTTCCCCAAAAGTCATTAAAACTTGTATTCAATGCATTGTTGAACCCTTGTGTGATATTTTTAATAAGTCCTTGTTTCAGGGTATTGTCCCAAACAAATTGAAAATAGCTAAAGTAATCCCTGTATTCAAGAAGAATGATCGTTAGAACATTGAGAATTATAGACCAATTGCTTTGTTACCCATATTTTCAAAAATTCTAGAGAAAATAGTGTATAAAAGGTTGGATGACTTCCTTCGACTTCATGATATTCTGATCCCACAACAATTTGGCTTTCGAAAGAATTGCTCTACAAGTATGGGTGTCTTGAATTTGGTAAACACTATTATAAATGCAATTGATGCTGGGAAGTTTTGTCTTGGTGTGTTTTTGGATTTATCGAAAGCATTCGACACTATTGATCATGATATATTATTAAGCAAGCTTGAGCATTATGGCATTCGTGGGATAGCTTTGAAATGGTTTAAAAATTACTTACATAATCGATTACAGTATGTAGTGGTTAATGGAGTTAAATCACAATCTAGGAAGGTAAAATATGGCGTACCCCAAGGCTCAGTCCTGGGCCCCTTATTGTTCTTGATTTATATTAATGATATTATAAACTCATCTCAGTTGTTTACTTATTCACTTTTTGCTGATGATACTTGCTTGCTCTCTCACCACAAAGACATGCATAATCTGATTTTGTCTGCAAATAATGAAGTTCACAATATATTTAAGTGGTTTTGTTGCAACAAACTTTTGTTAAATGCTAGTAAGACTCAATATGTTGTTTTTAGATCAAGGGGCAAAAGAATCCCAGATAATATTGACCCCCTGACAATAGGTGGTCATCTGATCAACCGGAGTCAAAATGTAAGGTTTCTTGGAGTTACAGTTGATGATCATTTAACTTGGAAAGATCACCTCAGCAATGTTTGTACCAAGGTCTCGAGGAGTGTTGGTGTGATTTTTAAGTTACGCTTTTTTTTACCAGAGCAAACTTTAGTAACTCTTTATAATGCTATCATTATGCCTCACTTAACTTATCGTAATGTTGCATGGGGAAATACGTATAGGAGCCATATAAACAAGTTAATAGTCCTTCAGAAGAAAGCCATCAGGCTCATTACAAATTCAAATTACAGAAGTCCAAGTAATCCTTTATTTGTGCAACTTCAGATGTTGCCTCTTGATGAATTAGTCTCCATGAATTGTTTGATATTCATGTACAAATCTCAATCTGCTCAAAATAATTCATTTTTAAAAGATGCGTTTATTGATAATTCGACTGTCCATTCGTACAACACACGTCAGAGAAATCTTATCCATCAGCCGTTTGCGAGAACACAAACTGCTTCGAACTCTTTTGTAATTAATTGTATCAAAGAATGGAATAAGTTGCCACAAAACATCAGATCCAGTCCAACACTACCTATGTTTAAACATACATGTCGACAATATCTTTTTGAGAGATTACAAAATATGTTAAAGTAAATCCTGGAAAGCCATGTGTGTATGTGTGTATGTGCGTGTGTCTGTGTGTGTGTGCGTGGGTGTGTATGTGTATGTGTGTTATCTTTTTTTCTGTTCCCATATTTACTCATTAGTTATCATTGTAAATATGTTTTTGTCATCGGTTATTCTAAATACTGTTATTTTGTTTTTGTTTATGTACCTTTTAAGGGGCCCCTTATCACAAGCTCTGCTTCTCCGGGGTCCCAAACCTATCATGTTTTTTATTTCTTTTGTGTCAATTGATTGTAAAATGTTGTGTTTGATTGGTTTGAATAAACTTGAACTTGAACTTGAACTTGGCTCAGTTTCATAAAACTTCTTATTAATTACAAATGTAAACAAATTAATAAGACAACTTTGCTCATGGCCAATGACGCAAGGACATCAGTAGTATATAATTTGGATTATAACTTGGTATTAATAACAAGTTTCATGTAACAGGGCCCCGGATGGAATGACCAAACTCTCTACTACTTACATCCCTAGCTGTATGAAAATGAGATCGTGCCGGGTTGCTATAGCAACCATGTTGGGTGTAAGACTGACAATGTAGAACAGAGAACTTAAGAACATACTGCTTTGTATTGGCCAAATCAATTTGAGTTTTTGGTATTGAAACCTGACATCCTCAACGAGCCGAATTCCTTGCAGCCTGTACCTTGTTAATCTCAGCACATCTGAATAATTCACCACCGTAGCTACCAGAACTCTATCGAGGCTGTCTACCGTAGCATACACAAACTCACGATCATGGGATGCTATGATGGAAGTGCCTACGCGACCTTCCCGGTCAAAGACAGTGACCGTGCTAGGCCTGATGTCACCGGTACTGGTGATCATTATGCCAGTCGTGGTAACACAGATCTGCTTCGGTCGGATATGCCCAGTGGGGACCACTCTCTGTGGATTAGGGTTGGTACCGTGGAAGATGCAGATCTCTGGCTTTATATTTACGGCGTAGATGTTGTCATGCTGATCGGTACACACCCGGACGAATCCTCCAGATTGCTTGCAAGCGTACTTCTTGCCGCTACTGCTTCCGCGGACGGTGTTGTATACAAAGAATTCTTCTCCATCCTTTGATACGATTGTCCTGCCACCTGAAAGGAAAGCAACATCATAGACGTCACCCACCTCACTCCCAAGGTATGGACCTTCGTCACCCGACAGAGTAAAGCGGTCACAACCTTTCCGGTCTATGGCGTATCCTATCACCACTGAATCCTTCGAAAGAGCTGCGAGCCCGAACAAGCGTCCTTTACTCAAAGGGAAAGCCCATGTTCTTACAATACTCATTGAATTATTCAATACTGTTTCTGGAATGCCTGTATCATTCATGCCAGCTTGCTGCTTTCTTCCTCTCCTGTTTTTCCAACGCCTTCTACCAGTAGTCTTCACATGTTGCATGACATTCCCTGTTTCCAGACTGCTAGCTGGTGGCACTCCCGCTTCTTCAGAAACCCCAGTATGTTCTGTCGTATTTTCACTACTATTACTCTCTATGTCGTTGTCGCCGACATCTATACAACCTAGGGCAAGGAGCCCATCACCAGCCGGACAAAACTGTACATTCCTTCTTATCTCTTCCACACGTGTTGTAGACTCTTCATCAGTGACCTCCATCAATGCATCCTCTAGATCAGCACATGTCAGATGGTCCGCTTTAATCATATCATGATCTAAAGGCTTACTTGCATGATGGGTTAAGAGTTTGACAGAACTACTGATCTTACCAATGACTTCTGTGCAGCGACAAATACAGCCCTCTAACTGCTTGTCCAACATTTTCCTGATGCCTTCTATCTTTTTTAGCAATTCTTCCTCATTTTGCTGGAGAGCTACAACCTTGATGGCAAAGGCATCTCTGACTTCCCTCTCCAAAACATTCAGATGTGAATTCATGACATCTCTTTGTAGGGCAGCCTTGCTCAAACACTGTTCAAAGTGGGCCTTTCTCGTCGTGCTCTTCTCAAGAAGAGCATCTCTTTTGGTCTTCAACTCCTTTTCTAACTCCTCCTGCTTCTTAATCTTGTGACCTTGATGGCTGGCGATAAAGCATGTAAGACAGATAAACTCACCACAGGGCTGGCAGTAAATGTCTTTATAGACATTACTATGCAATGGACAGAATTTTGATGAAAGATCATCTTCCTGACTTTGTGCGATGACGTCCACTTTGAGGAGATCTTTTAGACCTTTGGCTAAGAAGTTTGGTGTCAATCCTGCGACCCGTTCTTGATCCAGCTTGGTCGACTTCCTGCAGACTGGGCAGACAATGTGATTCAGATCCTTGAGTTGCTTGTCATATGCTTCTAAACAACCCCTGCAGAAGGAATGGCCACAGCTAAGGAGGGTAGCGTTCCTTATAACATCAAGACACATTGGACAGTTCAAACACTCAAGTTTTTCTTCTTTCGACCTGGTAGCCATTGCGGTCTGCTGTCGAGATCACACTACACAGGGGGAAAATCGAAAAATATCTTTACACATAGTGGAAACTTGCTAAATTCAAAACAAAGATACCAGGGACCTAATTCAAACTTGTTATAAAAAACAAGTTACAATAACTCTTAAAAGCTGTTACAGTCATTCGATTGTTAGAGAGCAAATATGCCATAAAAATGCAGCATTTGTTATCTATAGCAAGTTCTACGAAACAGGGCCCTGACATGACAAAGTATTTATTCTAGTCCCCGCTCATTAAAGTCTTTCGTTGTTGGTTTTCACCCTCATAATTATAACAAGGCATTTTTTACAGTCTAAATGTCCTCGCAATGAGTGGTTTTCATACTGCATGGGAGATTATTAGACATACGCATATAAGAAGAAAGCGGTAGACATTATATTCATAACTCATAGTCCTATGATGGGTGACCAAAGTTCGCAGAGATTTAATCACGTTTTAAACGAATTATCATATTCGAACCATGTTTTCTCATATTTTACAAAACTTTATTTAGTTCAATTATAACCAAATATACGTCAAAGATTTTGACTACGATTGGTGGAGCTAGAATAATTATCAGCAAAAGATTTCAGAGATATCGAGATCTCCGAATTCGATGTCAGATAGACATGCGCAGCAACTGCCAAATAGTCATTACACAACGAGACCTAAACTCGGGCACAGGAGTTTACAGCTGATTTCTTAACAGCTAAAAAAGCAATTCATCAAATATAAGAAAATTGCAGTTGGTATCACCTCTTATTTTACAATTTTGTTGACATTTTCTCTCGATATGAAGATTCCTGCACCCTTTTGTCGTTAAGTTAAAAATTAATACCGAAACGGGCGCAAAAGATAGCAACATCTGCTGATCTTTTCCCAATATTTTCATACTTTCAAACCCAATTACAAAGAAAGGTTTATCTGGGTAGTTTAAGGTTTCTCTTTCCATTTGTGGTATCAAATATTTTATATCTTACCGATATCTATCCATAGGGAACTGTCAGCGAATACAAGTCAAGTGCGAACTATGGTCACACGTACAGTCCACCATATTATTAATGTTTCCGTTTCTACATTTGTGTCGTTGACTCAATAACTGTTGACGCGGAGCCATAACAAGTATGCCAGGTGCATGAGCAGAACAAGCCAAACATGTCTGTACACACTGCATCCATTATGTTGTATAAGTATATTGCATTTGATGCCAGGAATGTAAGAAAGGAAAATAAGCATCTTAATCCTTAAATTGGCCACATATTGAGATTTTTTTTTTTTTTAAATAAAAACAAAAAAAAATCGTTTTCAATTGTTCGACGACATTTTTGCCAATGTACACACAGAGAAAAGGATACGCCTTATTTACTTAATTGCTACCGAACATTGTTTGACAAATTGAAACGTATCTCGAGATACTCACTTTCCCGTGAATGCAACAAATGCTTTTTTGGAAAAAGGTATGTGAGATACCTCCTCCTATCTCTAAAACAGTTAAGTTTCGAGATTGGAAACCTATTTTAATAGAAAGATTGTATTTTATTCACCCACGAAATGTTTTAAACACAATTCACCCTTACGCCCTTTTGCTTTATTACGGTTGTTAATAATCAAACTGTAAAAAGATCCATGATGTAGACCTTTACTCCCTTTAAACATGTTCATTGACTTTTACGAAAAAGATATTTTATTCGATCTAGCGTACATCGGTCCAGGGCCCCGTTTCATAAAACTTTTAATCTATAACAAATGCTTAATTTCTATGATAAATTTGCTCTTAGCCAATCATATGCCTTGATTTCAGTAGCTTATAACAGTAGCTTGTAACTTGTTATTGATATAAAGTTTCATGAAACAGGGCCCAGGAAGTGAGTGAGAATGTGGTTTTAGTATTTACGGATATGACTCATGTAAAGCAACATTCATACCCGTCCTATGGGCAAAGTTGAGTACCATCTTTTGTTGGCTTGAACCCAATATACTTCCGATGATAGTGTCCAGGCGCGTACGCAGTGGGGGGGGGGGGGGGGGGGTCGTGGGTTAACCCCCACCTCAAATTTGTTTAAGTTAAAAAATAAAAATAAAATACTTATTTCTGATTTGTGTGTGTGTGTGCCAAAGGCCCCCCCCCCCCCCCCATTGAGCGAAATATCGGTCGGCGCGATTTTCAAATTGTAAAACCCTCCCCTTGAAAAACTCCTGGGTACACCACTGATGGTGTCACAGTGTTCGATGAATCTGGTTCAAGTGTTAACTGAAGCTTATATTCACACTCTAAAACATGTATAAATGTTTTGAAAGTAGTATACTACGCACTTGTCAGAGCTTTAAAGGTAGCGTAACAGACATGATATTTTTGTCCGCTCTGGTTTGACACCTTTGATGGAATATGAACAGACCTTATCAGTAATCTCTATTCCATTCATCATAATTTGCTATCAAAAGATCAAATCGGAAGCGAATGTGGTATAACAATACTTAGACTCAAAGGTAGGGGGTCTGGGCAACAAATGTTGCCACATTTTGCCCCAAACGTGATTTTTGTTTTATAGAAAGCAATGTTTAAAGTTATTTTAATCTAATTGGCATACTACAAGAATCGAAGAACTCGTTGGGTTTTCTTGTTAGATACACAATTTGCCGTGGTAGCCAGCTTAAAAGAATTCTGGCAAGGGCACATTGGCATGGAAATAGTTCAAGTATTTGGAATCATCTAATCTAGTTGGTTGAACATCTTTAGTATTGGAATACTACTTCAAATCCAACACACAACTGAATTTAGATTTACACTTAGAAATGTTGTCTTTGTCCGTTATCCTACTCATTTGTTTAAAATAAGTTATCGTTATGCTTGATATTCTCATGAGAATTTTCAAGTGGAAGCTTACCGTTTGCCTTATGTCCGAAACAAACAACGAAACGCGCGAGGTCTTCAGTCTTTCCCCTTATCAGCAGTGTTGATTGTGTTAACTAAATACATCTCAGCTACTAGGGATTCACAATAATCTTGTTCTGATTTCAGTCAAAGTAACAGATAAAAACTCACTCTAAAGGTTGTTCTTGAACGTGTCATGAGGAAGAACGATGTCGTTGATTATTTTGCACGATCAGAAACAGGTAGGTTGTTGTCCATTAAATTACGAATCTGTCATTGGCACTATGTCGAAACACGCAGTGCTCTGAAAACAATTGCTCCGGAAGTGAATCTTGATACAGATTTCGTGTGCAAAACAATGTTATTACCCATAATCCGAGTCACATGTACAATCAACGTACAAGATACCCTGACTTAGATAATGAAAGACAGAGGGGAAAGTATATGTACTTAGTACAGAAAGTTGGTATAGAGTGCGTGTACCCGGAAACGAAAACCTTCCACGTGAAATGTTTTGCAAAGTCATCATTATAGCCATGTCAGCATAATATTTGAATACATATATTTATTGCTTAGTCCGTCGGATTTTTTTTTGTGTGTGATGCAAGTCATATACATGGCCCAAACTAGCTTTTTAGGAAAGTACTGTATTATTTGGAAGCTAACAGCGACAGACAAAAAGAGCATTTTAGAAAAGACAGCGAGAGGGAGAAAACAAGAGAGAGAGAGGGGGGGGTGGTGCTTTTTTGTATATGTTTATGGATAAAGAGCTACACTGGTTTGCAAATCAAAAGTTATTTCTTGTTTAGAGATGTGATTTTGACTTAAACTACCACCAAATCACACTTACTCGATATAGAAAGATTGTTAATAATTTAATCATTGCTGTCGAATAACTTTGATAGATGTATGAGGTTGCCCGGACTGGTGTTACTCTTTCTTAACATTATCCCGTATCGTTTCCACTGGTGCCTTTTCTCCTCTTATTCATTTTTCTTTTCTTTATGTTGGCTACCTACCTGGCTACCTGGCTGCCACCATCAGTTGCTGGCGATTGGCGACCACATCTGCACATCTTATTGTTGTCTTTCTCCATTTGTTTCTATCCTGTGCTAATCTTTTGGCTTCTGAATATGTGAGATCTGTCCATTCTTTGATGTTATCAAACCACTGCTTTCTCTGTCTGCCTCTTTTTTCCCCTTCTACTTGGCTTTAGATTACTTGTGCTGCTAAGGGCTCCCACTGCCACGCAGAATGTGTCCAAAGTAACCCATCTTGAGGCGGGCCATTTTTCCAAGGAGATCTCTTTCTGTGTTTAGTTCTTGCAGAACACTGAGGTTAAGGCCCGGTCACACCGCCCGAACTTTGTTGGAGCGTTCCTTGAACGGTAGGGAGAGGGGGCCGAATTTCGACAACGCTCGTCACCGCGCACAAAATGGGAAACAAATCGAAAACACGGGCGTTGCCTTAGCGGTGCACCGCTGAAGCCGGCGTTGCTTTAGCGTTGGTTTAACGGTAGCGAGCGGTAGCGAGCGTTGGTCCCGCTCCGACACCTCCATACCAACGCCAAACCAAAGTTCATCACCGCAAAGGATCGCTGCTTCAACGCCCGACACCGTTCCAGCAATCCCGTGTCCGCTCGTAAAACGCTTACAACCGCTCCACCAAAGTTTGTGCAACGTTTAATCACCGCCCGGGCAAAGCTGGCGAAGCAGCGCACAGTGGGCCAGGGAGGAACCAAAAAGTGCGCCAAAACTCATGTTTGGGGATTTATTTTTTATAAATCCAGAGGAAATGTTTGGATTTCCATGGATTTTCGCTTAAATTTTATTACCAACATTTTCTCTGATGTCTACGCTTTAAGTTGATACCAGATTTGGCTGCCCGATTTTGCCCGTTATTATGTTAGAGCCGTTTTCCTTGCAACATTGCCCCGAAAAATGTGTTTAATTTGGTCCGCGGTGTCAGAACAAGTGTCACGCGCCCCCTCGCGCCGTGATTTATGACCACGAATCCTTCATGATTCAGCCGCGGACCCCAAAAACCCACATTTTTCGGGGCAATGTGGCAAGGGAAATCGGCTCTAACATAACAATGGGCAAGATCGGGCAGCCAAATTTGGTATCAACTTGAAGCTTAGACATCAGAGAATATGGTGGTATTAAAATTTAAGCGGTACATTGCGGAGATCTAAACATTTCTTCTGGATTTATAAAAAACATGGATAATTAGTCCATTTTTCAGCGAATTACCCTTTAATATATCATGAAGATTGTGTTTCTATTAATTTTAACCCATTCATTCAACGAAATGAACTATCAGGAATATGTGAGAGCAATTTCATATCAATAACTTAAAAACTTCATGTTCAATTGAAAGACTTATAAAATAAATCACTTTTGCACTAAAACTGTGAATATGTAGGATTTTGCTGTTTGAAGTAGTACATTTATACCCTTATTGTGCATACCGGAATTAAATATTTCACTGAGGTATTCCTCTATGTATTACCTTTCAACTGGGCAAGAAAAAAAATCAAAAAAAGAAATCACCCAAACTTAGTTTTGGCGCACTTTGGTTCCTCCCTGGCCCACTGTGCAGCGGTGGTCCAGCGTTCAAGATTTCTGCGTTGGTCTAGCGGACCAAAGCGTCCACGAACTTGCGTCTAGCGGTGCCAAACTTTGACTGGGCGTTGTTTGAGCTGTGGTGAACTTTGCCGGAGCGGAAAATTGCCCGCTCCTCACCGCTCGCAATATTTTGTGCAGCTCAAAACTTTCGGAGCGGTAGGAGGGACCATCAGCGGTGGCCGAGCGTATACGGCGTTGCCTTAACGGGGGCCAACTTCTGTTAATCGGTGGTGAACGGTTACGAGCGGTGATGAATTTTTTTCATCGCTCAAGGAACGCACCAACAAAGTTCTGGCGGTGTGACCGGGCCTTAAGTTCTTTTGTCCTTCCAGCTGATTTTTAGCATTTTCCTCCAGAACCATGCACGTTTCTGCTGCCATGATGCGATTTTCATCGGCTTTGAGCAGTGTCCCGCTTTCAGCATCATAAAAGCAAAGCACTCCAAACCAGGGTTTTGATTAGTTTATTTTCAGACCGGTTAAAGCCCCACTGTCCTACTTGTAGCTACTTGCTCCCTCTATATAACAAACTTCCCCAATCGGTGCCTGTTGGTCCAGCATGATCCTCTTTTTCTTATGTTAGTTGAGAGCTGAGTCAATGAGATAGCCACCTGTCAGTGACCTTGCTGTGTGGTCTAATCCCTTCTGGCCCAGTAGTATTGACGGTCTTTAAGATGTTCCTGTCATTCCAAAGTACATGCAGGTCCACCATTATTTTCTTTGCTATAGCTATTCTGATCTCTATATTACTGGTACAGCTGGCATTGCTGTTCTTTGTAGATCCAAGATATTTGAAGCTAACTACATCTGTAACTGTTTCCCCGTCGATCTGGATGCTACAATCGGTATCTGAGGTTTTACCAGCAACTAGGAGTTTAGTCTTTTCAAAATTTAAATGCAAGTTGATTTTCTTGCCGGCATCGTTTACTGCGTGTGTGCGACTTTACGTTGGAGGGGGTACCTAAAAACATTTTTAGGTGGGAATTTGTTTGCGTAACCTAGAATTGTTTTATGCTGAACCAATCTAAAATAACTCCTTGTTGTGACCAGTTTCATTAACGTGACTATTATGATTTTTGTGACGGCAATTGTCATAGACTTTGGTCCCGAGACACAATTGGTCATGTCAGATTGGCACACGTAACTATGTAAAACCAAATTCAACCCGCCTACATGCACACACACACACACACGCACACACACACGCACACACACACACACACACGAAACACCCTTATACACTCACTTCGACGCTCATCTCTTTCTCCTGTTTTTACGACCATATCTGAAAACGATGTGATACAATCCATCGTTTATTTAAAGCCTTCTTCTGTGACGGTTTCTTTGATTATAATTCTTATCAATTTTGTCAATTTTGCCCTTAATTCGCAGGCCCGGCGGATGGGAGGTGTATCTCTCTCTCTCTCTCATTTACATGTTTGTCATAAGAAACTTTACCCTGCGTAATGGGGCGCACCTTTGGAGATGAGGTAGAGAACATGTTCATGTTTTCTGGGGTGCTTTCCCCCAAATATGTGATTTAGATCACGATTGAAATCGTTATATCAATCACTTAATTGATAGATGTTTATTTTATCTTCGTTTGAATATATCTTTTAATGATTGATTGATCCATGTGCTCACTCATTCAGTCATCCACTTGTTCACTCATGCATTCATTCATTCAGTCGTTCATTCCTTCTATCATCATTTATCCATCTATTCAATCATCCATCTATAAATTATTCATTCATTCATTTTGTGCTCAATTAATTAACTAATCAATTAGTTCACTCCTTCATTCATTCATGCATTTATTTACTCATTCATTCATTTATTCATGCATTTATACATCGTTCATTCACTCATTCATGCATTCATTCAGTCAACCAATCAACCATTCTCACATTCATTCATTTAGTCAATCAATTATTTACTCTTTTCGACTTTGGGTCAAAATAACCTATATTTATACAAACAAACTGCTTTGATAAAAATGACATAAAAATGAATTGGTTTAAACGGATCTGACAGACAAAGTATTTATTTCTTTAATATGCTACCTCATTTTGCAACCATGATCTTTTTCATTATTGTCTCGATACAAATGTGATTTGTAGCACATTGAAAAGGATTTTCAAAAATATCCTTAAAAAAGGATTTTCAAAATATAGACCAGCTTACTCACGGGCCATCAAAAAACAACAAAGAAAATGCAATATATATTTTTTTAATTTGTTGGAACTGCCCCTACCCTAGCCCCCGCTGCTTACAGTCATGGTCCAGTGGCAAAGCAATGGCCTCGTAACTGTGAGGCCCCAGGATCAAAACCGTGTCAATGAGTTATATTAGTGCCCTTTTGTGGGGCATTAATCCTCATTACTATCATTTATGACTTAAGGGCGTTGGTCCCCTAGTTGATAAGCAAAGTAGCATACACATGTTTTAGCAGTTACGCAAAACAAACACTGGCAAATTATCATTCAATAAAATCTGAGAATGTATACTATTATCTAGATCTTTTAGGAATAAATCATTGACGAAATAATTTTTTAAATTGGGGTAAAAAAAAAAATCCAACTATATGAGCGACAGTATACATTTGATATCATTTAAAAAGAAAACAATTGTTAAGCCTTGAATAATTAAATGAACAGGGAATATTTCTGTTGGTGTAATAATTGATCATTTCTTTGATAGTGTAATAGGTCGCTCATCAAATAAGATCACACTTAACGGGCTTGGTTACACTCAAATTCTCCTCCCATATTCAACATTGAGAATTATGAATTAATTCATACATACCGTACTCGTAATGTTTTACATTATAAACTAAGACATGATATTCACTTTGAAGGAATGAAAATAATATTTCTAGACATGATTGATCATAAACATAGACAAACAAATGACGGGGCAATGTTAAGACCACCTAATAATGTAGCCGACACATTTTGAGATAAATTAGAATCATGTCTTAAATGTATTTCTTTCCGTACCTTATACTGTTCTTGGCCTCTACTTTACTAATTCATTATCTTTATTTTTTTCAACCTTTCATTAATAAACCAAATGGGGTTACAAACATAAGATATGATACAATGGATAACATTTTCTCAAACGTATTAGAAAAATAAACAGAATGGAATAATATACCTTACAATTTGATCAATTTACCCATATTTCCGAATGATAAAAAGAGAAATAAACATCCATGATTACTGAAGGTATTAAACAATCAATAACTACTCGAAGTTTAACTAATCCAAAATATTATAGTCTATAAATCAAGCCAAGCCAAGCAAATGCAAGAATATTACTAGCTTATAACTGTTTTTGAAATTTGGAATTGATAACAAGTTTTAAGAAAAAGGGCCCAAGATGGGATGTATTAACTCTCCAATACTTACATCCCTAGCTCTATGAAAAAGAGACTGTGCCGGGTAGCTACAGCAACCACGTCGGGTGTAAGACTGACAATGTATAACAGAGAACCCGAGAACGTATTATTTCTTTGTATTAACCAAGGTATTCTGAGATATTGGAACCTCACCTCCTCAATGAGCCTGATTCCTTGCAGCCTGTACCTCGTTAATCCAATCTCATCTGACTCATGTACCATCGTAGCTACCAGGACTCTATCGAGGCTGTCTACCGTAGCAGACAAATACTCATGTTCACGGGTTGCTCTGATGGAAGTGCCTGTGCGACCTTTCCGATCAAAGACAGTGACAGTACTAGGCGTGAGGTCCCCGGTACTGGTAATCATTATGCCGGTCTTGGTAACGCAGATCTGCTGCGGTCGGATATCCCCAGTGGGGACCACTCTCTGTGGGTTGGGATCGCTACCGTGGAAGATGCAGATCTCTGGTTGATTATTGACGGCGTAGATGTTGTCATGCTGATCGGTGCATACCCGGACATATCCTCCAGATTGCTTGCAAGCGTACCGCATACATGTACCTCTACTGCTTCCACTGACGGAGTTGTATACAAAGAATTCATCTCCATGCGTTGATACGATCGACCCGCCACCTGAAAGAAAAGCAACATCATAGACGTCCCCCAGCTCACTCCCAAGGTATGTACGCTCGTCACCTGACAAAGTAAAGCGCCAACAACCTGTCATGGCGTTGCCATATCCTAATACCACTGTATCATTTGACAGAGCAGCAAGCCCGAATATACGTTCCTCAATAGGGAAATTCCTTGAATGTACAAGACTCATTGAATTATTCAATACTGTTTCTGGAATGCCTGTAGCATTCCCGCTAGCCTGCTGCTTTTTTCTCCCCCTGTTTCTTTTATGCTTTCTACCAGTAGTCTTCACATGATGCGTGGCATTCCACGTTTCCAAGTAGCTAGCTGGTGGCACTTCCGCTTCTTCAGAAACCCCAGCATCATCTGTCGTATTTTGACTACTGTTACTATCTATGGCGTTATCGCCGACATCTATACAACCTAGGGCAAGGAGCTCATCCCCATCCGGACAAAACTGTAAACTCCTTGTTATCTCTTCCACACGTGTTGTAGACTCTTCGTCAGTGGCCTCCGTCAGTGAATCCTCTAGATCGGCACATCTCAGATGGTCCGCTTTTATCATATCAGGATCTAAAGACTTACTCGCATGATGGGTTAAGAGTTTGGCAGAATTACTGATTCTACCAATTACTTCTGTGCAGCGACAAATACAGCCTTCCAACTGCTTGTCCAAGTCTTTCCTGATCCTTTTTATCTTCTCGAGTAATTCTTCCTCATTTTGCTGGAGAGTTGCAACCTTGTTGGCAAAGGCATCTCTGACTTCCCTCTCCAAACCATCCAGATGGGAATTCATAACTTCTCTTTGTAGGGCAACCTCGCTCAAACATTTTTCAATGTGGGTTTTTCTCGTCATACTCTTCTCAAGGAGAGCATCTCGCTTGGTTTTTAACTCCTTTTTTAACTCCTCCTGCTTCTTATACTTGTGACCTTGGTGGCTGTCGATATAACATTTAATACAGATGAACTTACTACAGGGCTGACAGTAAATGTCTTTATAGACATGACTATGCAATGGACAGAATGTTGATGATAGATCGTCTTCCTGACTTTGTGCGATGACGTCCACTTTGAGGATATCTTCTAGACCTTTGGCTAAGAAGTTTGGTGTCAATCCTGCGACCCGTTCTTGATCCAGCTTGGTTGACTTCCTGCAGACTGGGCAGACAATGTGATTCATGTTCTTATGCTGCTTGTCATATGCTTCTACACAACCCCTGCAGAAGGAATGGCCACAACTAAGAATGGTAGCGTTCCTTATGACACCAAGACACATTGGGCAGTTCAAACACTGGAAATTTTCTTCTTTCGACTTGGTAGCCATTGCGGTCTGCTGTCGAGATCACACTGCACAGGGGAAAAATGAAGGAAAAAGAAAGAGTTTGTCAGAACATTCTTCACAAACAGTGGAAACTTGTTAAAGAAATATCATTTCCGATCCATGATTTCTCATATTCTACACAAATGTATTTAGTTCAGGTACTACAAAATGGACGTCAAGGCTTTTGAATACGATTGGTGCCACTAGAAAATGTCGTATCAGGACAAGTACCCCCTGGGCAATCACCCCCGGAAAACCACCCCCAAGGACAATTACCCCCCCTCCCCCCCACGGAAAATTACCCCCTGGAGAATTACCCCCCGAGGACAATCCCCCCCCCCCCTCGAACATTACCCCCCGGAGAATTACCCCCGAGGACAGAAGTAGTAGTAGTAGTAGTGGTGGTGGTGATGGTGGTAGTAGTAGTAGTAGTAGTAGTAGATTGGTGACGGTGGTAGTAGAAGTAGTTGTGGTAGTGATGGTAGTAGTAGTAGTAGTAGTAGTAGTAGTAGTAGTAGTATTAGTAGTATTGGTGGTGATAGTGGTAGTAGTGGTAGTGGTGGTGATAGTGACAGTAGTAGTAGTATTGGTAGTGATGGTAGTAGTAGTAGTTGTTGTAGTAGTAGTAGTAGTAGTAGTAGTAGTAGTATAGTAGTAGTAGTAGTAGTAGTATTGGTGGTGATGGTGGTGGTGGTAGTAGTAGTAGTAGTAGTAGTAGTAGTAGTAGTAGTGGTGGTTATGGTGGTAGTAGTAGTAGTGGTACTACTAGTAGTAGTAGTAGTAGTAGTAGTGGAGATGGTGGCAGTAGTAATAGTAGTAGTAGTATAGTATCATATAGAACACAATAAACCGACTAAAGGCTATGAACATACGATATTTTCTTATAATATTTTTCTCCACCTGTTTCTTCCTTTTTAAATTTGTTTAACATGGTTGGTTATTTTCTTTAATTATTTCGTTTCTAATTTGTGTGAACGGGAGTTAAAAGAGAGGAAAATTAATCCAACTATCAACAAAATCATGCACAAATCGATTAGGCAATTTATATAAGGATTTAACGAATACAAAACTGCATGAACGCTTATCACGCCACGTCTATTTTGGGTATTCAAAGACATACAAATGTACCTTGAACCTAGTTCATGGACCTTCTGATTGCAAAAATATAAACAACTAATATACCGTACTTTGTCGTTTGTTAATAATTAATTACCAACATAAAAATATATATTCGGGATGACCAAATATTAAATGGGGGGGGGTGGAACCCTCATACGTGTTTTGATTAAATAGGCCGCATACTAAGGATATTTTTCATTAGCTATGTTAAAGCCACACTGTCCTAGTTGTAGCTACTTGCTCCCTCTATATAGAAAAACAATGCCTAATCGATGACCATTGGTCCCCCATGATCCTCTTTTTCTTATGTTAATTCAGAGCTGAGTGGATGAGATAACCACCTATCCAGCGACCTTGCAGAGTGGTGTAATCCCTCCTAAAGACTAGTACAGATAAGCTTTAAATAGAGATATCATGAGTTCTGTAGACAACTCGTACTATATCTATTTGTATAGATGGCTGGTGTAATCTATTATACAGTCATTACAGTGGCATACATAATAAGGCACACAATAGGTTATCACATATGTGATTCCATGCAGCGCTGTACCAGGGCTTTATTGACTATGCATGGGCAAATATAATAAGTTGAAATTAAAAGAGAGTCGGGAGTTAAAAGAGAGGAAAATTAATCCAACTATCAACAAAATCATGCACAAATCGATTAGGCAATTTATATAAGGATTTAACGAATACAAAACTGCATGAACGCTTATCACGCCACGTCTATTTTGGGTATTCAAAGACATACAAATGTACCTTGAACCTAGTTCATGGACCTTCTGATTGCAAAAATATAAACAACTAATATACCGTACTTTGTCGTTTGTTAATAATTAATTACCAACATAAAAATATATATTCGGGATGACCAAATATTAAATGGGGGGGGGGGGTGGAACCCTCATACGTGTTTTGATTAAATAGGCCGCATACTAAGGATATTTTTCATTAGCTATGTTAAAGCCACACTGTCCTAGTTGTAGCTACTTGCTCCCTCTATATAGAAAAACAATGCCTAATCGATGACCATTGGTCCCCCATGATCCTCTTTTTCTTATGTTAATTCAGAGCTGAGTGGATGAGATAACCACCTATCCAGCGACCTTGCAGAGTGGTGTAATCCCTCCTAAAGACTAGTACAGATAAGCTTTAAATAGAGATATCATGAGTTCTGTAGACAACTCGTACTATATCTATTTGTATAGATGGCTGGTGTAATCTATTATACAGTCATTACAGTGGCATACATAATAAGGCACACAATAGGTTATCACATATGTGATTCCATGCAGCGCTGTACCAGGGCTTTATTGACTATGCATGGGCAAATATAATAAGTTGAAATGTGAAAAAAGTGTCGTGTTAGTCTTACGCTTATCCGTTTGCGGTTATAATATACATTAAATCGATCAAATGAAGACAAAAATCTGTTCTCTTATCATGATTTGCATTCGTTACTTTCTTCCCTGATCTCTGTCTTTGTCTCTCTCTCTATCTGTCTCTCCCTTTCTTTCTGTCTCTCTTCTTTTTCCCCTCTTTTCTAAGTGTCTTAATATTAGGCTCTAATATCTCTCACCCCTTAGTCTGCTTCTATAAACTGTTTCTCTTTCTCTCTCTCTCTCTCTCTTTATATATATATACAAATATATACATAATGTCTTTATCATCTCTTTTCTCCATTATAATTCTCTAACTTTCTATTCTGTAATGGTATCTCTATAATTTTATTTACATATTTCTTCTTTTCTAAACAAGACTCTTTTTTAATATTCGCCCGTCCTTTATTCGATTCAGTACATAGCTGAATACAACATAGGATGCCACCACTACTACTTCAACTACAGCTACTACTAATAATAATATTAACAATAATAATGATAATAATTATAATAATAATAATAATAATTATAATAATAATAATAATCATAATAATAATAATAATAATAATTGTAATGATATTTACAATAGTAATAACAAATAGTCCTCATCATCACCGCTATTAGCATACTAATACCATTCCTACTACTACATCTACTACTACTACTAAGAGTAATAATAATAGTAATAATCTTTTGAAAACACACTAATGTACATTCGCCATGATGTACCCAGACGAGATACCGCTTAGTGTTGTTCCTTAAAATCATATTTTCTTAGCTAATAAAATTGCTGTCCAGATCGAAATAATGCCAGGACAATAATAACCAAAGCCCTTTGGAAGCGCATGGAGACGTTCACTGTCGAACTAAAGTATTAAAATGGCCAATTATAAAAGGACAGCATTATCAAAATGGTACATGTGAACACTCTTTACCATAATGATTCTCGATTACTATACAGATTGTTTGCAGTGATTTTAAAAGTGCTAATCTAACATATTTAATATGTTGTCACTCGTCGCCCATGTTACCATGCATTTATTTTATGAGCCCACGCTGCGACACAACATGTTGGTGAATTGCCGTTTGGTCTACAACCAGTTCGTCTAGTACCCAACTAGTCTATTCCCATATGGTCTACACCCAGCCCGTCTATACTATCCACATGATCGCATAATCATTTAATCATACTGAAATAATAATAATCCTCAAGCAACTCTTAGAGTTAGACCTTATGGATAATAGACGAAATGGTCATTAGACAAGTTGGGAATTAAACCGACTGGAAATTAGAACAAATGAGTGATTGACGGAATCGGTAGTAGACTTATTCGAGATTAGACAACATAGACAATTTGCCAAATGACTATGAACCTAAATGGTCATTAGACGAAATGATAAGTAGACGAAATGATTATTGGACCATGAGGATAGTAGATTGGCTGGGTGTAGACGATATGGAAATAAATAAATCGGGTAGCAGACAAACTAGTTGAAGACCAAACGGCTATAAACCTAAGTTGACTAAAGACTTTTTGTATGTGTTCTAAAAGAAGGTGATTTTTAAAACAAAACATTTTTTCATAGTGATGTTAATAATGTGATTGATAACATTTATATTAATAATATGAAGTACTCACCTTTGATAAGTCGTGAATAACTGCTACTCCTGATTATAAATCCGATTGATTGGTTGCTCCCATGGAGACTCTCAAACCCAGGCCACAGTTTCCATCCATTTGCGGAGAGCTCCAAAGTCTCAAGTGAAACATCACATCTTTGTTACATCGGCCACAATGGTCCCGAGCTTTTAAATGATTGCAGTGCGCGGTAAATACACGGACGCCCTCTTGCATTCGATTAAAGTAATGATTTCAGTTTTTATATCAATACAAAATTAATCTATGATACATAATATAGTGTCTTTGACCGGTTTGCAACAATGCCAATAAAGTATCGAATGGTTGCATGTTGTTTTTCCGAAGCTTTAATAATGTCGAAGGATCGTTATTCCGAAGGTTCTTTTTTTCGAGAAATTAAATGGGGTTCATAATTCGGAATAAGAAATAGGGCCAATAACTCCAAAGAATAAAAAAAGGATTCATGATTTCAAAAAGAACATACAGAGCCTTATTTCACTATTCGGAATAAGGAATCTCCTTTCTTTCTTTCGGAATTTTGAACCCTATTACAATTTCGGACTCACGAACCTTAATAATAATACATATTTCACTTCCTGAACTCCGTGTACAAATTAATGTTCGGATAAACGAACATTCGAAAAAACGCATGACATGCTTGGAGTTATGAACCCTATATTATTTTCCTAATCACATTAATGAACTCCCGTTCATGCGGAAATATGTCTTTAGAAATTATGAAACTTTGGAAAAACGAACCTTCGGAAAAATCGAGCGCCTTCCATTTATATGCCGTCGAAATTATGCTTAATGTTCATCTCGTTCTCAATCAGCATCAATATTTCAATTCTGATTTCAATTCTGATTATTTATTTGAATTTAGATAGGAAGATGACTAGAGGAAGCGATATGCGAGATGTTTAAACTAGTCTTGGAAATTTGTTTTTTGTCTTCATTTTTTAGACAGTTGCAAAAAAATTCAGAAACGATTAAATGGATTCAGCTTTCTGTCAAAAGCCTTCTGGGGAAAGTAACAGAGACCCAATCATACAAAGCAATAAGTGAGTAAATGAATGAATGGATGAATGAGTACATGAATGAAAACAATGAATACGATCCATATAAAGAACAAATGAATTATTATCCTCAAAACCATCGTCAACTTTCCGTTTATAATTATGAACTTACACAACAGTAGATGGCGCTATGCAAGAATACATTTCTTCTAGGATTAATTGAATGTCGTTTTTACCTTCCAGTTACAATTTAAAAACACACACCGACATACACGAACATTTTTTTTTAATTTTGTTTTATTATTGATTCCAAACAATACAAATCAATCTTAGAAATAAAATACAGTTGTTTTACATCTTGACATGAATTCAAAAACGTTTTCATTACCTAGATTGTACGATTGATGAAGAAAAAAATGAAATCAGTTGTAACATAAAACAAATAACCCCGTCCAACCAAACACACTACTACCCCCCCCCCCCCCACCATACGACAAACACACACACACACCACCACCCGACCACACTTCCACACATATACAACTCACTATTCCTAGCCTCCTCAGAATACCCCAAGTTGGAGCGACAGAAAAATAGAAATAATCTATTTAAAAAAAAAATCATTTAAACGAGGCTACAATAGCCCAGTGTTCAAAGCTCAGGAAAACTTCACTTGTTCATAATTCTGTAAATGTAAGGCTAAGTTACCTGCCCTCCTTGTTATATTCTTTTCTTCTTCCCTCAATTCCAACATTTCTGTCTGAAACTCACCCAAAGATAATATTACGGACCTTCCCCTGCATCTATATATCCAATATTTCATTGCAAAAATAATTGTCTTAAATATCTTTAATCGCGGGGAATTACCGGACAACCTTAAACGAATTTAACTTCAAATTTCAAATTCAATTTATTCATTTCCATTTTCAATAAAAACAATACAAAGGTTTATACCATGATAAGCATTTGCAATATATAAGAAAATGAAAATAGGGAACTAAAAAATAAGGGCCTTCTGGAGGCATAGTTCCCCGAACAGTAGTTAAGATATTTACATATACAAACAAAACTAAAAAAGAAATATACATGACAAAATATTTACTTATTCGACAGACCTTAATTCCCTAAGCTCAAACTTAGCTATTAAATTCTGCCATAACATGTGAACATGTACACACTCCCAGAACAAGTTTGCTTACAAAATGAGCACAAGTTATATTGAACAAAGCCGAATCTGAATAAGTGTTCTGTAGTATACATTATATGGGTCTAGTCTTAATACTTTTATTCAACCGTTTTGTTCATATAAATTCATTTTAGATAACCAGCTCATAGATTTGGTAAAGAAATTTACAAGAACTAGCGTAATTAGTATTAATGTTAATCAAACTTCCATTCAGATAATCATGTCAAACAACTTTTCATTCACCAACATCACTAACTAGTAAGCCTTTTGTATGTTTTTATGTCACAGTAGGCCATTTACACTTCCCAAACACCATTAAGAAAAAAAATGTTGACTCTTTTGGACTGCCATTTACATCACTGGCACATTAGATGTTATGGTGACATGAGTGCGATATGCTGTCCATTTCTGTATCTCATAAATAGCACAGAGCTCAGAGACTACATGTAAGACCTATGTTGCGTGCATGCAATTTACACACTGTGAAATTAAAAGAAAACTGCAGTTCACCAGTTATGGATCAAGCCGGTTATTGTTGTCAAAATACATTATGATATTTCAGGCAACCTAACCCAAGCTCGGTTCCATGAAACTTCTTATTAATTACATATGTAAAAAAAAATATATGATGAGACAACTTTGCTCTTAGCCAATGATGCAAGGACATCAGTGGTTTATAACATGTATTGTAACTTGTTATTGATAACAAGTTTTATGAAACAGGGCCCAGGATGGAATGACCCAACTCTTCCCTCCTTACATCCCTAGCTGTATGAACATGAGATGGTGCCGGTTAGCTATAGCAACCATGGTGGGTGTAAGACTGACAATGTAGAACAGAAAACTCAACTGTATTGGCCAAAACAAATTACTTTGTATCGGCAAAGGCATTCTGAGATGTTGGAAATTCACCTCCTCAACGAGTTCGATTCCTAGCAGCTTGTACCTTGTTAATCTCATCACATCTGAATCACGCGCGACCGTAGCTACCAGAACTCTATCGAGGCTGTCTACCGTAGCATAAACATACTCATCATCATGGGTTGCTACGATGGAAGTGCCTACGCGACCTTCCCGGTCAAAGACAGTGACCGTGCTAGGAGTGATGTCATCGGTACTGGTGATCATTATGCCGGTCGTGGTAACGCAGATCTGCTTCGGTCGGATATCCCCAGTGGGGACCACTCTCTGTGGATTAGGGTTGGTACCGTGGAAGATGCAGATCTCTGGCTTTATATTTACGGCGTAGATATTGTCATGCTGATCGGTGCACACCCGGACGAATCCTCCAGATTGCTTGCAAGCGTACCTCTTGCCGCTACTGCTTCCGCGGACGGTGTTGTATACAAAGAATTCATCTCCATGCTTTGATACGATTGTCCTGCCACCTGAAAGGAAAGCAACATCATAGACGTCACCCACCTCACTCCCAAGGTATTTACTCTTGTCGCCTGACAGAGTAAAGCGGTCACAACCTGTCTGCTGCCAGCCGTATCCTACAACCACTGCATCCTCTGACAGAGCTGCAAGCCCGAACCAGCCATCTTTCTTGAAAGTGAAAGCCCATGCAATACTCATTGAATTATTCATCACTGCTTCTGGAATGCCTGTAGCATTATTGCTACCTTGCTGCTTACTTCCTCGCTTATTCCCCTTACACCTTCTATCAGTAGTCTTCAAATATTGCGTGGCATTCCTGGTTTCCAGACTGCTAGCTGGTGGCCCTCCCGCTTCTTCAGAAACCACAGCATCATCTGTGGTATTATGACTACTATTATTATCTATGTCGTTGACGCTGACATCTATACAACCTAGGGCAAGAAGTTCATCCCCAGCTGGACAAAACTGTACATTCCTTCTTATCTCTTCCACACGTGTTGTAGACTCTTCGTCAGAGGCCTCCTTTAGTGAATCCTCTAGATCGGCGCATCTCAACTGGTCCGCTTTAATAATATCATGATCTAAAGGCTTACTTGCATGATGGGTTAAGAGTTTGACAGAACTACTGATCTTACCAATGACTTCTGTGCAACGACAAATACAGCCTTCCAACTGCTTGTCCAAGTCTTTCCTGATGCCTTCTATCTTCTCTAGCAATTCTTCCTCATTTTGCTGGAGAGCTACAACCTTGATGGCAAAGGAATCTCTGACTTCCCTCTCCAAAACACTCAGATGTGAATTCATGACATCTCTTTGTAGGGCAGCCTTGCTCAAACACTGTTCAAAGTGGGCCTTTCTCGTCGTGCTCTTCTCAAGAAGAGCATCTCTTTTGGTCTTCAACTCCTTTTCTAACTCCTCCTGCTTCTTAATCTTGTGACCTTGATGGCTGTCGATAAAGCATGTAAGACAAATGAACTTACCACAGGGCTGGCAGTAAATGTCTTTATAGACATGACTATGTAATGGGCAGAACTTTGATGATAGATCATTTTCTTGATTTTGTGCATTGCCGTCCACTTTGAGGATATCTTCTAGACTAATGGCTAAGAAGTTTGGTGTCAATCCTGCAACCCGTTCTTGATCCAGCTTGGTCGACTTCCTGCAGACTGGACAGACAATGTGATTCAAATCCTTCAGCTGCTTTTCATATGCTTCTAAACAACCCCTGCAGAAGGAATGGCCACAGCTAAGAATGGTAGCATTCCTTAAGACATCAAGACACATTGGACAGTTCAAACACTTGAGTTTTTGTTCTTTCGACCTGGTAGCCATTGCGGTCTGCTGCCTGGATCACACTGCACAGGGGACAAATCGAAAAATATACCTTTGTCAGAACACTCTTTACATATAGTGGAAACTTGATAAATTATAAAAAAATCACCAGGGACCTATTTCAAACTTGTTATCAAAAACAAGTTACAATAAATCCAGCTGTTACAGGCATTTTATTGTTATTTTTTACTACGATTGGTGGAGTTAGAATATTTATCGAAATCGATGCCAGATAGACATGAGCTGCAACTGCCAAAGAGTCATTACAAAACGAGACCTAAACTCGGGCACAGGAGATTACAGCTGATTTCTTAACAGCTAAAAAAGCAATTCATCAAATGAAGAGCTTGATTCCAAAAGGAGCTAAATCCATATTTTATCAAAATCGAGTTATTTGTTTTAAAATACTGATTTCCTACATGGGGACAAAATGCTCTATATAACATTCCAAAATTTCATCAGGAAGTATGAAAATATTTATATAAAATATCATGTTTCATTCCAAAAGGAGCTAAATCCACTTTGGGTACTTCTGAGTAAATCCCCTTTTTTATTTCTCCACTTTCCCTTTAGCCATGTACCTTCATGTTGTTATTTATGTTAAAGGTGTCACCCTGGACCAATAATATATGATAAGAAAAAAAATCTACCAGTTATTTCTGATTTTTACTCAATTTTTAGATTTTGTGGATATAGCTCCTTTTGGAATGAAACATGGATTTAGCTCCTTTTGGAATGAAACGGATTTAGCTTCTTTGGGAATGAAAACTGTGATATGTTGTTCACTTTCTTTTCAAAGGTTTTTTTAGTTGTGATTTCACTATTATTATTTGAAAGGAAAGGTTTGCTACTAAATTTGAATAAATTTCAGTGACTTTATTGAGAAAATATGAAATTTTCCAGATACAATATCATGTTTCATTCCAAAAGGAGCTAAATCCACGAGAAAAAAAAATCTAAAAATTTATAAAAAAATCAGAAAAAACTGGTAGATTTTTTCTTATCATATATTATTGGTCCAGGGTGACACCTTTAACATATATAACAATATTAAGGTACATGGCTAAAGGGAAAGTGGAGAAATAAAAAAAGTCGATTTACTCAGAAGTACCCAAAGTGGATTTAGCTCCTTTTGGAATGAAACTCTTCAAATATAAGATAATTGAATTTGGTATCACCTCTTATTTTACAATTTTGTTGACATCTCCTCTCGATGTGACGAGTCATGCACCCTTTTGTCGGTAAGTTTAAAATTAATATCGAAACGGGCGCAAAAGATAGCAAAATCTGCTGATCTTTTCCCAATATTTTCATACTTTCAAACCAAATTCCAAAGAAAGATTTCTCTGGGTATTTTAAGGTTCCTCTTTCCATTGGTGGTATCAGATATTTTATATCTTACCGACATCTATCCATAGGGAACTGTCCGCGCACGCCCTGATTTGTTAGAATAAATTGACCAATCAGAGCTCGTCTGATTAAAATAGGTTGTAAAATTACACCCCTCAAATGACTATTCTGTACACCCTTGTGTATTTCCGTGTTTAACTCTATAAAATGTGTATAAATAGGGAGCGCCCTATTTTTCCCAATTTCGTTTTACTCCCAAAGAACACCTTTTATTTCTTTGAGTGTATGCTGATGTCAGACATAACATTTTATTTTTTATAATTTATATAGAAATCACAGAAAAATATTATTGTTGCCAATTTGAAGATCGATATATGATTTGTTTAGCCCAAAATGGCCTGAAAATGAATGGTATAACTGGAAATGTGATGCAAATCATATACTTAGCCCGAGCTAGCTATCCGGGAGAGTAGGCCTACTGTAGATACTGGGGAGCTTAATAGCGACACAGAAAAAGAGAATTGAGAAAGAGAAGGACAAAAAGGGGTGGGCGCGACGCAGGCATGTGGGAATCTAATCCATGTTATGTGGTAGCATTTGAAAGCACATACTCTAAACGGATACTTCACCAAAGTTCCTAAAGCCTTAAGCAAAGCCTAGATATGTCAGTCTATGGCTGTTTCACTATCTATGTTTCACTATCTGTAATATTAGAGCACCTGCTGCAAATTGTAACTTGACATAAAATATACTTTAATTATAGTCTCACTTACACCCGGGAGTATATGTGACCTTTCACGAGTCATCTATACACAGAGTTTAGCCATCTTGGTTTCACTTGGTCACAGCATGGCGTATATTCTTTTGTTGTGTGCTTGCCCAACAAACAGTAGTCGCCATATTGTGTCCAACTCGAACCGGGTTGGCCAAACTGTGTGTATAGATGGCTATACGTTATAAAGTTACGCTGGTCGATCGGTGGAAGGTCGTTTTAACTTAATCGTGGCAAGTTTGTCCGAGTAAAAGCGTGTGGACAACTAACGGTGTAAGTGAAATATACATGAGGTATTCACTGCTGCAGGGATTAACTTACGCCGACTAGCAAAACGCCGTCCGAACAAGACTATGGTTTACCACGATATTCCATGAACAACAAAACAATTGTTTGTCAACACATTTTTTCTTCTTCACAGAGCATTGTCGGTCAGGCAAAAGGGCGTATCAATTTGTCAAAATAATGCTCGGCCGTCCTTCGGAAAAGAGGGCGTGTGTATGAGATTCTTCAAGATACGCCTTATTTGCTTAATTGCTGCCAAATATTGTTTGACAAATTGAAACGTATCTTGAGATACTCACTTTCCCGTGAATGCAACAAATGCTTTTTTGAAAAAGTATGTGAGATACGTCCTCCTATCTCTAAAACAGTTAAGTTTTGAGATTGGAGACCTATTTTACCACAAAAATTGTATTTTATTCACCCACGAAATTTACGCCTTAGACTCTTTTGCTTTATTACAGTTGTTAATAATGAAACGATCTATGATGTAGACTTGTACTCCCTTTAATCATGTTCATTGCCTTTTACGAAAAAAATATATTTTGTTCGATCCAGGAAGTGAGTGAGAATGTGGTCTTAGTATTTACGGATATGACTAATGTTAAGCAAAATTCATACCCGTCCTATGGGCAAAGTAGAGTACAAGCTCTTGTTGGATTGAACCCAATATACTTCCGATGATTGTGTCCAGGCGCGTACGCAGGGGGGGGGGGTGGTTGTTGTGGGGTTCAAACCCCCTCAAAATTGTTTAAGTTTTAACAAAACATACAAAATACTTTTTTTTTTTCAAATTTAAAAACCCTCCCCTTGAACAAAAACTCCTGCATACGCCACTGATGGTGTCACAGTGTTCGATGATTCTAATTCAGGCGTTAACTGAAACTTATATTCACACTCTAAAACAAGTATAAATGTTTTGAGAGTAGTATACTACGCACTTGTCAGAGCTTTAAAGGTAGCGTAACAGACATGTTACCTTTGTCCGCTTCCCAGGTCGGAATTCCAGTTGAAACCAGTAGGTTCAACTGGTTTTTAATATGGAAATTGAAACAACGCTAACTGGGGCCAGTTGATTTACCAGTTGATTTACCAGTTGAATTACCAGTTGATTTACCAGTTGATTATCCAGTTTATCATCCAGTAATCAATCAACTGATAATCAATAATCATTATTAGCATCTGGCCACCAATTATACAAACTTTTGCAATTACCCCATCAAAATGATCATTTGAAGTAGATTACAGATGTGTGATATTTGAGTTGACATTTATAGTACGAGCATACATTTACAAATGTATACACTTTATTTCCTGGTTAGTAATAACATATATCAACATATCTAATTTTACGTTTTAAATTAGATGAAAAACATGATCAGCCATGTGTAATATATTTGTCAATAATTAACTAAGAAAATATAAATCACAACATTTATGTGCATGTCACATTTGCTTGACAGATCAAGCATAAGATACATTGAACTGGTTTTTCAACTGGTAAATCAACTGGTATTCGTACTGGTTTTCAACTGGTAAATCAACTGGTAATCATCTACTGGTTTTCAACTGGTTAATCAACTAGCTGGTACTCATCTACTGGTTTTCAACTGGGAAATCAACTGGTAATCATCTACTGGTTTTCAGCTGGTAAATCAACTGGTAATCATCTACCGGTTTTCAACTTGTAAATCAACTGGTAATCATCTACTGGTTTTCAACTGGTAAAGCAACTGGTAAATCAACTGGTAATATCAACTGGTCTCGGATGTCAACTGGTATTTCTACTGGTTTCCAAATCGTATCAACTGGTGTCAACTGGTACCAGTTGAGACCAGTTCAAATCAGTAGATACCAGTTGGAAATCCTTACTGGTTTCAACTGGTATCAACTGGAATTTCGACCTGGGTTTGGTTTATCATCTTCGATGCGCTATGATTAGCCCTTATCAGTAATCTCTGTTCCATTCATCATAATTTACTACCAAAAGATCAAATTGGAAGCGAATGTGGTATAAAATACTCAGACACAAAAAGTAGAATATTTTGACCACAAATGTTACCACAGCTATCCCCAAACGTAATGTTTGTTTTTTTATTTTAAAGCGAAAGTCGTGTTTAAAGTTATTGTAATTATAATGACAAACCACTAGAATCGGAGAGCTCGTTTTGTTTGATATATAATTTGCCATGGTAGCCCGTATATTGTTTGGAGATTTCGCCAATCTTAAATGAATTTTGGCGAGTGAACATATGTATGGAAATCTTTCACATATATCGAATCATCTAATCTAATTTGTTGAATATCTTTAATATTGTAATGTTATTTCAAATTCAAAACACAGCTGAATTACGATTTATGCTTCGAAATGTTGGCTTTGTCCGTTATACTACTCATTTGTATATAATTATGCTTGATGGAAGTGGAAGCTTACCGTTTGCCTAATGTCCGAAACAAACAACGAAACGCGCGAGGTCCTCAGTCTTTCCCCTCATCAGCAATGTTGATTGTGTTAACTAAATGCATCCCAGCTACCAAGGATTCACAATAATCTTGTTCTGATTTCAGTCAAAGTTACAGATAAAAAAATCACTCTAAAGATTGTTCTTGAACGTACGTTTACATGAGGTAAAACGATGTCGTTGATTATTTTGCACGATCAGAAAGAGGTAGGTCGGTGTCCACTAAATGACGAATCCGGTATTGGCACTATGTCAAAACACGCAGTGCTCTGAAAACAATTGCCCCGGAAATTAATCGTAATACATATTTCGTGTTCAGAAAATTTTTATTACCCATAATCCAAGTCACATGTACAATCAACGGACAAGATACTCTGACTTAGATAATGAAAGGCAGAGGGGAAAGTATATGTACATAGTACATAAAGGTGGTATAGAGTGCGTGTACCCGGAAACGAAAACCTTCCACGTCAAAATTTTTGCAGCGTCATCATTATAGCCATGTCAGCATAATATTTGGATACATATTTATTGCCTAGTCTGTCGGAAAAAAACTATTTGAGAGGCTCATGATATAATTGGCCCGAGCTAGCTATTTAGGAGAGCACTGTATTATTTGGAAGCTAACAGCGACAGACAAAAAGAGCATTTTAGAAAAGACAGCGAGAGGGAGAAACAGAGAGAGAGAGAGGGGAGGGGGGTTGTTATTTTCGATATATTTATGGATAAAGAGCTACACTGGTTTGCAAATCAAAAGTTAATTCTTGTTAAGAGATGTGATTTCGATTGAAACTACCACCAAATCACACTTACTCGATATAGAAAGATTGTTAATAATTTAATCATTGCTGCCGAACACCCTAGATAGATGTATGAGGTTGTCCGGGCTGGTGTTACTCTTTCTTAACATTATCCCGTATCGTTTCCACTGGTGCCTTTTCTCCTCTTACTAATTTTTCTTTTCTTTATGTTGGCTACCTACCTGGCTGCCATCGTCAGTTGCTGGCGATTGGCGACCACATCTATACATCTTCTTGTTTTCTTTCTCTATTTCTTTCTATTCTGTGCTCATCTTTTGGCTTCTGAATATGTGAAACCTGTCCATTCTTTGATGTTATCAAACCACTGCTTTCTCTGTCTGCCTCTTTTTTTATTTTTCCTTATACTTGGCTTTCGATTATTTGTGCTGCTAAGGGGCTCCCACTGCCACGCAGAATGTGTCCAAAGTAACCCATCTTGAGGTGGGCCACTTTCCCAAGGACATCTCTTTCTGTGTTTAGTGATTGCAGAACACTGAGGTTAGTTCTTTTGTCCTTCCAGTTGATTTTTAGCATTTTCCTCCAGAACCACGTTTCTGCTGCCATGATGCGATTTTCATCGGCTTAGAGCAGTGTCCCGCTTTCAACACCATAAAAGTAAAGCACTCCAAACCAGGGTTTTGACCAGTTTTTTTTTTCAGACCGGTTATAGCCCCACTGTCCTACTTGTATCTACTTGCTCCCTCTATATAAAAAAAAAACTTCCCCAATCGGTGCCTGTTGGTCCCCCATGATCCTCTTTTTCTTATGTTAGTTGAGAGCTGAGTTAATGAGAAAGCCACCTGTCAGTGACCTCGCTGTGTGGTCTAATCCCTTCTGGCCCAGTAGTGTTGATGGTCTTTAAGATGTTCCTGTCATTCCAAAGCACATGCAGGTCAACCATTCTGTTCTTTGCTATAGCTAATCTGATCTTAATATCACTGGTACAGCTGGCATCGTTGTTCCTTTAGATCCAACATATTTGAAGCTGACCACATCTGTGACTGTTTCCCCGTCGATCCGGATGCTACAATCGGTATCTGAGGTTTTACCAGCAACTAGGAGTTTAGTCTTTTCAAAATTTAAATGCAAGTTGAGTGTCTTGCCGGCATCGTTTACTGCGTGTGTGCGACTTTACGTTGGAGGGGGTACCTAAAAACACTTTTGGGTGGGAATTTTCTTGCGTAACCAAGATTTGTTTTATGCTGAACCGATCTAAAATAACCCCTTGTTGTGACCAGTTTCATAAACGTGACTATTACGATTTTTGTGACGGCAATTGTCATAGACTTCGGTCCCGAGACACAATTGATCATGTCTGATTGGCACACGTATGTAAAACAAAATTCAACCCGCCTACATGCACACACACGCACACTCACACGTAACACTCTAATACGATCACTTGGACGCTCATCTCTTTCTGCTGTTTTTACGACCATATCCGGAAACGATGTGATACAATCCATCGTTTATTCAGAGCCTTCTTCTGTAACGGTTTCTTTGATTATAATTGCAATGACGAAACTTCGTCATTGCCTTGTTTTCGTTCACATTCTGCCCCATTAATATTCTCCTTATCGTCCAAAAATCACATTCGTTTTGCACGTAGTGCTTGTTATTCCTAGTTAGGTACTTTCCTCATGTCCATTTCCTTTCAAATTTCATAGGCATAGTCTCTAGCATCTCATCAAGGTCACCTACTTTTTTGATTTTCGAAATCAGTCATGCATAACTATCCAGGCGCCATTTTGTCCGTTTCTGGTCCATTTTAAGGCCTTTTTGTCTTCCTTCCTATCTCCACTATCCTAGATCCTACACATTTGTAACAAATTCCTCTAGATAGTCAAAGAGATGTTCTTTCATCTGCGACGTATGACTTGACCTTCAAAATGCCATCTTCGTACTCAACATTTAAATCTGAAACTGACTCCGTCAAAAATCTCTCAAATTCTTGAAAAATGAACCCCTAAAAATCTAATACTGCTATAACTTTCTCATATAAATTCCGTTTTGTGTTTAAATCTCACATTATCCTTATCTCATAATTGCACATAGCCATACCAAATTTCATGCTCCAACGGCCATGCAAAACATAAATAGCGCCCTCTAAAGTTCTAGGAATTGGCTTTCTTTTTGTGGCCGTATCTCCATAATGGCTTGGCAAACCCGTACCCTTTTTTGGATTTAGATACTTGAAGATATGCCCTTTCCAGCCATATACAAAATTATATACCCTAACACTGACCAAATTTGAGAAAAATGCCCTCCAAATTCGCCATTTTCGAGAAAATTCCAAAATAACTTCAACTTGCTCTAAAATGGCGATCTTTATACCTACATCAATGAAACTTGGCAGATATATGTATCCATATACGTGACAACTGTTTGCCAAGTTTGGTAAAATTCGAACATGCCAGCGCAAAGTTATCGCCAAAAATGATGAATTTGCTATGCATTACGTAATAGCGCCTATAATGCGTGCAGTACATTGCGCGCAGATGACAATGGTGTTAAACTGACCGCAATGAAGTGCCCGTTCGAATGATACCAAGTATGGTATATGTTCACACAGAAATTTCGAGTAAATCACATTTTAATAAGGGTCACTATACGATTTCCGCCGAGTTTCCGCCCAATATTATAACACGTATCGGCTATGACGTCATTTCTCAGACTTTCTTTCGCCCCCTAAACATCCTTTTTTTTCCTTGAAATTTTGCAGTGACATTTCGAGTTGCAGTACGCAGGGCACCTCGTGGCCGGATTTTTGACATTGGTCAAGGGGGCCATTAAAAACGCCATTTTGTACTATAAATCTATTTTACATCACGTGTTTCGATAGGATTATCATAGAAAAAAAAAGAGTGGTTTACAATAACAACCATGAAATTTTCTTTCTAATGATACCAAATACGGCCCATAAAGAGACATCAAGAGAGAGAGAAAAAAAAATTAACCCCGGTCATAATACAGATCCTGTAGGTTTTCCGCCCATGCATTACACGCATTGTCTATGGGGCATATCGGGTTCACGCTTTTGGCCCCCAGAACGATCTTTATTGCAATGACGAACATGCACCAAATCCCATTGGTTTTTGCAAGCAGTGCTTGCGAGCTCTTTCTAGGTTCTTTCCCCTATCCCAATTTTTTTCAAACTTCGTAGGCATAGTCTCTACCATCCCATCAAGGTCACTGTTGAGGCCTTTTTTTCGCCCTACCTATTTCCAATACCACAGAAGCCACCGACTTCGTACAAATTGCTCTGGATAGTCCGGGAGAAGCTCTTTCGTTTGACACGTAGAAACATGGCGTCATTGCACGCACATCGTTGTGACACGATTGCATTTCTAGTTCTTATTATTTTTGTCATTTTTGCTCTTAATTCGCAGGCCGGATGGGAGGTGTATCTCTCTTTCTCTCTCTCTCATTTACATGTATGTCATAAGAAATTTTAC
Organism: Strongylocentrotus droebachiensis; assembly: GCA_035222895.1. NCBI lineage: Eukaryota > Metazoa > Echinodermata > Echinoidea > Camarodonta > Strongylocentrotidae > Strongylocentrotus > Strongylocentrotus droebachiensis. The sequence goes on along the minus strand of JAVYIG010002902.1, from coordinate 25,913 downwards.
CCTGCGTAATGGGGCGCATCTTTGGAGATGAGGTAGAGAAAATTGTCGCGTTATTAGGGTGCTTTCCCCCAAATATGTGATTAAGATCACAATTGAAATCTTTATATCAATCACTAATTTGATTGATTGTTATTCAATCTTCGTTTGAAAAGTTCTCTGAATGATTGATTCATTCATTTTTCACTCATTCAATCAGTCACTTGTTCACTCATGCATTCATTCATTCGGTCATTCATTTATTAATTCGTTTATCATAATTTATTCATTCATCCATTCATTCACTTATTCGTTCATCTATCTACTCAATCACCCATCTTTGGAATCATTTCATTCATATTTTCATTCATTCAATTAATCAACTAGTTCATTCCTTCATTCATTCATTCCGTCACTCATCCACTCACTAAGGCTAGCCGAATTGTCCACTTTTGGTCAACAAATCCCTACATTGAGCTGGACAAACTACATTTAAACAAGCAGACTGCCTCAACGCAAACGAAACAAAAACGAATTATTTGAAATGAATATGACAGAGAAACTAATTGTTTTAATTGTGCAACCATGATAATATTCATTAATGTCTCGATACAAATGTAATTTGTAGCAAACTGCATCAATTAAACCAAGAAATGTTCATAAATGAAATTTTGAAATATGCAAGTGTTAACAATAGGATTAAACAAATTATACAAGCTTACTCATAGTATAAAAACAATATTTAAGCTTTGAATAATTACAAATCCAGAAGAAAATGCTGTTGTTGTGATAATCAATAATTTTTTAGGTAGTATGATATGTCGCTCATTAAAATACATGTAGGATCACGGATAACTGCCCACCCCGTAAATAAATTCTATCACCACAATAGCCATATTGGACTGTTGTTATGTCAGTATGAATAACTCAACACTCATACCAAAATTAAACTACAATGTGCATTTCAACTCCACCTCGAAGCCTTTATACATGAACTCTCTTCCATTAACTCCTTTAGCAGCCGTTGTCCTACTTTTGTAAAAAGTAAATTTGTAGTTATTCCACTAAGAGTTTAACAACACTGAACAACGAGATTCCACTGCAGTTTAACAACACTGAACACAAACGTGATTCCACATCGAGATTAACATCAATGAACCACAAAGTACATGTACACTCCTTTTCATAAACGCATCCGCTTTATTAATAGCAAATTTTAGCAATTCCACTTAAGATTTCTCCAAAAATATGTAGTAATTCAAGCACTTTTATTTCCACTTGAGAAGGAACATTATTGCTCTTGAATTTGAAAAGGCACAATTGCTTTACCTGAACTCAAAAACATAATTTGAAAGGGAAACTATAAATTCTTTCATTAAGAAACAAGGTATTCATGACCACTTTTTACTTAACCAGTATAGCCATCACAAATCAAGTGACGCTACAATGTACATGTACCTGTAGAGTTACTAACCATTATATTACAGATTAGTAGTAGTAGTAGTAGTAGTAGTAGCAGTAGTAGTAGCTCTATACATAGCGAATTTATTTTTCTTTTTTTTTCACATAATATAAACAATAACAGACAATGATAAACGTAATTATATAACAAAAATAAGCTGCAGCATTGAAATGTCTTTGACATTGTTTTTGGTCATTGTAATATAAAATGATTTGGTTACATGAAATTAAAAAACGAACCTACTTGGGAGCAATGCTTGTTAGGTGTAGGTTCACACAACAATAATTAAACTTTATACATATACAACTTAATTTTTAAGAAGAAAAAAATACGGAATAAAAAAAACATGACATACAAAAAAAACAATTAAACGAGACAAACACAAATCAGAAACAGTAGCAGAATGACAAGATGAGGATGATATATGAAGAAAATAAAAATGAGAGAGTGACAAACAGAAAACGGGGGGAAACAGAAAAAAGAAGACAGAGAGAGGGGGTAGAGGAAGACAGAGGGAGACAGAGAAAGAGACAGAGAAGGAGAGAAAAAGAAATGGTGGCCATAGCGGAATCATTAGGTGGTCTGTCACCGACAGACCACCTATTGATTTCGTCAGAATTTTCTTTCTTTATTCTTTCTTTCTTTTTATTTCTTTGACCCCCCATTTTTTGTGCAGTGGATAACTCATGATTAATAATAATAACGCTTTTTTTACCCAGGGTAGCCACTTCAGTTATGAAACTGCTCTTCCAGCGGGCCCTGCATAACATAATATGTTATTACTACCCTTCTCTAATATGCTGAACGCCTAGCTAGAAGGCAGAAGGTCCCATTGTTATAAGTCTTTGGTATGACTCGGTCGGGGTTCGAACCCACTACCTCCCGTTCATGAGGCGGGCGCTCTAACCACTGAGCCACCATGCGCGGTGATTCGCTCGGTCAATTTCTTTCAATTTTGACACAGTCATAGGTCACTGCCATGAGACGTGATAGGAACATTTTCAAGTTTATCAAATTATCGTGACGTCTTCCAGACGCCATTTTGTGAAATTTTTCGAAAATCAATTCATGATCATATCTTCATAACAGAAAGTCAATTCTCATTCTTATTAATTATGATTAAGGTCAATGTCCGTCCGGTTAATTTCAGGTCAATAAACGCGCGCGTACACGTACGTCCGTACGTCAGTGCACGCGCAAAATTTTAAAATGTTCAAAATCATCTCAAATTCATTTTGCATACGTTTCAAGCCATTTGGAGCATTTGTCCAAAAAAAAATCGCGCGCGTTTTCGTTCGTCATGGCCGAACGCAACATAAATGCTCCTCCTTTTTTGGGGGGCCTGATATTCCCCATTTTTTTCCGAACAATTTAATACCATGTATACATCTTCATTACCATTAATAACAGAATGAGCAATCGTTCAAGTTAAATGTCCGTGCGTGCGAGCTTATAACATATACGGGCAAAACATGCATATACAAAATCCATAATAGCTCTTTAGGATGCCCGTTGACCCCTAATTTTCATTTCATATTTTGATAGAGTATGAATTGTGGATATGATTTCATGTCTCATTTGGCCATTAAGTATATATCGTGACCTCATTATAATTGCCTTGGAACTCAAAATACGAATTTGCATATTATGACGTCAGCATATTTATGGAAAATTGATTGTTACTCTGTGAATATTGTTTGTTTTTCACCCAATTTTCGATATATTGTAGCTGTGACAATTTTGAACAAGATCAGCGTCATTCAGATTTAATAACAGACCACCTAATTCGTTCCAATGACGAATTAAATTTCTCGTTTTTAATTAGTATTATATGGATTCAAATCAAATGCAAGTCACAGTTTCGATGTGAAAAAATGGCGAATTTGGCCAATTACTGGGGAAAAACAACGAAAACAAAAAAACAGGGAACTACTTATTCTGATTCATTTGCAACAAAAGGTGCTTGAGGGCATTTTTTAAACCACTTAATGAGAGTTTTTCTTTTGATGTGCCGGGAAGGGCATTTCAATATTTTGGTCCAGTGAAAATAGAGTGAAAATCCTGCTGGAAAATACCGTTCTTGGTTTTGTTAGGTGATAACAATTTACTATTCTCGTGGGATAACTATGGAAGTCAGTATTTTTGTTAAACATATTTGAGAGAACTTATGGCAATTCATTACACCTCTAACCCTTTACCACATGATCTAAAATTGTGCAACCTTTCTAAAAGTCCATTTGTAAGCAGAAGCTTGATCGTTCCACGAAAATCCATAGAAGTCTAAACATAAGTTGCAATATGATGCTCATGTATGCATCTTATGAATAACACAGAGCTCAGAGACTATGGGTGAGAGCTTTGATGTGTGCATTCAATTTACACACTGTGAAGTTCAAATCATCCCTGAAAGAACTTTCATGGATCAAGCCGATTGTTGTCGTACAAGTACAAATATTATGATATTTAAAGCAACCTAACCAAGGCTCTGTTTCATAAAACTTCTTATCAATTACAAATTTAAAAAATATAACATAAATTTGCTCTCAGTCAATCACATGCATTTTTTATAACTTGTGATAGATAACAAAGTTTATGAAACGGCCCAGGATGGAATGACCGATTTCTCAACTTCTTACATTCCTAGCTCTATGAAATTAAGATGGTGCCGGGTAGCTACAGCAACCATCTTGGGTGTAAGACTGACAATGTAGAACAGAGAACTCAAGAAAAAACTGCGTTGAATTGGCCAAGGCATTCTGATATGTTGGAACCTCACCTCCTCAATGAGCCTGATTCCTTGCAGCTTGTACCTTGTTAACCTCATTTCATCTGACCCATGTACCATCGTAGCTACCAGAACTCTATCGAGGCTGTCTACCGTAGCATACACATACTCATATTCATGGGTTGCTATGATGGAAGTGCCTACGCGACCTTCCCGGTCAAAGACAGTGACGGTGCTAGGCCTGATGTCACCGGTACTGGTAATCATTATGCCGGTCTTGGTAACGCAGATCTGCTTCGGTCGGATATCCCCAGTGGGGACCACTCTCTGTGGGTTAGGGTTGCTACCGTGGAAGATGTAGATCTCTGTATTATTATTGACAGCGTAGATGTTGTCATGCTGATCAGTGCACACCCGGACGCGATTTCCTCCAGATTGCTTGCAAGTGTACCTTCTACCTCTGCTACTGCTTCCGCTGACAGTGTGGTATTCAAAAAAATACACCTTGAAGCTTAGATATAACTGTCCTGCCACCTGAAAGGAAAGCTAAATTATAGACGCCACCCACCTCATTCCCAAGGTAACGACTCTCGCCACCTGACAGAGTAAAGCGGTCACAACCTGTCCTGTCGTCACCGTATCCCATAACCACTGCATCCTTCGACAGAGCTACGAGCCCGAACAGACGACCTTTCTTGCGAGGAAAAGCTTTTACAATACTCGTTGAATTATTCAATACTATTTCTGGAATGCCTGTAGTAGTATTCACATCTTGCGTGGCATTCCCGGTTTCTAGACTGCTAGCTGGTGGCACTCCCGCTCCTTTAGAGACCCCAGTATCATCTGCCGTATTTTGACTACTGTCAACATCTACATGTATACAACCTAGGGCAAGGAGCTCATCCCCAGCCAAACAAAACTGTACATTCTTTGTTATCTCTTTCACACGTGTTGTAGACTCTTCGTCAGTGGCCTCCTTCAGTGAATCCTCTAGATCGCTACGTCTCAAACGGTCTGCTTCAATCATATCGTGATCTAGAGACATACTTGCATGATGGGTCAAGATTTGGACAGAATTACTGATCGTACCAATTAATTCTGTGCAGCAACAAATACAGCCCTCCAACTGGTTGGCCAAGTCTTTCCTGATGTTTCCTATCTTCTCGAGTAATTCTTCCTCATTTTGCTGGAGAGTTGCAAACTTGTTAGCAAAGGCCCCTCTGACCTTCCTCTCCAAATCACTCAGATGGGAATTCATGACATCTCTTTGTAGGGTAGCCTCGCTCAAACACTGTTCAATGTGGGTCTTTCTCGTCATACTTTTTTCAATGAGAGAATCACTCTTGATTTTCAACTCCTTTTCTATCTCCTTCTGCTTCTTAATATTGTGACCTTGATGGCTGTCAATATAGCATGTAAGACAAATAAACTCGCTACAGAGCAGGCAGTAAATGTCTGTAGAGACATGGCTATGCAATGGACATAATTTTGATGATAGATCGTCTTCCTGACTTTGTGAGATGATGTCCACTTTCAGGATATCTTCTAGACCTTTGGCTAAGAAGTTTGGTGTCAATCCTGCGACTCGTTCTTGATTCAGCTTGGTCGACTTCCTGCAGACTGGGCAGACAATGTGATTCAGGTCCTTGTGCTGCTTGTCATATGCTTCTAAACAATCCCTGCAGAAAGAATGGCCACAGGTTAGGAGGGTAGCGTTCCTTATTACATCAAGACACATTGGACAGTTCAAACCCCCGTGCTTCTCTTTTATCGAGCTGGTAGCCATTGCGGTCTGCTGTCGGGATCACACTGCACAGGGGGGGAATTGAAAAAAGTAATAATCTGAACATTTTTCACATTGTTAAAGCTAAATAATAAAGATACCAGGGACTTGATACAAAATTTCTGCCCCCTCTATCTCTTTAAATTATTTTCTTGTTGGCTTGCACCCTCATATATTTAACGAGGCGTTTTTAACAGTCCAAATGTCCTCGTAATGAGTTTCCGTAGATACTACATGCGAGATTACTACATACACGCTTTAATATATGAAGACAAGTAGTAGACATAAATTCATAACTCACAGTCCAATGGTTGGGTGATCAAAGTACGCGGATATTATAGGTTCTTTTGTCAAGGAAATATGATCTTCGATCAATGATTTCTCACATTTAACCAAATTTAAAATAAAAAAAATTCCGAAAGGAAGGCAAAGCTTTGGACTACAAATGGTGCAACTAGAAAATGTATTGTCAACAACTTCTGGAGATATCATGATCTCGAAAAAGTCATTGAAAAAAACGATTCATCAAATATGGCACAGGACTTTTCAACTGATTTTTTTTTTAAACAGCAATCCATCAGATACATAGATTTAAAAAAAATTCAGGCATAATATGATCACCCTATCATTTGGTACCACCTCTTATTTACAATTTGATGACATATTCTCTTGCTATGAAGATTTATGCACCCTTGTCGGTAAGTTCGAAATTAATATAAACGGGCGCAAAAGATAGCATCTTTTCCCAAGCGGTTGCTAGGGTACGCGACCGCCCCCACAAATCCACCAAAACAAAGAAAATGCAATAAATTATCAAAAACCCATTGTATTTTCCCCCGGCCCTCAACAGGAAAAATTCCTCTGTAGGGCCATGCATTGTGGTTCAAGGCATGGCCACACAGAGGAATTTTTCCTGTGGGTGACCGGGGGAAAGTGCAATGAATTTTTGATAATTTATTGCATTTTATTTCTTTATTTTTTTATTTGTGGGAACTGCCCCCTACTCTCGCCCCCGCTGCGTACAGTCGTGGTTCAGTGGCAGAGCAATGGCCTCTTAACTGTGAGGCTCCAGGATAAAAACCTTGTCGATGTGCCGTATTAGTGCCCTTTTGTGGGGCATTAATCCTCATTACTGTCATTTATGACTTAAGGGCGTAGGTCCCCTAGTTGATACGCATAGTAGCATACACATGATTTAACAGTCACGCAAAACAAACACTGGCAAATTATTATTTAATAAAATCTGAGAATTTATGCCATTATCTAGATCTATTAGAAATAAATCATTTTTAAAATCCTTCCCTAAACTTGGGTAAAAATAATTATTCCACCATTATGACCAACAGTGTATTTAAATAGCATGTTGACCTAAAGTTATTATTTTTTTGTTTATTTTGTATAATACCTTTCGTTTATGTGTTCTTCGTTATTCAGTAATTGTTTTTGAAAAAAATGCAGAAATAAAATAAAATTTAAAAAATCGCACTGCCATTGCAACATCCAACATTGTTCCGAATGTGTGATGTTAGGTAGTTCATACCGTGATGTCACACTATCGCATGTGTTTTATCGCCCTTATTTCAATTTGTGCGTGGGTTATGGAAAGGGTATCAAAATTGCATTTTTATAATTCCAAACACTAGTGAGGGCTTAAAAAGTACTTTACTCATTTTCTAGGTGTTATCTTTAATCTTTATGGCACCAACAAAAAGGGTCAACTACAAAGGGACACCTCAAAGTGAACATACGCCATTTTTAGACATTGGTATATACGCCTATATTGTCATGATTGTGATTATCGGTACACCTTTAATCTCTTTGAGTGGTACAATAAAGTGTTTACGCAAAATACTTTGCAGTTGGGCGTAATGGTCTGAATATTGAATTTTAGAGCGAGCGAAGCGAGCGAGCAACCGAAAATTACATCTTATATAAAAGACATAAAACAAACCCGGATGAGTTTTGAAGTACCATATACATTAGTAATATTATCAATTTATCCTATACACATTGAGCATTCGATGCTTAGCAACAAGCTACGCCCCCTCCTATGTCCATTATCATCCAGGTGACGAGTTCCGGATATATTCAAACAAACCGGAAAAGCTGAAGAATGCAACACAGTTTCCAGACATCTGTGACACAAACAAGTTGGGTGTCTGTTATTTTGGTGACCTTCTTCTTGTAAAGCAGATTTCTCCTCGTGTTAACAAAAGACTGCTCCATACACATTCCCACTAAATTTAGTGTACCAGGTGAAAAGAATATCAGTAAAATATTATCAATGTTCTCGAAGGTAAAATCTATTCAGGAATTATTCCCATATAGGCTTAATCTTCCATGCTTGGGGTATAATTTTGAACTGGACTTGTCAAAAGAATAATACTTTCAGCAGATGGTAATCAAGAACAGCCTAGTTATACACTAGAATGTCTTTGTTGCCTTTATTTTCCACTCCATACCTAGAAAAGAGAAATGGGGACCTGGTAAGATGACGAAAGCCTTTGTGTTAGTAATAGCCAGATGTCCTCATCATGGTGACAATAGGGACTTTTAGATTTGCGTGGACTGATACGTGTGACGTCCATTCAAGGCAGTGCATTAAAATGACGTCGGTCGTAGCAATCCCCATTGTCTTCATGCGGAGCTAAAAGTCCCTATTATGTTAGGAATACTCCCCGGTGGAATGGGGATCATTCACACTGCTAACGGGTCAAACGAGCTTATTTGAAGAGCTTAGTTCCAAAAGGCACTACATCATTTTTTTTTTTGGATTTGCTTTAATGTACACATTTCCAGTAGCCTCATACACTGGCACTTCCAAAAAGCTGAATTTCCAAAAAAGTATTGCATTTAAAAATCAGTTCGGTTCCAAAGGGTATTATATCCATTAATGTTATGCATTGTAACTCGCATACAGTATCCACAAAGTTAAAGGCATGGCCACACAGAGGATGTTTTTATGTTGGGGTTCGGAATAACTTGAAATGCAATGAATTATTGATGATCATTTGCATTTTTTTTAATTTTTTTTTTATTTGTGGGGGCTGCCCCCTATGCTAGCCCGCGCAGCGTAAAGTCATGATTCAGTGGCAAAGCAATGGCCTCGTATTATGTGAGGCCCCATGATCAAAACCATGTCGATGTGCTATATTAGTGCCCTTTTGTGAGGCATTAATCCTCATTACTGTCATTTATGACTTAAGGACGTAGGTCACCTAGTTGATAAGTATTGTAGCACACACATGCTTTAGCAGTCACGTAAAACAAACACTTGTAAACTATTATTCAATAAAATATGAGTATGTAACTATTATCTAGATCTATTAAGAATAAATCATTGTCAAAATAATTCCATAAACTGGGGTAAAAAAAAAATTCACCTTTATGACCAACGGTGTATATATATATATATTTTTATATATGTACATATTTTTTGTTAATGATACATGTAAATGGGAAGGGGTGATGTGTATGGCTATGCCGCCCTCACAATACCTACAGAGAAACAAGATGTCTTCTATATAAGTGGAGCAATTACGTCAACATAACTTTAAAAAATACTAGTAATCGATATGAAAAGCAACTAAACGTAAAAAAAAACTGATTAGAGACGAAAGAACATCTGTGCGGCAAATAGTTTATCACACTGTTCTTTAACCACGCTATATCTTCAGTTGTTAACAGCTAGGGAAACAAACCTCCAGTTTTTCACACTAAGCTCCCCATTCGCAATATTGATCGGTTTATATTTTTTGTTCTGGTATTGCTGCTTCCAAACTTTCAGATATAGGGAGTGATGTCACATTTCAATCGGCTGTCAGACAATAGGCCAAATTGACGACGATGATATTTTAGGTGTTCTCAATGCCCATGCAAAATATATGTATCTGAAAATATTTATCTGTTCAAAACCGTTAATAACGTCCAAAGTTGTGTACAGATAATGTGATATGATATTATTTAATATATTGCCTTTCCCGCCTTAAAGTAATTCAGACAGACCGAATATCAATAACAAAAACTTTATTGAGTTATTCGATTGGTTTATAACAAAACATTTTGAACAATTTTGTTTTCCTTTTCCATAAATTGAAATGGGACATACAACATGTTTATAAATAATTAGCAATCAACTTGTACATACTATTTTGTGAACATAGTAAACAAAGTAATACATACATTGTCAACAAGTAGTCAGAGGCGGCGGAGCGACTTCCAAAGTGGGGGGGCACCAACAAAAAGGGGCACTTTCTGGAAAAAAAAGGGCACCTTCAAAGGGAAATCTCAAAGGGAAAATATACAATTTTTTAGACATTGGTATATACACCTATATTGTGATTACATTATTGGGGATGATTTCAATATTTGTTTTTATTTATACATCATATAAGATTTTGCGTAACTTCTTTGCAGTTGAGTGTGATGGTCTAAAAATTCATTTGCGAGCGAGCAAAGCGAGCGAGAATTTTTTTAAAAGATTTATGAGGTCGCAGTGCAAACAAATACATCTTATAAAGAGGAATGACCCAATCCTGATGGGGTTATATAAGCACATTCTCATAAACGGAAGACTGAAAAGATCTATAAGTTACATAATTATAACATCTATAACTACGAGCGAGCGTAGCGAGCGAGCCTTTGGGGAAATTGCTTTTAGTCGCTTGAAATTAGGGGCACGTTTGATGATGAGAGGAAAAGGGGACACTTATCGAAAGGGTTAAGACAACTATTAGAAAAGAAAAGAGCACGTGTCAGAGTACAAAGGCTAATTATCAGAGGTGAAAATGGGGCACTTCTTACACCTAAAAAAAGAGGCATACACCAGGGATGAAAAGGAAATGGGCATTTGTCGATGGAAAAAAAGGCGCCCATTAGATTTTGATAGGGGGCATTTATAAGAAGTGAAAGGGGGCATTTATGAAAAAGGGATAGGGTCTTTATTAGAAAAGAAATTGGGCACATATCATTGTTAAAAGGGTAATGAGAAGGGGAAGTGGCTCTTATTAAAAGGAAAAAGAGGCACATATTAAAATAAACGGGGCACTTACCAAAGACGAAAAGGGGTAATTATGAGAAGGAGAAGGGACACTTATAAGAAAAAAATAGAGCATTTATTGGGAAGGAAAAGGGGGACGTGTCAAAATAAAAGAGGCATTTATAAGAGATGAAAAGAGCACTTATCAGGAGGGGAAGGGGTACTTGTCAAAGTAAAACGAGAATCTCTCAGAATTGAATAGGGTCATTTACAAGGGATGAAAAGGGGCACTTATGAGAATGAAAAGGAACTATTTTCATAGATGAAAAGGAAAATTATGAGAAGGGAAAAGGGCTCTTCTTTAAATGGGGGCACTTATCATAAGCAAAATGGGCACTTATTAAATGGGAAATGGGGCACATGTGAAAATATAAGGTGCGCTTATCGAAGTTAAAAAGGGGAAGGGGCACTTTTTACAAAGGAAAAGGGGCACTTGTCAAGGCAAAAAAAGGGAACCTCTCAGATTTGAATAGCGCAATTATCAGAGGTGAAGGGGGCGCTTATCAAAAGTGAAAAAGGGGCGCTTCTCGTATCTAAAAAGGGGAACTTACTAGAGATTAAAAAAAAAACTTATGAGAATGGAAAATGGACACTTATTGCAAAGGGAAATGGGAACTTTACAAAGGAAAAGGGGTACGTGTCAAAATAAAAGGGGCACTTATCAGAGGTGGAAAGGGGAAGGGGCACTTTTTACAAAGGAAAAGGGGCACTTGTCAAGGCAAAAAAAGGGAACCTCTCAGATTTGAATAGCGCAATTATCAGAGGTGAAGGGGGCGCTTATCAAAAGTGAAAAAGGGGCGCTTCTCGTATCTAAAAAGGGGAACTTACTAGAGATTAAAAAAAAAACTTATGAGAATGGAAAATGGACACTTATTGCAAAGGGAAATGGGAACTTTACAAAGGAAAAGGGGTACGTGTCAAAATAAAAGGGGCACTTATCAGAGGTGGAAAGGGGAAGGGGCACTTTTCAAAATGAATAGGGGCACTTTTCAAAATAAAAGGGGCACTTTTCCTCTGTAAAAAGGGGCACTTGTCAAAGTAAAAGGGGCACTTTTCTTATGCAAAAAGGGGCACTTTTAGGGTACTTGAAAAAGTGGGAGGGCACTGTGCCCCTCTGCCCCCCCGGGAGCGCCGCCTCTGCAAGTAGTGTATATGTAGGTTCTGCGGATCGAAGAGGCCCGGTGGAGGGACTCAAACCCGCCCCCTCCCCCCTCCCATCCCAAATTTCTGGAGAGAAAAAATATATATTTAAATTTTTAAACTCATAGTTACTATGTCCCATTTGCAGGCCAAACAAATGAAAAGGTTAAATTTGAATGGCATTTGAAAGATAATACTAATTTAGAACTTCCCTAACAAAGGGGACTTGAGAATGTTTTTCAGTGGGAAAATAACGACTATTAGTTGTCAAATCGACTTAAGAGCTGTAGAGCCAATAAGTAATAGTCTGATTTTCAGACCATTGTACCGAATGGTACGTTTTATGCTGCACACAAAATTCAATCAGTTTAAATTTGGCCATTACAAGAAGTGGGTTATTGATGTATACAAATACTCATGTACCCTTTAGCGCTCATTTTTTTGTATGTTATTACCAAAGAAGAAAAAAGCCAGTCAGTCACTCAATAGTGTCTGACAGTGAAGTCTAGCAAGTCAACGGGTTTCCTTGCATAATTTTAATATAAGGGCACTGCTAACGTTTAAATTTCACAGATGGGACATACATGACATATTCATAATTCCTGCAAAGTTCAACAGAATTTGATGTTGGCTGCAAAAGGGACGTAGTATCTTTAATGGCCATCTTGAAAACGGAAAACTTACATTGGAACGCACTTCACATGAATGGTAGGTACAGGCCGTACACATAGCAAATCAGAGACATGGTTAATGAAAAAGGTCTGGGTGGAAGCCTATATGCCTTAGTGAGCTGAATTAACGTACCGTATTGTAAAAGGTGTATCCCTTTTGCAGCCAACATCACATTATGTAGAACTTATTACACAAGGAAACTCTTTTACTTTCTAGACTTTACCGTCAGACACTATAGAGGCGGCGCTCCCGGGGGAGGGGTTGGGGGCAGGAGGGGGGAACAGTGCCCCCACTCTTTTCAAGTACCCACAAAGTGCACCTTTTTACATAGGAAAAGTGCCCCTTTAACTTTGTAAGTAGTGCCCCTTTTAACATAGGAAAAATGCCCCTTTTAATTCGACAAGTGCCCCTATTAAATTGTTTAAATGCCCATTACCCTTTCCACCTCTGATAAGTGCCCCTTTTATGTTGACACGTACTCCGTTTCCTTGGACAAGCTCCCATTTTCCCTTTGCAATAAGTGTCCATTTTCCATTCTCATAAGTGTCCTTTTTAATCTCTAGTAAGTGCCCCTTTTCACTTTTGATGAGCGCCCCCTTCACCTCTGATAATTGCCCTATTCAAATCTGAGAGGTGCCCCTTTTGCTCTGACAAGTGCCCCTTCACCATAAGTGCCCCTTTCATCTCTTGTAAATGACCCTATTCAATATCTGATGGGTGCCTCTTTTCCTTCGACAAATACCCATTTCCTATTCTTATAAGTCCCCCATTTTCACCTCTGATAATTACCCTTTATACTTTGACACGTACTCCTTTTCTGTTCTAATAAGTGTCTTATCCCTTTCGATAAGTGTTCCGGCCTTTTCCTCTCATCATTAAACGTGCCCCTTATTTCAAGCGACTAAGAGCAATTTTCCCCAAGGCTCGCTCGCTAAGCTCGCTCGCATTTATAGATGTTATCATTATGTTACTGATCAGGCCTTTTCAGTCTTCCGTTATGAGAATGTGCTTATAACCCCATCAGGATTAGGTTTGTCCTCTTTATAAGGTGTAATTTGTCGCAGTATGACCTCACAAATCTTTAACAATTTTGCTCGGTCGCTTTGCTCGCTTGCAAATGAAGTTTCAGATCATCACACCCAACTGCAAAGTATGATGCGTAAGCAATATTAGCTTATGTATAAAGAGAAACAAATATTGAAATCATCCTTGATAATATAATCACAATCCATGCAATGTCTACAAAATTGTATATTTCGCTTTGAGATTTCCCTTTGTGGGTGCCTTCTTTTTCCAGAAGGTGCCCTTTTTTGTTGGTGTCCCCCCCCCTCCCCCACACACACATTTTGGAAGTCGCTTTGCCGCCTCTGGACACTAATAAGTGACTAACTTCTTTTTATTTATTTCCTTCGGTAATAACATACATAACATGAGCTGTAAAGGGTATTATGAGCAATTCGTCCCTATTTTAACGAAGTGACGGTAGTGAGGAAAATCGTCACGCAAAGTGAATGCCATTTTTTGTTCACTACCGTCACTTCGTGAAAACAACGACGAATTGTCTACATCAATATTCACTTCTTGTAATAGCCACACTCAAAATGGCTCATTTTTCCAGATTGAGGTGTCATATGACTTTAAGACCAAAGTTAAAACGATGTTGTTAGCAGAATACTCAAGGTAGAATTTCTGTGTCAACTCTTCATTCTTTATCATGTCATCTCTTCTTTCATTCATTCGAATCATTATAACCATCGTCATCATCATCATCATTATCATCATCATCATCATCATCATCATCATCTTAATCATTATCATCATCCTCATCTGCATCACCATCATCGAAATTTGTATTTTCAATTACCTATCCGTTTCTGCTTAATAAATGTGTTAATATATTTCATGAGTTTTGTCTGGGGCTGTCGTATTATCAAGCAATTTGCTTCCAATGACAGTCCTTCTTGCGCAAATAATTTTATCATGTTTTATCATGTTTGAGGAAATTTAGTATTTATGACAGTTTATCATTTCGTTTTTGAAAATAACAATTTATATATATGTATTTGCTTATTTATGATTCATTGTCAGAAAAATACTTATTGTACTTTATATTATTATTGTTATCGAAAAACTGTATGTTTACATGAATGCAGAAGAAAATCAAATCAAATCAAATCAAATATGGAAGGGCAGAATGAACTTTCTAGAAATGTGATTTTCTCTTTGAAATTCAGATACTCACTTCAAATTGTTCTTTTTATCACTCATGCGTGAAATATGCATCCTATGAGTTTCATGAAATGAAAGAGGAGGCTTTAAGCTTTACAAATATATGTCATGTATTAATTATAATTGTGATTAAGTTATGATAAAACATCGATATCTCCGGTTTCGATTATTCTGGACGCAATGGCCCGAATTCACAAATGAGGTTTGTCGACTAACCTCGGTTTGTCGACAAACCTCCTTTTGTTTCGACAAACCTCCTTTGTGAATTCGGGCCATAGTGTATAATGAGTAGTGATTGATTTGAATAACTTGTATGTTTACATGTAGACGTATTTATCAATTATGGGGGGGGGGGGGTTATTGCTAGATCTTACTTTCATTTTTTTTAATTACTGGTATTTAAAAAAAAAAAAATTACTTCATGGCGGAAATTATTTTGTTACAGCTTGGGGGGGGGGGGGGGGGGGCGTGAAGTGTTTTTCAGTTCATCCCTACCCTTCCACACACACACACACACTGAATAAAATTATAATTTGCTGTATAAATCTCCTTTCGGGTTATTTTGAGCGAGGTTGCATTGGGGTTTTAATATTGACTTTTAGGTGCTTTTTCCATCACACAGGCATAGTCGAGTCTATTTTTGTTATCCACAATGTTTTTGTTTCTTGTTTTTTGGGTGGGGGCGATGTTGACTCACCATAGCAAAAACAAATATAATGAAATAAAAAAAGAGACACACCCCAGATTTTTGTTCGGGGGACGAAATAGTTGAAAAGATAACTGCCTGAATAATCGGCAAAAAAACACCCAATTTAAAACGGGGTAAAGGGGGGGGGCACACTCTTACAATAGTAAGATGATCCATACTAAACATGTCTGACATATTTAAAAATATTTCCTTCAATTGGATTTGTACTCCCTTGATCATATTCCTTTTTAAGGCTGGATTGGATACCACACTGTTAGAACGGTGTTTAAAATATCACTGTTTAAAAGAATGTTGTTTAAAAAAGTAAACAACGTTGTTCAAAATCAAAAAATCAGTGCTCGATTGACTTAAACAACTATGTTTATTTAATTAAACAGAGTTGTTTAAAAAGTCCCGGGGGCGTCGTTGATATTTTCTCGATACGCGATTGCAATTTGCGCACACACATGCGATATGCACAAAGTACGTACATAATACATGCATGCAATTAAGCATGCAGTGCTAGTGTACAGTGCAGTGCAGACGAAAATGGCGGAACAAGGGCAAGGCGACGACTTGGTTCTTCTCGGCTTCGAGTTTAGGTGAAGTTATAGAGAAGTTATAGAGACAAATAATAATGTTGTCTGTCACTGCCATGAATATGATGAACAAATGTTGAAGTAAATTGGCAACAAGCTCTGCATGTTACAGTGTATAAATCGTTGTGATTATTGCAGGAGTGGTTCCAGTAGGTCATTTCACAAATTCAAACAACCAGATAATAACCATTAAACAGTTCTGTTTAAAATTTAAGCAACTCCTTTTAAACAACCAAGTTGTGCAGTAATATTGAATAAACAACAGTTGCTTCATAATTTAAAAATTATTGTTTAACATTTACACAACTTGCTTTAAACAACCGAGTTGTGCAATTTTATTACTAAACAACTGTTGTTTAAAAGGTTTCCTAATTTTTAAACAACTAAGTGTTCAAAATGTAAACAACCTTAATTTGTTTAATTTTTAAACAACGTTGAGCGATTCACCGGTTAACTCGGGGTTGTTTAAAATTTTAAACAACTTGTTTAATTTTTTTCTAACAGTGCATGATAGCAGGAAATCTTGATCCTTTGAAACGTTATGTTAGTTGCCTATTGCAAGAAAAATCTCAATCAGAGACGTCTCTTGTACAAGGATATTGCATTTATTCTACTAGATAAGCTGGTAAATTTACCAAAACTCCATGTAAATTATAACCATGTCCCAGCCTTTAAAAAAGCCTAATGGCCATGGATACTTTATAAAACTTTTTTTTTTTAGAGCAGGCGTTGGCCGCATAGTAAATCTAATACATTTTGTGTATGCGTACTTATAATTCTTGGTTAGCTATAGGATTTTATACACAAAAGAAAGTTGATTTCCTACAGAAGTGTACTACAAAAGGCAAGGAATACAGTAACATTCACTATTTGCTTAAAGGAGCTCGTGTCGAGTTGCAGAAGTGGTTTATTGATGTAAATGCAAAAATCTTTATGTAAATGTGTTTTTAAGTGAACTCTTTTTGAGCTTTCCAGAATATTATGAATCCAGAGTTGTTATTCCAAAGGAGCAAGTTAATTGATTACCAATGTACCAAAAGGTTTTAATGCAAATGCATGTACGCATAATGCAACACTTACATACATGTACATTGCTCCAAACTTCCAAGGTGACTGATGAGTAACAAGAAAAATATGTGGGCCTAGCTTGTAACACAAAGATATGCGTTCAACTGCATAGGATTCTGATTGGTTAATGGTCAGCCGATTGAACAATGTGTGCATGCAACACTGATCTAGACTGGTCGCTTGATTGTCAATTTGCAACTGATGCCAATCTTATTGCCACAGGGCCTAGATTATAGATTTGATTTTAGATTGATTTTATTTTATTTCTGCATTTTTTCCCAAATAAAATATAACTGAATAACAAAGAGCATATAAATGTAAGGTATAATACAACGTAAACAAACAACAATTATGTTCTTGAAATAAGTACGAAATTCAAATAATTCAATCAGCCAAAAAGATGAGATTTGCATTCATCCATTAAATCTCAATTTCTGCTGCTTTTATGTTCTTATTTTGTATTTAGGTTGTCAGAAATAGTGAAAAGGACTTACCACATAGATAGTAGCGATGTACCTCAATAAAAACACAGACAAACACGGTCATGATGATGGTTTGTACCTCCCCCATCGACATGAATACGAGTCACTCGATACCACGGCCTGCCATGCCAGCTAATGAATGGCCAGCGAGCAGCCCGCCCAGGCGCTATATAGCTATAGCCCAGCTATAGGCTAGGTGCGCGTGCCGATATGCGCTAGCTAGAGCTCGATCTGGCTGTGTTTTAGATCGATGCTTCCATCCACCTGTTGACAACGCTGTGGTAAGCAGTAGTGGCATAATGTAATGTTGTATACAGAGACAAGTCTCCAAGGTTATTCCATGGAGCCTGTGTCACGAGCGAGTTTTCGCACGGCGACGCAAGTGCTGACTACGGGGTATTTAAATGAGCTCGCCACCCCGTAATTATACAGCTGGATACCGCGGCCTGCCATGCCACATACGTCGTAGGTTTAGACGCTGCGCGGAACTTTTCGCTCTGAGTGCGACCCCCGCGAAGATTAACGTTGTAAAATAGCTATAGCCACATCGGCGGTTGCGAATTAAACTCGCTACTAATAGGGACTTTTAGATTTGCACGTCAACAAAGTGGACTGCTACGTGCAGGCGCGGATCCAGGATTTATTAGGGGGGGGGGGGGGGGGGCTAATTTGAAATCAATTTGAAAATCGTGTGCCGACCAATATTTCGTTCAAGGGTGGGGGGGGGGGGGGGGTAGTGAGCACTAATTTTTTTTGTTTTGGTACTCGAAAATTGGAAAAAAAGACAATGTGATGTCCTTTTATATCCTTTTAAGGCAGACGTGGCTTAAAGATGTCACATTGCATTAAAAGGATGTCACACGTATAGCAGCTAGTCCACTATGTCGGCGTGCAAATCTAGAAGTCCCTAATGACTGGGAGACGGCACTGGCCTTGAATGTAGGCTGTGGAGGTTGCGCGCAAAGATTCATAGTTCTACCTCGGCGATTATGTTGATCAGGTGGTTTGCAGGAACACCAACAAAGTATCGAATGGTTACCAAGCTTCATAGTGTCGAAGAATTGTTATTCCGAATTAAGGTTCGTATTTCCGAAAACTTAAATGGGGTTCATAATTCGGAATAGAAAATAGGGTCCATAACTCCGAAAATGAGATAGATTCATAATTCCGGCAATAACGTTAACGTATGAGCCTTGTATCACTATTCGGAATATTAAATTAATCTCTATTTCCAGAATTTGTAACCCTATTACAATTTCGGAATTGCGAACCTTTTTCACTTCCTTAGCTCCATGTACGAATTAAAGTTTAGATAAGCGAACATTCGGGAAAACACATGTATTGTTGGGGCTATACCCTATATCATTATCGGAATTACATTTATGAAGCCCCTGTCATGGGAAAATTTGTGTTTTATAGAAATGATGAAACTTCGGAAAAATGAACCTTCGGAAAAATCGAGCGTTTCCCATTTTGTCGACGGCATCATGCAGAATTTTCATTTCGTTCTCATGCAGTCGGCATCAATGACGTAACAATACGTTGTTTTGGATTTAGATAGAAAGGTGACTTAGGAATGCGATATGTTTACACTAATCTGGAAAAGACCAGATTCTAAAGCGCTATGAAATTTGCAAGAAATTTTGTTTTTCAGATTCGCATGTTGATTAATGTGTAATGTATTTTGGTTACAGCTGCAAAAGTTTTCATACTGAAGATTAAATTGATTTAGATTTCTGTCAAAAGCCTTCTAGGGAAAGCAAGAAGCATACAAAGCAATATGTGAGTTAATGAATGAATGGATAATGGAGTAAATAAATGAAAATAAACGTATTCTTACCCTATAAAAAACCATCGTAAATGTTCTGTTTATAATTATGAAATAAATTCTGCACGACAGTAGATGGCGCTATGTAAGAATACATTCCTTCTAGGGTCGTTTTTACCTTCCAGTTACAATTTACAAACGTACACCAACAAACACGCACACGCAACCACGCACAAACACACCTATTTACACGCCACTTGGACGCTCATCACTTTCTAATGTTTTAAGAACATCTCTGAACACGATGTGACACATTCCATCTTTTATTCAGAGCCTACTTCTATAACGGTTTCTTTAATTATCATTCTTATTATTTTTGTCAATTTTGCTCTTAATTCGCAGGCCCGGCGGATAGGAGGTGTATCTCTCTCTCTCATTTACATGTATGTCAAACGAACTTTACCCTGCGTAATGGGGCGCATCTTTGGAGATGAGGTAGAGAAAATTGTCGTGTTTACTTGGGTGCTTTCCCCAAATATGTGATTTAGATCACGATAGAAATCTTTATATCAATCACTTAATTGATAGATGTTTATGTAATCTTCGTTTGAATAGTTTTCTGAATGATTGATTCATTTATTTTTCACTCATTCAATCAGTCACTTGTTCACTCATGCATTCATTCGGTCATTCATTCATTAATTCGTTTATCATCATTTATTCATTCATCCATTCATTCACTTATTCGTTCATCTATCTACTCAATCACCCATCTTTGGAATCATCTCATTCAAATTTGCATTCATTCAATTAATCAACTAGTTCATTCCTTCATTCATTCATTCATTCCGTCACTCATCCACTCACTAAGGCTAGCCGAATTTTCCACTTTTGGTCAACTTATCTCTACATGAAGCTGGCCAAAACAAGCAGACTGCTTCAATGCAAATGAAACAAAAACGAATTGTTTGAAACAAATATGACAGAGAAACTAATTGTTTTAATTGTGCAACCATGATACTTTTCATTAATGTCTTGATACAAATGTAATTTGCAGCAAACTGCATCAATTAAACCAAGAAATGAGAGAAACACTACCTTTCATAAAACCTTTCGCCTAAAACATGTAGTAATTCAAGCACTTTTATTTCCACTTGAGAAGGTAGAGTATTGCTCTGGAATTTGAAGAGGTACCATTGCTTTACCTGAACTAAAAAAACATAATTTGAAAGGGAAATTATATTTCTCCTAAAAAGAAACAAGATATTCATGAGCACTTCTTGCTTAATCAGTATAGCTTCTCTCAAACCAAGTGACACTACATGTACATGTACCTGTTCAGTTACTATACATTCTATTACAGATTACAACTCTTACCCTTTACCAAATGATCTACAATTTTGCAAAAATTCTAAAAGTACATTTGCAAGCAGAAGCTTGATCATTCCGCGAAAAATCCATAGAATTCTATTTCCATTTCCATTCAGAAGAGGGGGTGAGGTCGTCTAATCTGAATACCTTTATTGTTTATTGTCTTAAATGTGTGCCTGCATCTGGGAGACTTTTGGATCAAGTTGTGTGCAGTTCGGCAGGAAGCTTATTAGGGAAATATAAAGGATTTCCAGAATGCAAAAACAAAAAAAAATTGTTAATAATCATACTTTCCTTCACAGAGAGAGGTAATAGTATTAGGATTTGGGTTGGGTACACAAATGTACACAGACTATTGTAATTGGTCTTGATATAAATCAAAGTTCCATTCTGATAATTATGTCAAACAACTTTTCATTCACAAATATCACTAACTAGTAGGCCTTTAGCGTGTATTCATGACACAGTAGGCTCATTTACATATTCCAAACACTGTTTTGAAAGACTGTCGATTTTGTTGGATAGCCATTAACATCGCTGGACATTATTTGTTATGGTTAAACAAGCACAATATGCTGCCCATTTATGCATCTTATGGATAACACAGAGCTCAGAGACAACGTGAGAGGCCTTTGCTGTGCGCAGTTGCCATTCAATTTACAAATTCTGAGATACAAATAAAAACTGCTTCAGTTCACCACGTCATATCTGAACGAAACTTCATGGATCAAGCCGATTACTGTTGTACAAGTAGAACTACATTATGCTATTTCATTTGAGGCAACTTAATCAAGGCTCGGTTTCATAAAACTGCTGTTTAATTACAAATGTTAACAAATTAATAAGACAAATTTGCTCATGGCCAATGACGCAAGGACATCAGTAGTATATAATTTGTATTGTAACTTGTTATTAATAACAAGTTTTATGAAACGGGCCCAGGATGGAATGACCTAACTGTCTACTACTTACATCCCTAGCTGTATGAAAATGAGATCGTGCCGGGTGGCTATAGCAACCATGTTGGGTGTAAGACTGACAATGTAGAACAGAGAACTCATGAAATAACTGCATTGAATTTGCCGAAGCAGTCTGATATGTTGGAACCGCACCTCCTCAACGAGTTCGATTCCTTGCAGCCTGTACCTTGTTAATCTCATCACATCTGAATTATGCACCAACGTAGCTACCAGAACTCTATCGAGGCTGTCTACCGTAGCATACACAAACTCATTTTCATGGTTTGCTCTGATGGAACTGCCTACGCGACCTTCCCGGTCAAAGACAGTGACCGTGCTAGGCGTGATGTCACCGGTACTGGTGATCATTATGCCGGTCGTGGTAACGCAGATCTGCTTCGGTCGGATATTCCCAGTGGGGACCACTTTCTGTGGGTTAGGATCGCTACCGTGGAAGATGCAGATCTCTGGCTTTATAATTTACGGCGTAGATGTTGTCATGCTGATCGGTACATACCCGGACGAATCCTCCAGATTGCTTGCAAGCGTACCTCATACCTTCACTGCTTCCGCTGACGGTGCTGTAAACAAAGAATTCATCTCCTTGCTTTGATACGATTGTCCTGCCACCTGAAAGGAAAGCAACATCATAGACGTCACCCACCTCACTCCCAAGGTATAGACTTTTGTCACCCGACAGAGTAAAGCTGTCACAACCTTTCCGGTCCATGGCGTATCCTATCACCACTGCATCCTTTGACAAAGCGGCGAGTCCGAAAAGGCGACCTTTGTTGAAACCCTTAGCGCTTACAATACTTATTGAATTATCCAATACTGCTTCTGGAATGATGGTATCAGGAGACTTCACAAAATACGTAGCATACCAGGTTTGCATATTCATGAAAGCTGGTGGCGCTCCTGCTCCTTCAGAAACCTCAGCATCATCAGTCGTATTTTGACTACTGTTACTCTCTTTGTCCTTGTCGCTGACATCTATACATCCTAGGGCAAGAATCGCATCCCCAGCCGACGAAACTGTACATTCCTTCTTATCTCTTCGAAACGTGGTGTACACTCTTCGTCAGTGGCCTCCTTTAGTGAATCCTCTAGATCAGCACATGTCAGCTGGTCTGCTTCAATCATATCATGATCTAAAGACCTACTCTCTCGACGGGTTAAAAGTTTGACAGAATTACTGATCCTACCAATGACATCTGTGCATCGACAAAGACAGCTCTCCAACTGCTTGTCCAAATCTTCCCTGATGCTTTTTATCTTTTGTAGTAAATCTTTCTCATTTTGCTGGAGAGTAGCAGCCTTGTTGGCAAAGGCAATTCTGACTTCCTTCTCCAAACCACTCAGATGGGAATTCATGACATCTCTTTCTAGCGCAGCCTTGCTCAAACACTGTTCAATGTCGGCCTTTGTCGTCGTACTCTTCTCAAGAAGAGCATCTCTCTTGGTCTTTAACTCCTTTTCTAACTCCTCCTGCTTCTTAATCTTGTGACCTTGATGGCTGTCAATATAGCATGTAAGACAAATGAACTCATTACAGGGCTGGCAGTAAATGTCTTTATAGACATGACTATGTAATGGACAGAACCTTGATAATAAATCATTTTCTTGATTGTGTGCACTGCCGTCCACCTTCAGGATATCTTCTAGACCTTTCGCTAGAAAATTTGGTGTCAAGATCTCCAAATTCGATGTCACAAAGACATGCGCTGCAACTGCCAAAGAGTCATTACAAAAAGAGACCTAAACTCGGGCACAGGAGATTACAGCTGATTTCTTAACAACTAAAAAAGCAATTCATCAAATATAAGATAATGCAGTTGGTATCACCTCTTATTTTACAATTTTGTTGACATGTCCTCTCGATATGAAGATTCCTGTACCCTTTTGTCGGTAAGTTCAAAATTAATACCGAAGCGGGCGCAAAAGATAACAAAATCTGCTGATCTTTTCCCAATATGTTCATACTTTCAAACCCAATTCCAAAGAAAGATTTCTCTGGGTAGTTTTAAGTTCCTCTTTCCATTGGTGGTATCAGATATTTCATATCTTACCGACATCTATCCACAGGGAGCTGTCCGCGAATAAAAGTTAATTGCGACCTATAATCACACCGTCCACTATACTAGTATTAATGCTTCCGTTTCTACATTTGTGACGTTGGCTCAATAACTGTTGATGTGGAGCCATAACAAGTACGCCAGGTGCATGAGCAGAAAAAGGCGAAAATTGTTGTACACACTGCATCCATTAAGTTTCATGACTATATTGCATTTAATGCCGGGAATTTAAGACAGGAAAATAAGCTTCGTAATCCTTAAATTGGCCACATATTGAGATATTATTATTTGTTTTAAATATTTTAAAAATCTTGTTCAATTGTTCGACGACATTTTTGCCCATGTACACACAGAGAAAAAGATACGCTTATTTACTTAATTGCTGCCAAACATTGTTTGACAAATTGAAACG
This sequence comes from Strongylocentrotus droebachiensis, assembly GCA_035222895.1. Lineage (NCBI taxonomy): Eukaryota > Metazoa > Echinodermata > Echinoidea > Camarodonta > Strongylocentrotidae > Strongylocentrotus > Strongylocentrotus droebachiensis. The sequence continues at coordinate 1,466 of JAVYIG010002902.1, read as the reverse complement.
TATCTTGAGATACTCACTTTCCTGTGAATGCAACAAATGCTTTTTTGTTAAGTATGTGAGATACGTCCTCCTATCTCTAAAACAGTTAAGTTTTGAGATTGGAGACCTATTTTACAACAAAGATTGTATTTTATTCACCCACGAAATGTTCTTAACACAATTTACCCCTTACGCCATTTTGCTTTATTACGGTTGTTAATAATGAAACTTTAAAAAGATCCATGATGTAGACTTTTACTCCCTTTAAACATGTTCATTGCCTTTTACGAAAAAGATATTTTATTCGATCTAGCGTACATCGGTCCAGGGCCCGTTTCATAAAACTTGTTATCTATAACAAATGCTTAATTTCTATGATAAATTTGCTCTCAGCCAATCATACGCCTGATTTCAGTAGCTTATAACAGTAGCTTGTAACATGTTATTGATATCAAGTTTTATGAAACAGGGCCCAGGAAGTGAGTGAGAATGTGGTCTTAGTATTTACGGATATGACTCATGTTAAGCAACATTCATACCCGTCCTATGGGCAAAGTTGAGTACAAGCTCTTGTTGGCTTGAACCCAATATACTTCCGATGATGGTGTCCAGGCGCGTACGCAGGGGGGGGGGGGGGGGGTAAAAACCCCTCAAAATTGTTTAAGTTTTTAAAAAAATAATACAAAAATACTCTTTTTTTCTTCAAATTTTCAAACCCTCCCCTTGGAAAAAAAAAACTCCTGCGTACGCCACTGATGGTGTCACAGTGTTTTTGATGAATCTGGTTCAAGTGTTAACTGAAGCTTATATTCACACTCTAAAACATGTATACATGTTTTGAAAGTAGTATACTACGCACTTGTCAGAGCTTTAAAGGTAGCGTAACAGACATGATACCATTGTCCGCTTTGGCTTGACACCTTTGATGAGATATGAACAGCCCATATCAGTAATCTCTATTCATTCATCATAATTTGCTATCAAAAGATTAAATCGAAGCGAATGTGGTATAACAATACTTAGACTCAAAGGTAGGGGGTCTGGGCAACAAATGTTGCCACATTTTGTCCAAACGTGATTTTTTTTTTTTAAGAAAGTCATGTTTAAAGATATTTTAATCTTATTGGCATAAGATACTACTACAATAGAAGAACTCGTTGGGTTGTCTTGTTAGATACACAATTTGCCATGGTAGCCAGCTTAAATGAATTTTGGCAAGTGCACATTGGCATGGAAATTGTTCAAGTATTTGGAATCATCTAATCTAATTGGTTGAACATCTTTAGTATTGGAATACTACTTCAAATCCAACACACAACGGTATTAAGATTTACACTTATAAATGTTGGTTTTGTCCGTTATCCTACTCATTTGTATAAAAATATGTTATCGTTATGCTTGATATTCTCATGAGAATTTTCAAGTGGAAGCTTACCGTTTGCCTTATGTCCGAAACAAACAACGAAACGCGCGAGGTCTTCAGTCTT
>JAVYIG010002901.1:0-221830 GCA_035222895.1 Strongylocentrotus droebachiensis | reverse complement strand
TCCATCTGTTCAGAGTGAGAGCCTTAAGGGCATTAACTCTATGGCCCTAAATCACAAAGGAGGTTTAAATTTAACTCATGGTTTAAACCCCTTTTTTGACGTAACCCATGGTTTTAAATTAGCACAAAATAAGCAAGACACAGTCAGAGGTCCAAAATAAGACACGCACAAGGCAAGGTACGCTTATTTTTAAACAATGGGTTATGTAAATGAGGGTTTAAACCATGGGTTAAGTTAAACCTCCTTTGTGAATTCGGGTCATTAAGTTCAAGTACGCAAGCCAACACCCTTCTGTCTCTCAGTGGATGATGTGAGTCACCAGAGGGCAAGGTATGGAAAGGCTAGTCCATGTGATACCTTTCCTTGGCCTGTCTGGTGCAGAAGTATGGGTTATCCTGTAAGGAAGGGAAGAGCTTTTCATAGAAATTATTGACCTTGTCCTATAGGTTATGAGAAGATTGTGATCTTTCTCTCTCTCTCTCTCTCTCTGTCTCTGTCTGTCTGTCTCGGTCTCTCTCTGTGTCTCTCTCTCTCTCTATCTCATTTGCTCCACTGCTTATTTTTCAGAGATACCGTACATGTATATGCTATATGGTTGGGCTTGGAGTTGTGATTGGGTTTCACATTAGGTTAAAGTTTAGCCTTGGGGTGTTAGTGCGTGTATAGTGCAGAAGTATGGGTTATCGAGGTGTTGGTCTTTTTAAAGAAATTGTTGGCCTTGCCATATACATGTAGGTTAGCAGAAGATTGTAATCTTTTTCCAAATGTATCCCTCTCTCTCTCTAGCTCTCTAACTCTCTCTCCATGCTCTGGTTTCATCTTTTCTTTTTCTTCATCTCTTTCAAATACAAATGTAAAATGTATTTGCGTGTTTCTTGAACAAAAATGATTTCTTTTTAACAAACAATAATACAAAATGCAACTGAAACAACAAACATATATATGTTTTACAAATTTGTGTTTACACCATAATAACTTTAATAATATTCAAAACAATTATACTCCATATTTTATACATTTCATTTACAGGTCCAAGTCTACTTCATGCCATACTATATGAAAATATTGTTTCCATATTGCTCAGTTTGTTAAAAAAAAAAATACAACAATAATTTGATTTTATGGAAAAATTTCTTAGTTGCTCTCATGATATATCAGGCCTGATAAAAACCTGATTTAAATCGGTTTCCCGATTTTTTTTCTTCTTCTTCTTCCCGATTTAAAAAAAAAAAAAAAAAAAAATTCTCTATTCTTTCCTATTTTGCCCTATTTTCCCCCCATTTTTTTTACTCGAAAGGGTGGAATGTTGTTAGATGCCATTTTCCCCCGTGAATCCTCTTTTTTTTTTTTTACTCAAGCATGGTTGAGGGGAAAACAGTGCTCACTATCACCCTGTATATGACAGAGTTACAAATTAGATATATTCCTACCACTTATATTCCTTTTTTGAGATTTCCTTTGATCAATATTTTACTTGTGCATGTAAATAGACTTTTAATGTATCCAGTCATGAAGTTATCCAGTGCTTGTGCTCCATGTATAATTGGTTTACTATTTTAGGTGGACCATCCCTTGAAAAAGAAGTATTGCCTCTTGATTTGATTTTTATTTAGTAGTACATTTAGTGGGCCAGTTTAACAAACATATTTCAACTCACATTTGCACAGTTGTATGTTTACTCCATTAATGTCGGTTTAATTATCGCTCTATATTCAGCTATTTGACTTGCAATTACACAGTCAGGATTCAAGTTTAAAAAGGAAAACAAATTGAAACCGGGAAACATTTCGTTATTGAATCGCCCCTCGTCACTCAACGAATTGTACCCATTTGATCCTAATCGCTTTTCAAGCTCCATTAGTGGCTTTTAATTCTGACTGCTCTATTTATTGAGTTTTTTAAAATCTATCCATACACTCCCACACAGCCACTAGGGGATTAAACATAGTCCAGAAATATGCTGCCGTCTAATAGGGGAGATAATGCACTGAGTAACATAAACTAGGCCTCACAGTAACTGTAGGTGTGGGGTTTTGAGTGTGTGTGGTAGTTGGGTAGGGGAGGGGAAGGGGGAGGGAAAAGGGGAAAGCGAGAAGGGATAGGGAAAGGGAAGGGTAGGGGGAAGGGGAGATGGGAAAGGGAGCTAGAGGGGAGAAGGAGGGGGAAAGGGGAGAGGAGGGGGGGGGGGATGAGTGGAGAGGAGTGGAGAGGAGACATAGAGTACATTGTAGAGGGAGAGATCCAGAGGGAACAGATGGGAAGATTAAAGGGGAGCATGATAGGGAAGGTAGGTTGAGGAGAGGAGAGCAGGGGGGGGGGGGAGAGAAAGAGAGAGACATGGTGCTATATGTTATGAAAGGGTGTAAGGTAGGGTAGAGAAGGAAGAGGTACGTGGGAGAGGGTAAAAGGCAGGGAAAAAAATATTTAAACAACTTTGGGGACTACTTTCCAAGCTTGCGTGATTGAGAGTAACACTCTTCAATTTGTTTTGCATTGAACTCTATGCAAATTTTTGGGGGCTTTTTATGACTTTCAGGGGCTCTTTTGGGCATTTCGGGGGCTAAATTGCCCCGGGCCTCCGTGTATTTTTTCCCTGGTCAAAGGAGTCAAATCTGCTCCCTTATTAAAGAACGTTTCCCCTTAAAATTAAGTGTTACATCTTTGCCTCTTTATTGACTAAAGTGAGGTATTTTCTACCTGAAGAAAAATAACTTTTATTTCATTGTTATAATGTCAAAACTATTGTGAAAGAAAAGAATGTAAGAAGATGCATCAAGAGAATGGGTATGCTTTTTGACACATCTGTTTGTCATTTTTAAAATATGTGTAGGTATACAATTATTTTCCAGGCTAACAAACATAAATTAATAAACAAACCCCAACAACAAATTATATATACAACTCTCTTTCTTTTTTGGTATATCTTTGAGAGTTTATTATATATGTAATTCTCAAACAACTAGAGCTTAAGGTACTTTTAAAGGAAATTAAACAATGCTATTGGAAATATGTTCAAACTTCAATTCTCAGAGGATCACAAAGGATACCTACCACAACCCCATACTCAGTAGCCGTCATTGTTTAGCATACAACGGGGGACATCCGCAAAGAGGTTTTTAAGTTTTCATGAAAGTCTGGTTCACTTTGTTTAGAAACAGAGAAGAGAAGTTGTGAATCACCCCTGACTAATAGTCCCTGGGGAATACCCTCGTTTTGATATTAATGGGTGTTGATGGCTCAAACGTAGGAAGAAAGTTCAAGCCTCAATTAGAGGTGGGGGACGAGACCCTTTTGATGACATAACGGGTTTCCCCTATTTGGCGAGATAAGTTGGCATCAGTTTCTCTATTTGTCACCTACACAATATGTAGACAGGGCTAACTGTGGTAACTTCCAACTAGCCAAATTGATCTGGCATGAGTTTTCCCACTTTAATGATAATCTAATTTAAATAATTCAGTTTAAATCTTATTCACCCACTTTCATACTACATTTCCTACTTATTTCTTGTTTTGGGCATGCAGGCGGCAAATCTTGCCCAAGAATTTGATTGGTGTACAATTGGTTTGGACTACAAATGACTAGTTTTGTACTTCTAAAAAATAAAAAATAGTTAAGAAGTTTATTCATATGGAAGTGCATATAATTTTATTCCCATAATTCAACAATGAAACAAGAACTACTGTAGGTATAAAGGACAAAGTATTGGACTCTACAATTATCTATTTATGATATCTGTATTGAAACTTGTTTCACAAATGATACCAAAAGATTGAAAGTTGCTTTTGCCCCAGTGTGCTCTGCTGATGAGTAACTTGTAAATACCTTTTTTTTTAATATAGATTCACCCTGTGCATCTAATTCTTTCTTTGAAATGAATACTATTCCTTAAAGGGTTATTTAAAAAATAGCAACATTGAAATAGTGCTCCAAACTAAATTCCTGTAAAATATTTAGGTTCTCAAACTTTAATCAGCATGCTCTGATCATTTTCAGGAGAATAATTAGAAACTAAAAAAATGGACATTCTCTTTTCTTATATGTACATTGGGCCATTTAATTCTTTAATAATTATTAAAGAGAGAAATAGCTTTACAAACCTTATCAACTTACCTCTATGTTCCTCACAAAATATGCTTGATAATAGTAAGATTAAACGAGAACTTACCGTTTGAAGTTTGATCTTTATTTTATGAATATTTAGGAGGAAGTTATTACATGAGATCCCGTCGCGCATGCGCAGTCAATATTCAAAGCTACAAATGTGGTTACTCTCAGTAGTAAGGAACAGGAACTTACACTTAAGTTTGAAGTTTGGGTGGGTGAGGAGGGCATGTAATAACTTCCTCCTAAATATTCATAAAATAAAGATCAAACTTCAAACGGTAAGTTCTCGTTTAATCTTACTATTTTATTTCATATTTCGTCGTTCGAAATTACATGAGATTTTGAAGCATAGTAGCCACATTTGGAACAACCAACATGTATGGAAAGTGAACACTGATTATGCAGATTGAATTGGATGCTACTAACCAATGCCTCACCATATTTGACAGTTATTGTAGTCTGTTCATACATGTGGCAAAACATTTCACATACAAGACGTCCAAATATAAGACGTCATAATGTTGCAAAAACATTGTTCGTTTCTGTATCTAGCTTATTCTAGCCATCTGGTTTCTTAATCCCAGTTCTATTAATTAGACAGCTGGTCTCTTAATGCCAGTTCTATTGAAAAGCCTTCTGATGCAGTTCTTAAAGCAGTGTGCTATCTTGTAAGACTGCCTGGGTAAAGTTTCTCTTGTTTTCAAAAGGTTTCCTGTAGAACTTCCTGAACGTTTTCTCTGAAGACCATCCTGCTCGGGCTAGGATCTGGTCCATTGGAAGTGCTGCCTTGGCAGCTGCTGAAGTTGATGCTGCCCGCGTTGAATGAGCCTTATAAACGTTTGTATCCACACCTGCTCTTTGCAAGCAGGTCTTGATCCAGCGAGATAAGGTTTGAGTTGTTACTCTATTATGAGGTCTGGTGTAACTTACAAAGAACGAGTTCTCATTCCCACGAAGTAGTCCTGTGCGCTGGACATAATGTTTCACATATTTTACAATACACAACCTTCTATCAGGAGGATATGCTTCCAATTTAAACTTAAAATTGGTATTTCCTGGTTTGCTTTGCTTCAAGTGTTCATCCAAATGAAAAACCACAAAGCCCCCTTTTAGGGTCATCTTGTTAGTCTTCAATATATGCAAGGTTTGCACTCTCTGTGCCGATACAAGAGCCATTAGCATACATACTTTGAGTGTTAAATCTCTGAGGTTTAAGGAGTTTACTGGAGACAATTTTCTTAGAAAATTGAGGACTGGACTAATATTCCATATTTCTGTATATCAAGGTAAGACAGGTCTGAGTTGAAAAACGCCTCTCATCAGTCTTGTTATAAGTGGGTGAGTACTCATTGTCTGATTACTGTCAACGAGAATCAGAAAAGTGGATAAAGCGCTACGAGCTGTATTGATCGCACTGTAGCTAAGGTTCCTGTCATGAAATAAACTACTAAGGAATTCTAGTACCGTTTCCACCTCGGCTTGGAGGTAACTCGTATTCCTGCTGTGGTAAAATCTTCGCCACTGTGTGATGTAAACTTGGTACTGCTTGCAGGTTGATGCTCTCCATGAAGCTGTAATGATATCCACTGTTCGTCTGCTTAGTCCCCGATTCTCAAAGTCTTGCCGCATAACCTGCAACATAGGAGGTCAATATTAGCATTAAGAGGGTGGGTGGTGTTTAACACAGGAAGGAGTAGCAAATCTTCTTGCCTCTGGATAAACAATGGCTCTCCTTCCATCATGCTAACCAACTGAGGGAACCACGCCTGAGTGGGCCAATTAGGGACCAGAAGTAACCCTCTAGCTTTATCCTCTCTGATTTTTTGCAAGCATTTGGGGATCATACAGAACGGTGGGAATGCATAGAATGCAAAAGGTTTCCAATCTAGCGTAAATGCGTCAACTGCAAAAGCCCCAGGGTCTGGGTGCCAAGTGACATATTTCTCTACTTGAGCATTTAGTCTTGAGGCGAACAGGTCTATTTCTGGTACACCAAAGTGGGAAACTATTCTATCAAACACTTGTCTGTTCAGTTTCCATTCTGTTCGATCATTAAATTTCCTGGATCTTTCATCTGCTATAGTATTGAGCCGACCAGGTACATGGGCTGCAGAGACCCAAATATTTCGAAAAAATACACCACTGCCAAATTTCTCTTGACATCTTGTCACACATTGTGGACTTGCAACCTCCCATGTGATTTAAATAAGCCACTGCAGTGGTATTATCTATTCTTACCATCACATGAACGTTACGCTTATTCATGCAAAAGGATTTTATCCCCAACCCAGCGGCTAGGGTTTCCAGGAAATTTATTTCATTGTTTCTTGCCCTTTCTGCCTCAAATTCATTCCATCGACCCCCTGTTTGCTTCTGGAGGTCAGTAGCTCCCCATCCAAGGCCACTGGCATCTGTGTGCAATTCTAAGTCGGGTTTTTTCCTAACAATTGGGGAGGAGGCCATAGAAACATTGTTCATCCACCACTTTAACTCCTCTTTTGCCTCAAGGGACAACTTCATCTTTCTGTCAAAATGGCCCCTGTTTTGTCTGAGGGCTGCAATTTTGTCCCTTTCCATTGATCTATAGTATAAGGGGCCATACTCAACCGCAGGGAAAGTAGCTATGACCTTCCCAATCACTCGTGCCGCTACCATTCGTATTGATGGAAGGTACGTGCCCATTAATTCACGGCATATATCTTTCACTTCTTGTGCCTTTGAGGCAATTTAACAATCATACTCTCAGTGTTAAGAATGAAGCCAAGAAAGGCTAGTTCACGTGTTGGGATGAGCACTGATTTTTTAGTGTGAATGAGGAATCCTAATTCTGAGAGGATCTTGGTTGTTGCACTCACACTCTCTTTAAGCTTCTCTTTTGTCTCACCAATAATTATGGTGTCGTCCAAATATCCTATGACTGTATGACCTGCTTGTCGCAGTTCGGCAAAGACTGGCTTCAGCAATTTTGTGAACAGTCTGGGGGCTGTGCTGAGCCCATTAGGTAAGGCTGCAAATTGCCAGCGCTCACCCTGCCACATGAACCTCAAGTATTTTCTACTATTTGGGTCTACTGGAATGGAGTAATAAGCATCTTGGAGGTCGATTGATGCAAGATAACAGTGCGGAGAAATCAAGTGCTTGGCAGTGTGGATGTTATCCATCTTAAAGTGTTGTACGTTCAGACTTTTATTAAGCTCTGATAAGTCTAAGATCATACGAGTACCCCCATCTTTCTTGGGTCTCGTGAAGATGTTTGAGACGAATTCTCCCTCTTCAAATGAGCAAGGTTCTATTACGTTTTTTGCTTGTAGAGCCAAGATTTCTTTAGTAATCTGATTTATTTCTAAAGGGCTCTTTTTGTAACCATAGAGGGGCTTATTTCTTGAGGGAACCCCTTTCGAATAATCAAATTCGATCTCATAGCCTCGCACTGCTGATAGCAGAAAAAGATCTGACGTTAATTCACGCCATCTACGATAGAAATATATCAATCGACCACCAACAGGCACATTTGAGATGCATTCTTGTTGTAATGTACATGAAGTAGAAGGAGCATTAATCTTAATATTCTCAAAATATTCATATGTGCTACTTACCTCTTTGGGTAATGGTGTAGCTATTTCCTCCTTGCGGCCTGTGGCCGCTGGAAGGATTGGGTTTGTTTCCCCATGCTCATCGTCTGGGTGTGAGGCGGAGCTCTGTAAGGTCTGCCTCGTTGGGTTCGCTGGCCTAAAAAAGGCCTGTTGTAGTTCCCACTTGCGGGCCTGCTACTTGGAAAAATTTGTGATGTGCCGGTGGCACAGTTCCATCCTTGTCTGCGGTATTGAAAAGTGCTGGACGCTTGCGTCCTGTACGGATGGTACTGGGGGCGGGGTGTACGTTGTCCACGCACCACGCCAGATGCAGCTTTTTGTTGTTCTGTAAGATCTTTGACTCTCTTTGTTAAGTCATCGCCAAATAAGTACTGACTCACTGGTGTGGCAGGTTTGCATAGATGTGAGTACTTGGCATTTAAGTCTGGCTTAATCTGATCTTTGCATAAGCAGTTGATTTCAAAGTTTGTGTTACACAGCAATGCCAATGCATCCTGTTGTGTCTCTGATAGGCTATCGGGGGACAGAGTTTGAATAAAAGCTGTGAGTCCCCTTGTCAAGGGCTTTTGGATTCTTTGCAGTTTCAAATCACGGCTTCTTGTTTGCGAGGATAGGTTTTCCCATATTGCTGTTGCTTGGAGGAGGGTATTTCCCTCCAGCTTCCTCCAACACATTTTCCTCTAGCTGGTTGGACATGAGGTACATGGCAGACTTTGCTAAATCATTGTGGATCGCGCCACCTACCCCAGTGGGGATAGCAAATTTCTGAGCCAGGGCAGGAACTTTGTCCATATTCTCCTGGTCTAAACCTGGTGCAACAGTTTCGTTGACATCACCCTCATCCATGCTGCCAATGTCATATGAATTAGGGCATTGGCCCATGTTTCCAGTGTCAATATGCTCAAAATCATCATCATCATGTTCAACTTCAAGAAATCTCACGTTCGCCGCAGCTGTACATGCTGTCGGCGGTGAATCCCCGGTGGGGCGAGTTGCAGATTGACAAGGCAAAAAATCCGCCATTCTCTCCATTAAGGATTCCAATTTGTCAAGTCTTCCTCGTAAATCCGTGAAGTCCTCCTTTTCTTCAGGCTTTTTGCCCTTCTTTTTAGGCCCAGAGTTCTTAGACTCATTCGGGGCAGGCTTTGCCAAGACACTTTTGCGGTTCGTATCGGAGGATTTCACTGCCGCTGAGCGCTTTGGCTCAGGCTTCGTAGAGGTGCCCGCGGCGGTTTCGCCCGGGGAAGTTCCGGCTTTAGCCGTGCTCAGCGTTCCGCTGGTTTTCTGCTTGGTGCTGCCGTTGCTGCTTGACGGAGACGCCATCGTGTCCGTGGAATCGGAGCAAAACTTCGATATATGATATAAAAACAGCACAGATTCTCAAAAGTCTTCCAAAAACATGAAAAAAGGAGAGTTTCTCTCCCTAATGTTGTATTTTTCGAAACCGCTGGTCCGAAAAAACGCCGAAAATTAGGTATTTTGACTGCTGAGGGAAAGTTACTTTCCCGGTAAAATCAATTGCGCGTCGAATTGACTGCGCATGCGCGACGGGATCTCATGTAATTTCGAACGACGAAATATGAAATAAAATCAGCTATTGATATCTGTTACTGATATGGTTTCATTTTAGGAATGTACAGGATCAAATTTGATCATCTTCACTAACACTTATCCAAATGTATGTGTCATATGGTAACACATTTTCACGGACCATAGATGTTTCTGTTAAATAATTAATGGCCTCCTGCGCCGGGCTTTTAAAGAGATGATCAACATATTTCAACAGAAGTAGAACACACGTTTTATTGGTTAAAGATCCCCAGTACTTTCTGAAAGTGCTGCGTAAAATGTGTCAATGGCTTCAGGCAATCTGAAATTCCTTTCACATCTTCTGTCCCAATTATCCAATTACATGCAGCTGTGAATGTTTCTGTAGTTTAAATATGCAACAGCTACAGTATATAGCATTTCATAGCAGTGATTCATAATTCGTAATGTATAATTTGCCTATTATTCACTGTTATAAATCAGCCCAGACTGGCAGTTGTAATTGGGTTACCCCCTACAATAATAATCATCCAAAGATTATTTCCCCTACCTTTCATTAGGTATAGGATGTATCAAATATCTAACACTCAATCTAATCCAACATTTCCATAATTCTCTCTCCCCCCTCTCTCTTTCTGTCTCTTGATCCCTCACTTCTCTCCTCTCTCTCTTCTCCTCTCTCTCTCTATTCTTTCCTCTCTCTCTTCTTTCCTCTAAAACTGGAATAGACAATTCAATTTGCAAGGGGTTCAATGATGTATCCATATGCACTTACAGAAGTTTTGATGCCATTTTCTTTTAGTGGTAGGCCTGTTCCTGGGGGCTATTTTGGGTGTTGGTGTGTCAGGCCTCATCATAACATCTGTATCAGATAGATCAATTGGTCTGCATGTTTGTAAGAAATCCAGGCCTGGTCTGTTTGCATCATGATTGGCTAGTCAGTTGCTTTGTGACAATGTTGATTTGATTGTAAAGTCTCTTTGGCCTAGCTGATTTGATAAAGAAAAAAATAGAGAGAAAAAAATCAGACTCTTACTTAATGTTAAATTATATATTGAGTTCAATATGACAAATTTTAAACTTTTTAATATTATGAAAACAATCAAACTAGTTAGCAAAATGATTTAAATATGCCTGGTCACCAGTAATCCAATCATGTGGACGATTTGTTGTCTGAGTATGAAAATTAGTCCATTCTTATTTGGTTGAAACTTTAGGGTTATATATCAAAATAATAGAAAGAGCTTTACAGAATAGACAAACTGATATATTTTAAATGAACAAATAACTGTTAATTTACCTTTTTTTATATTTTTGATAACAGAATAATGTCTACAACCATTAAATAGTTCTTAAAACATAACATTAAAAGAATCTTTCATTTACAAGCATTTGAAATCTTTTAGGATTTCATTGCTACACATCTACATCAATATGGTCATCTCCTCCAATCCAGGTAATTCAAGTCTACATCAGCTGGCAGAACGTCAGCACCAAGATGCCAATCCGGCAACTCGTTGACTTCTCCCGACAAGAGCTGGCCCCCGGGAAGAGCATCTCCCTCGAGTTCAAGATCGTCCCTCGTGTCATGGCCGTGTACACGGACCAGTGGCTCATTGAGCCCTGCACCATTGATGTCTTCGTAGGCGGGCAGCAGCCCAACCAGAAGGTCAGGGTGCCGTCCAATGTCCTGGCCGCGAAGTTCCAGATCACGGGGGTGGCTACGCCCCTCTCAAAGTGCCCCTACCCGGGGTAGAAATCATACAACCACTGCCAGAGCTTGAAGTAAGGGACCTTGCAACATGCTTACTGATAGTGCTATTGTTAATGCATTGATTCATAGAAATTTTATTTAACTGCATGAAAATTGATGGCGTTAAGAACACAGTATTAAATACTCATTGGATTTCCAAACCCTATATATTTGTAACTTTAGCTAGAATCAAAGGAAATTCATGTAATACCAAAATCAAATAGTATTCTTCAGGTTGTTTAATGGTCTTTACAGTTTGCATAGCACTGACACTCAAATTTGATTATATAAGAATATTGGAAAATTATGTGTAATAATGTTGCATGGATGTGACGTGTTTTCAAGGAAGACTTGTTGCTTAATGAAAATATATACTTGTCAAACAAGGAAATGTATATTTTGATTTTAATCTTGGAAAGATTCATAGATTTTTGTTGTGTATTTCGTGTCAGCACATACCTTTGTGTTTGAACTGAATAGACTACTTCTTACATGTGCTTGGTTGGACTGTACATAAATTTCCAAATTTGATTTGAAAGGAAATAAAGAAGGAAAATGATTCTGTTTATTTTGTCAGATTTTAATATTTAACAGGTTAATTTGAATGCTGTCTAAAATAATATACTAATTTGATAGATAGTTTATATACAGGTTTAACAAACATATTAATACTTATGTCAACAAGGTAATACAAGTTTATAGTGAGGCTATGAACTGCCAGATTTTTAAAGAAAAGCAGTAATATGTTAACAAAGTTATTCCTGATAAAGGAGTGTTACCCAGATATTCCTTTTTGATGTGTTAATTTTCCAGAGGTAGCAAATTTGTATTCATTCAATTCTTTGTTTCCCTTTTCAGTTATCATAAGGTTAATGATGACTAGTGCATTGCCGATGCTATAGGCTCGTTAACATATGATGGGTTAATTTTTTACTTCTTGTATGTGTTAGTGGAAAGGCAAGACCCTAAGCAAACTCTCTTGTCTCTGTGTTATAAGATACTGAAATATGAACCACATTTTGCTTTTGCTGTTGTCGGTCCAAGTTGACTGTGTACACATGATAGTTATAATTTTTGTAATGATTTGTGTGATTTTGGGGAATATTGCAGATTTGAAAGTGAAAGGGTATGTTATATCTAAAATAGCATGAAAATTTACAAAGAGGGTGGCCATAATTTCAAGGAGGAATCTGCGACTTGAATAAGATATTGCAAATTTGATGAAAATAGGGTACTTAATGTGAATTTGTACTCGCTAATCCCCCGAAAAGGGCTGTATTTAGTGCCCAATTTTGTACATCATTTTAGGCAAAAAGGGTAATATGTTTGTGAATTATTTCCTTTAAATTCTGCAAGTAGGGGTTCATTTTAATTCGACTATTGATCATGCAATACTTGTTTGAGTATGAAGTGACATCAGCAGGATGACATTTTTCTCATTTTGTCTTGCCTAGGCAGTAAACCAGAGTGACATATGTGAACAAGGCCTAACATTCATTTACAAGTTAATGTTAACTGAAATAGAGTGGATTCAAGAGTTCTGATACATGTTTAAGATACAATGAGGCTGGTACACATTTCTTTGTAATTCAAGATACATGTAAATGTTTATTGAAGATTAATTACTTTTGGAAACAAATTACTTTTGTGACAGATATAGAACAAGAATAGAATAGTCGGTATGTTGCATTTAAATCAAACTAAAAAAGAAATGATTTGTCAGGAAAACTGGCTTTTAATTTTTCAAAAATAGTTTAGTGAACTGCTGTACTGTGCAATATACCTGTTTACTTTTAATTGTGTATCTCTTACATGTATACGATAATCACTAATTAAGAGCTTTTATCAGTATTACATATTTACATTTATTTTCATTGATTGCTGTAAGAGATATCTTTTTAATCAATTTGATCGATATGCATTGTGGATAATTTTTATACTGCACAGGAGGCTCTTTTTGTCTATGTTAGCAAATTTTTATATCTTTCATACAGTCATACATCCCCATCATGTACTTTTGAAAGGCATATGTCTCCATAAGAAATTAGGATTTGATGTATTTGATGATTTGTCTTTACACAATTCAATTTCGTACAAAGCAAGAAAAGATGAATAGAATCAGCTCAGCTGATGGATAGATGTATATCGGAATATCATTGATTTGCAATAGAGTGGATAGTAGAAAAATATGATTTCCTCTGGATATTTGAAGCTACATAGAAGGTTCATATGTCGCTTTTTTAATTATGCAGTAGTGGTGTGGAATATTTTCTATTGATTTATATAAAAGGGAGAAATATTTTTGTAACAATTTTATATGAACCTATTTTTGTAATTGTTTGTATTGTCATGATAACCTATATGATAGGTGGAGGATGTCTAATTCAGAGACAAATACTTGTAACATGTCTTTTGTTGCAGTCAGTTGGGGTCAATTCCAAGTGTGAAAGAATGACACTTCCAGATCATTTTTTTTCTTCATTTTAGATAAAGAATATCAGAGATATTTCAATAAAAATTAATATTTCATGTTGACTAATATACGGTACTTTCTCAATATTTGGGTTTCATGTCAACCATTCATCAAGTTATGAAATATTGAATTTTATGAACAGAATGTTATGATACATGAATGATACAGAAAGTCGATTTTCGGTCGTTCCGTATCAGAGTTAAATATTTTATAAATTCAATGAATGGTTGATAGGAAAATTAACTGTTTTTTTTAAATATGAGTTTATATAATAAATCATTAATTTTTACATTTTTATGAAACTGGTTTTTCTCTCGCCATATCGCGTGGCCCATAATTGCCCCAATATTGCAACAGTGATAATGTCACCCAACATTGCCTTTATGTGTTCATTTTAATTCTTATTATTAAAGACAAATAAACTTGAACTCGAACTTGAACTTAATAACACTATCGCCCACTACCTAGCTAACTAACATTCATCTCTAAAAATAAACTTGTAACAATTTTAACAACCTTATAGACACCTTTTGTAAAAAAAAAATTGACAATCATTGTGATGTGATCTTTTGTTTCTCTGTTCTTCAATACATTATATTTGTATGTGATTTGATAATAAAACTCACAACTAATGAATGCTTTCGTAGTTTTGTTGCTTTGTACTCGAATGTGTGCATTACTACACATAAAAACTACCCTCTTAATACATGTACTTTCTGCTCTTTCAATCGTTGGATCATTTAAACCCTCACGCCATAATTTTATTGTAATACATGTTTTTCATCATTGAGATATTTGATACATTAATTTGATCCAAGATTTCATCGCAGGAGAAAGAAACTTTATAAAGACTTCACCCCAGCCCCAAGCGAAGACCAGGATTTACCCTATTCAGAATATTTGAGGAAAATTATGTAGCCAAGACATTTTTGGTGTAGCTAGGGAGAAGAAGGGGGAAACGTGCTGTATAGAGAGCGAGGATAGACATGCATGCAAGGAGCCCCAAGGCTCAAAACATTGCTTCCGTAACGCAACAGATACAGAGGATGTTCATTGTACAGATCACAAAGACAATGCACTTGTAATTTGCATGTTCACGTGACTTTACACGGTCAACTACTTTGTGGAGATAGTAATAATACTTGTGGAATCTATTGACTGAAAATCACTTTTTACCTGTTAAGTTTCATGATTTTGCCTTCAACACCTGTCGAAAAATGGCGGTACATGTACTTGTTTCAAACAAACAAAATAATATTGTACTTTCGATAGAGTCTGCGTGACTTGGGTATGGGTTCCCTCTTCTACTCGACTCCTGTAAGTGCATTTTTAAATGGAGATTAGAGCTACATGTATACAAATTTAAGAATCATTTTGTCTTCATTTGTCAAAGCTATAAGCGGTTCTAGAGGGGAGAGGGGGGAGGGGGGAGGGGGGGGGGGCTAAAGCTCAAGCAATCCCCAATCTTGATTGTAAATGAATTTAAGCGAGGCCTAGGCACATACAAGGAACGACATCAAAAACCACCAAGCCTCTTCCAAAAATAATTCTTCAAAAACCACTAGTAGTTTGTCATTCCTTCAAAAAAATTGCACAGGATGCTGAGATGTACAACAGCGGGAAGGGGTTGTCGACCGGGGGGGGGGGGGGGGTAAGGTAGTGGAGTCCGTGCTTAATATAAGTGATTTGAGGAAGTAAATGAAAAGTACTGATTTAAATCTTGACCACCGTTGACCATGGTTGTCCATCACCCGGTCAAATCCCCGAAATGTGTTCAATATCGATAATTAAGAAGAAATAGGCCAAGGCTAAAACAGTCGCACGAATCGGCATGATAATAATAATAATAATAATAATATTTAATTTTTATATAGCGCTCAATACAAACGTCTCTAAGCGCTTGTATACAAATATACTATGATATATCTATGAGCCAATACCCTTGATCAAATTCGTAATGATAGTCAGTGGAGTGCATTTGATATTGCTGCATAAATAGTAAGACTTTAGATATTGATATATTAATACCTAATACTTGTAAAACAAATATATTTTTGTATTGCTTGTGGATTTGTAGAAATTCCTTACCGGTACTTTAAAAGACTAGAAATACTCACCCTGGTGTTTTTATTAACGAAGATAAACAAAGATAGAGGCCTATACATCAATTCTGTTTGTGTATGCAAGGACTAGTTAGTTAACTATGCTACTATTCATTGTAACAAATTTTATTCTATTTATCAAGAGAATACGAGAAGAACATTTGAATCCCTTAATTGGCAAATTCAGCCGGATGAAAAATTATTTCGAAATGAAATAACATATACACACATTAGAGAAATCACATCAGCTTCTTTCAGCCAATCAAAGTTAACATGTGCCAATCTTCAACAGAAAGTTAATTGTTTGATTTATTGATCCGTTTGTATCAAAACTGGGGTGTAAGATATCAAAGATATTCAACATGAATGTAATCGAAACATTATGATTAATTTCAGGGGCGGATCTAGCTTTTTGCTGAGGGGGTGGTTTGACCAAAATAATGACGATGCGGAGCATCGTCCACGAGCCGCGAAGCGGCGAACCGATTTTTTTGGGGGTGTTTATTTGAACCCCGTAAGTGATGTTTTCCTGGCATCTATTAACACAATGGAGACCATAAAAAGCAGTGCATGATAACGTCTTTTTAAATCAAGTAACAGTTTAATACACAGTTATATCCAGAGTTATCATGTGTTTGGTTAAGTTACCAGATGAGTTGAATATCTTCTCACAATATTTGCACTTGAAAGGGTTTCTCTCCAGCGTGCGTTCTTTTTTCTTTCTTTTTTTCTTTCTTTTTTTCTTTTTTTTTCCTTTTTTTTTTTTTTTTGGGGCCGCCCAAGGGGGGGGGGGAGGGTTTAAACCCCCTAACCCCCCCCGTAGATCCGCGCCTGAATTTGAAATCCTTTCCATCTTCAAAACCTACATTATTAAGACGACATGGAAATCAAGGAATACAAGTTAATCATCAGCTACGAACGAAGTCCTTGTTAATCCCCTGTATCATCCGCGGCTTAGGACGTCGAACTTCTGTCTCGCTACCGTTCACGTTTATACTCGCAATGTCAGTTAAGGTTGATAGCAACCTGTTTTATACTGAATGATATCAACATCATTAGGATTTGCATCAATCATTTCAATAACATATTTTGTAAAAACTATCTATCACCCTTAAGACAGACGGATTTATAAACCCACTTTTTGCTTCTATCAACCTATTAAAGATTCTGATCTTTGATGTACGTGCTTGAACTTAAAAAAAGGAACATACATTTAAACATCTAACTCCTGATTTATATTACCCTAAATTACAAAAAAAATTGATTACCAGGATATCTATTCTTACACAAAACAGATGCAGTTATGAATATAGGAGATTATTTTTAATTCTTAAGAGTTTGCAAAACATAGGACATGTGACTCAAGATTTGTGTTCGATGACAATCATTACCAAGTTTGAAATAGCTGCGCTGCTTAAGAAATAATGTACTAGTTCCAAAATGACAAAATGTTTTACAACATTACAATTTAAATAATAGTCAATGATTACCCCTCATTTCAGTGGTAGAGACCTTTTGCCCCCTTTTGCTTTTTGCAACATAACACTGAAATAAAATGAACATTGAAATGTTGGAAATACAATTTAAACAAAGTCGTAGATTTAAAAAAACATTTCATAACCATAATAACGCTAATTTCAGAAATTCTGGAGCTAAAACTGGCGATCAACACCATATGCCTACTCTCAAACTTAGTTGACTGAACGATTGATCACGTACCGAATTTTCAAAAGAGATACGCAAAGATGCTTTTTTTTGCGACTGAGACGCCGTCAAGAGTTTTCTCAGCAAATCCCTTTCTTTCAACTCCGTCTCCTGTAGTTAAGCTCACCCGGTCAGACAGAACGCTGTCGGGATTTCCCGCCACGATTGACCTACATAGCCTATAAATATCATAACGTAATGGATTGTTTACCCCTCGGGAGTGAAGGTAAAGAAACCGAACTTCCTACCATCGCTTTTTATCTTGGCATTCAGTCAAATGCATTGTGCAGCGGCCAATTGCAATGAAGTGGCGCAAGAACGCTCGTTGCCCATGATTAGACATCATTTTGATTGCGATATACTCTACGCTAATTGAACCGCTGAATGTGTCAGAAATTCAACGCAATATTTGCACCGTTCATAATGCACTTACTTTTTGCACTGCGTCACACTCACACGGCGCGTCAAAGGCTGCGTCAGTCGCCGACGAAATCCTACGTCAGCAAGTGACGCCTCTTGCGCAATGAGATGAAGGATATACAGTCTGAAACCGAAGGTAATTACCGGAAATAAGTCTAATGCCCGTTGCACAACATGCGTCATTTGCCAGACGTGGACATGCGTCAGTGACTGGCACGGTCTTTGACGCAACCTGTTTTAGTGACATCGGGCAAAGGTGAATTAATGGCGCATGTATTAACATTATGGCATCTATAGACTTGATAAGCATCCTCCATTAGGCGTCATTTTCATTGCATTTTTACCTGCGCTAATCAAGCCTGCAAAGGCTGTTTGCTCCATGAATATACACCAGTAGGTCAACGCAACACGTGTAGTATCCATTTACATTTACTTAGTTTTTGTACAGTGCTATTCTCATATAGCGCGTCAAAATGACATGCTATCAGCATAAGAGACAGTAATTGATGGTAATTTCATGCCGCAGGTCCTTATTAGATGCTTGTGAAACGGATATAGCAAAACAAGACAAGACAAATTCTGGAAAGCGAAATCATTCTAGCGACACTTATAAGTCATTCTACTTGGGACTATCCAAAACTACCTTTTCAAACACTGAAAGAAAAGAGATATGTCATTCTAGCACAGAAGATGTTTAAGACTGATGGTTTGTTCAAGAAGACGGAAACTTAGGGAAATTGGGGAATTCAGCGAGCGAGAAAAATATAACTCTCATTTAAGATGACGTCAATATTACATAAAGAGATGTGGTTTGTGGTTATGTTCTTATATTTTTGCGTCGACACGTCAGTTACAATTAAGTGATGTCTCATTTTTAACTATTTTCAAAGGACTAAATTTACTGATATATCTTCCTTTTTTATACATTGCATGATAATGCAATTCGTGTGCATGTATATGCATACCATCAAGAAGCTTGATGTGACGTCAGCAATTTCACATGGCCCTGGGCAGCAGCATGTGATCAGAGAATTATTTAAGTCTGATCTACTCACATTGCAATGAATGACTCTTAGGTCATATCCCTTAGTTCCTAAAGAGGAAATGTTTAACAAAATTGCAAAGAAAATAATACCTAAAGGAATTCATGAAAATTTGTTCATTGGTTCTTTACAGGCGTCACAGAAAAACTTTAGAAAGAGCCATACAAACTTAATTTGGCAATAGAAAGCCAATGCGGAGCGTTCAAATCCATTCATGTGATTAAAGGAGGCGCTCGAGCCCCTTGAGTCTCCTTTTTGGCTGGTTTCTCAAGTCAGGGGTGGGTGTTAACACGGCGATAAACAATTGCAAACTTCAAAGAACATTTTTTTTTTTGGGGGGGGGAGCAGGAGACACTGTACCAGTGCTCCAACAGTCGATTGTATTATCAAATAAACTTAACAAGTTTGATTTTCGTAGGAGTACGACCCTACAAATATAACTGTGACTTCATATCTGAAAATATACACCGACGAAATAACACCTCAGTTAGGGCCAACTACAATTATTAAACACAAGTACTAGAAGAGGAAGAAAGGAACGTGTCTTGCATTGGGCGCTCTTGCAACACGAAAATACGCCTTCCTGCAAGGGCACTTTACTGAGTGATGTGTAATGAATAATTCGTATAACTTGTCCGACTCATCCCCAGAGTAGGATCCTTATGCTATAAATGCTATGGTACCAAAATGATATATATTCTAGTACACGTAGAGCTTGAAAATAATGGTCAATTGTACCTCAGTAAGTCTTCAGCAGTATTCCATTTTTAAATATGTGCCCCATGAGAGTAAGAAAGAGATGAACAAAAAAAATGTCGTTATCACAATTCCTTATTTTAAAATAAGAATTATTTCCTTAAATGTATCAGCCTTTATGACGGGATTGTACTAGATATTATATAAGATTGTTCGTGTGAGTTTTGTTTAAAAAAAGTAGGTCAATATCATGAAGTCAATCAACAAACAAATAAACAAACAAATAAACATTTTAAAAAAACTAAAACAAATTGAAAAAAACATATGAAACTACAAATCATTAATTGAGACAATATTCGAAAACCTTGCTGGAAATTTGTCAAATAATTTTGTTGACCGCCAAGACATTCGGTCCAAAAATGGAATCCTCCCATCACTGCATAGTGATGACATAAAGATAACAATGTTTATGTTATGTTTTCCAGATTTTGTTTTCATGTCCTCACAGGAAAAGCGTCAAAGTACCCGCGTGCTATTCTTGGCCGGTTGATCCCATCTAACAGGAAAATACCTCGAACTTGGACAGCTTTTGTCTTTTGCTACACCCCTGGAAATAAACCAATCCTGCCAATTTAGTACACCGTGTGGTTTGGCCATGCAGCATTTAAATCATACATTACCATTCCACGGCCGTGTAGCATAAAACTTAACTCGGATCAAACTTAAATATTCAACTAAAGTTTTACGTAATAGACCTCAGATGGAATAGGAAAACTTAACCCGTTGATATGATAAATCTCTATAATCTTGAAAGTCACATTGAGCTTTCTACAGGGGCGGATACAGAATTGTCTGAAAGGGCCGAGAGACCGAATCATTTATAAACATCGAAAGCCCATCATTGACGGGAAAAACAGCGTGAACCGTCACAACAAGCATTTTCATGAGATTTATACAAAAAAAAGAGGAATATGTTTTTTTCTTCTCGAAAGTCGTGTTATCCATCTCGGACTCGCCATGTTAGAAGGGGGGGGGGGGGGGGGTGACATGTTCGGTCATATTGATCCGTTGATAATCCAGAATAAAACAATATACATGAAGTTTTTGACAAGGATTCCATCCACCAGATTCATTAAAAACTATAATAATTCGATCTCTGTCATCCTATTATATATGTATAAATATTGCAATAAGCATAATTAGAAGACTTATCAAAGAAACACGAAAATTGATACAACTGTTTTAGAAATTGCCACAAAAGTCTTTACTCCCAAATATCGATAGATACTACAAAAGTGATAAGTCTATGCCTTGTGAAGTTACAAATTGTATTTCCTGTACTTTGAACATGTTATATTGTCTGAGTTGCATTAATATCCATAAATTAATAAAAATGAACATGACTGATAAATTTCGTCGACTGTCTAATTCACAGAGCAGACTTCATAATTCATCACTCAAATTAAAAACTCCAAGAATCCTGTTCGTATTTCCTGCAAGTCGGAGATACCTATTTGACCTTGTTCACTCAACAAGTCGGTGCCAACTTATAATTTATCGTTCCAATATTGGCGGTTATTTTCAGTATTCATAGGGATGCACGCAACCAAACATGTCAAATATGTATGGCAAGTATGCCATTTATGGAAAGAATTATTGGGGCGTATGTGGTATATTTATAACAAATGGCTCCTGAATTTGCTTAGGAGCTTCCCTCAGGAGATAGATGGATAGAGAGAGAGAGAGAGAGAGAGAGAGGGGGTTATTTGATGCTAATGATTCAGCTTGAATGCCCTGCTCCTTCACTTATCCCTATTGCTTTTCTAAGTACATTATACTCCTTCGGCTATTCTTCTTGCATACAAATGTATTAAACGCATGATCGAGCCAGGAACACAATAATATACGATTCTTGTAAAAGTCACTCCATTTGACAGGGATTCACTACGCATATTGAACGACAATTTTCTATCTTATCATAATCAAGTTCCTATGTTTTCTTTTCAAATCGCTCCATTTTGCAGGATATTCCATGATCTACTAAATTTCTACAAATGGACGTAGAGCTCTCTCTCTCTCTCTCTCTCTCTCTTCCTCTGCGATCTCTCTCCCACTCCCTACCTCTCCCACTTCCTTTAAAAATCCTCGATGTATAAAAAGGCCGTACATTTGAATTGATAGCTCACTGTTGAAGCTCAGTGACAGTGTGATATTTTGCAGCAAAAATCAAATTGAGATTCCTGAAAGTAAGCTAATCGATTGATTGATTGGATTGATTTGATTGATTTGATTGTTTGGATCTCTTATAATGTCTTATAATCATACCGGAAATGATACAACATTATACAGTTTCAGAGTGTCTCATGAACCTGGGAGCGATTTTTTTCTCTGTGGGTACTAAGGGGTGCCTCCTCACTAAATTAGCTGATGAGCAACAAAAGTGCCTCGTCACCTCAAAATGTCTCCGACAAGCAAGGAAGCAAGACAAATTAACAACTAAGCTAACAAACAAACACGATATATAATCACATTTTCTAGGTGCCCTTCACTCAAAAATGGTGCACCCCAAGCTTCCCCTGTAGAAACCCCAGCACCAGTAACCCTAAAGGGGGGGGGGGGGGGGGGGACTGAAGGACCCAACTTGAACCCGGGTCCTATGTCCATATAATAATAGCAATAATAATAGTACAAATAATAATAATAATAAGATATTTCTATACCGCGAATTGCATAATGCCTCTAAGCGGTTTAAATATTACAAGCACAACATATATCAAAGTTGCCACAAAACATTATCCCTCCAAGCCTCTTACCATTTCTGCAACTTCTGTTGCAAGCCGTAAGCGGTTGCCATGATTACCCCGCATCCAGAGAGCTGAGGAAGCCTTAGTCACTGAAATGAAAATAGTTCCCCATCTGCCAATATCAATATGATCATAGAAGTCAACCCTGGATGTTTTGGATAATGGATATACATGTATATTGACTGCAGATGTCACAATCCGTTATGACCCTCCCGTTAGTCTCAGACCACATCCGAAGAAAATCATGTAATACTTTTGAATAAAAGAATATACTCTCAGCAGTAATTTATTGACTGACGATGTCAATATCATAAAGGCAACAATTAGAACGAAGACCATAATTAAACAAATCAGCATAGTTAGAGCGTCTTTATTTTTTTATCTTCGATGAACTAAGTGATTGACTTAGATTATTGCCCTATATAATGGAGCTATAGTTCATCAGTTACCGAGTTTCGTTCATTAATTGAAATAAATAAGTATGAGCGAATAAACTTTCAAGATGTGACACCTCTGACTATGTAATAAAGAGTGGTTATATTGTCAGCCAACATAGTTTCTGATACTGAATAAGACAAGCAAACAAGCAAACATACAACAAAACTTTTCATTCTGCCGCTCATTTTTCGGTTAACCTGGCACGCTGTTTATTTTTGAGTCCCAAATTGAATAAACTTGCAATTTCCGTTTGTATAACTTTGTTAATGAACTGTTACTAAATAATACTGCTATTCGTTGAAAGACCGACGAATATACTCACAAGTCGTTAACATGGTTAACCTAGAATGTATATACAAAAACCTCGTCATTCACTTGCTCTTTTATTCTTTTCGCCCGGAAAGCTATGAAATTTTGAGCTCCAAACTGACTTAACCTGAAATTTCCCTTACGTTCTATATATGTACTTTTAATGAACTTCTATTCAATAGTGCCGCTATTTATTGAAACATATATGAAAATAACCTCAAACTGTTAACTTACAATGTATATCAAACATCTCGTCATTCAATTGCTCTTTTTTTATTCACCTGGAAAGCTGCGAAATTTTGAGCCTTAAGCTAATAGCCTAAAATTTCTGTGGCTTTCTGTAACCTAGAACACTATTAAATTAGTTTTCGTCATTCACTTGCTCATTTTCCTGTTTACCTGGAACGCTGTTTACCCTCGAGCTCCGGGGTGACTTGACTTGCATTTTATGAATGGCATTGAATACAACAAACCAAAAAACAGCAAATAATCATGAAATTGAAAATTCATGCGACCAAGATCTATATAAAATTTCAATTATCGCGCTCACCTTGGCCGCTTATCATGCCGTTCAGTCTTGCAACCTTAAGCATGGATGACGGAGAAATGTTTCCATGAGATTTCCTTCCAGTGTGCAAAACATGTTTCCAGTCTAGCTGTGGAAATTTGTGAACATACCAGAACTCATGCATGCCATATGAAAACAATTTTTAATGAGAAGAGGGAGAGGGAGAGAGAGACAGAGACAGAGACATACATACATACATACATACATAAACAGAGAGAGGGAGGGGAGGAAGAGAGATAAAGAGCGAGAGAGAGAGAGAGAGAGGGGGAGATTAATTCCTCGATGTATTAATTACGAAGATATATTATGAAATCGATTGTATATGAAAAAAAGAAAGGAAGACCTTTCGACGTCAAACAAGTCGCCTTCTTTGCAGCATATGCAAAGTGTACTGAAAATAAGACGCTTGCACTGCCAAATGTCTAATAAACTTGGCCGTCTGACATACTAATCTATTAAATTATTAATGGGCTTAATCTAGGGTGAATTTAAGTGTCTGTGCCTAATTGAGTGGCTATATCAATTGCCAGGAATCGGTGGCGATCAATATCTTTCAACTGGCAAAACTTCAAGATGAATCGTAACTTGAAGTCGATGACATATCAGCAACTTTTTTCTTAATTCTTTAAATACATTTTGTCAAAATGCAAGGGACACATCGTGATGACATAAATTGTCATTATCTTCGTCATGTTTCTCTTAATAAAAGTTAAGTTCCTCTAGTTCACAAGGGCACACAAATAGTGGTGTGGGTAAAATGGCGCGGAGGGGCAAGTGTACTCCCAGTCGCATGACGAAAAAAACACCAACAAAAGAACATTGATAAAGACAGAAAAAATGAAAAGAAGACGGTGGAAAGGGGCAAGAAAAGATACTAAGTCTCCTCCTACCCTCCTTTTGATGGCCCTACCCCTTCAAATCGGCATTTCATGCAACAAGTCAGACCCCTGCCCCCGCCATGATATAAGGCCCCCACTCAATGCACTACGCCCCTGCCCAAAGCATAGGTTGGATGGTTGGATCAGGGGAAGTCCCAATAGTCACCAGGAAACCTCCCGATAAGATTGAATTTTCCATTTCATCATGATAAAGATACTTCTTCATCTTAACCCTTTGTTCTCAGTAATTATTTTAAGTTCTTATCTCGTGAGGAGTTGTTTGAAATGGAGCTTATCGTTGAAATACGAGTGAATCATATTCAATGAGAGAGCCTTTCAGTGATTTAGGTGTTCTTTGAGGACCACGGGCAGATGGGGAGGGAGGGGCACAACCGGTCTGTTTGATGGTAATGTTTGATGATTTTTATTTAACATGACTGCTAATAAAAGCATGTATAAGCAACCATGTGACCGACGACTTTAAGTCCTCTCCGAGGGACTTGGTAATGAGGAGTAATGTCTTACCAAAGGGCACGATCGCATTGACTTGGTTCGAACCCGGGACCTCCTGGTAACGAGTCCACTGCTTTACCACTGAGCCATAACGCCTCCCATAATGGCGCATATCTTAATTATGAAAAAGCTTAATGTGTTCCCTCATTAAATCTTTAACCCCATGGGCAGCTGATAAAGTCTGTTATATGTATTGTTTTAATAATTATTATCGCTTTGCTTGCCATAGTTTTCATTTGTGTAAATATGTGATAATTCCCTTTTTACTTTTTTCAAAATTGTGCCCCCTTTTACAAAAGTTTGAATTCAACACCGCTACCGAAGATTTTTTTCCTTAATAGACCGAGGTTGTAATTAGGCATATGAAAAAAGTGACTGGCACTTAAAATGGCCAGTGACCTCTTAACAAAAGTCCTGTGTATTAAATTCCAAGTGGTGTACAGTTTTCTACTTAAACAAGTAAATTTATCATAGGCGGGCATCAGAATTGACCATTGAAGCTTCCGGACTTGAATTTCAGAGAATACGTCACAAACTACTAGCATGTCTTATATGTTTTCGTGTTATCACATTACATTAACAGTTATTTTTATGAAATAAATGAATCATATTGTGTGAATTATCGGGTTTCACTGAAATCGATACTGCTGCTTCTTTGCAGGGGCGTATGCACGGGAAGCACAGAAGTCACATGCTCCTCTTCAATTGAACTGTGAAGAAAAAAAAAAAAATTATATATATAGAGAGAGAGAGAGAGAGAGAGGGGGGGGGGGGGAGAAAAAGGCGGAGGTTGTGAAAAGTAACATGGACAAAGATGAAAGGGCCCCTCCTACCTCCTTGCCCTCATTTGATGACCTTGGTAACTCACATTTTATCCACTTTGTAAGATCAGTGACACCCCTCCCCAATGATGCCTATGCCCTCTCGGGTTATTACCAAGAAGTGATGTGTCACTTTCCCGGCCTGCTATTCCTGTATCAATGAAATCTTCAATGGACCTTCTTCTTCTTCTTCCTCTTTTTTCTTCTTCTTCTTCTACTTCTTCTTCCTATTCTTATTGTTGTTGTTGTTGTTGTTGTTGTTCTTTTTCTTTTTCTTCTTCTTTTTCTTCTTCTTCTTCTTCTTCTTCCTATTCTTCTTCTTCTTCTTCTTCTTCTTCTTTTTCTTCTTCTAGTTCTACATTATTGCCTTGTGTTTGGGCACTGAGATGGGCTTTAAGATGAGAGACACGGGAAGAATAAAAGACAGAAATAAACTGTAAAGAGACCTTGCGATATAAGTACAATTTCTTCAACAAATTAGGCTTAACTCTCTTCATATGAGATGTAAATCTTAAAACAATTTCTCAATCTTAGGGTACCCCAAATATAAGGTTTTCTAAACCCATGATACAGACATAAAAATTAGATAGTGAAAAACTTTAGACAAGACTTAATCCCACACACTCGATATTTACACAAGTATGGCAGCTGTTTTCCAAATTTATTATTTTGATTTCTCCATCTATTTCAGACGGCAGACTGAGTGAGGTTCCTATCTAAGTGGCCTCCATCGGTTTAGGGGAAACTTTTTCATTTATGGAAAGTCGTATTGGAGAAAACTGGTTATTAAAGGGGTCGAGACGAATGGCCCCAGGATGAGGAATTTATTGAAAAACAACCTTGGATTAACCCTTGGCAACGTGGTTTTAATGATAATTGCCCGAACTTGATAATCTTTTATCATATTGAGGACACCATAATTACTTGTATCTCTCCGAAATGGAGATCATCTCACAAGGAAAGGGATAAGCATGGTCATTATAGTCGATTGAGATTTTAAGGGCAGAACACTTTAGGGCATGATTTACAAAGCGAGAACTGATATTTAGAGATATTTGTCAATTTTCAAACAATCATCTTTATATATGGTGCATTTTTCAGATATATCTAAATTATTCGATTCCTAGACTTTCTTGGTCTGCACTTTACCTACTTTTTTCTCGGTGCCATCTTCTACAATCTCTCCCCATCTCTCTCTCTCTCTCTCTCTCTCCCTCTCTCTCTCTCTATGTGCCTCTTTCTTCCCTTCTCTTTTCTTTTCTCTCCCCTCTCTTCCCCTCTCTCTCCCCCTTTCTCCCAACTTTCCAACTTCACTGCCAATTCAGCTTTATTCTGTTCTACTCCCTCCTAAAGCTGTAAGGAAGTTTAATTCCTTAGTTTTATATGAAAACTCCTCCAATATCTTTTAACTCTAAAACATTGGAACAAGTCGCATTTGATTCATCCTGTTCATCGTACACTTTATCTCTTGAAGATCAGATGCTATGGTTGGCACAAGGCGGTCATTTTGGCTTCTGCTTTAGTTTATTTGATTGTGTAGCCAATGGCGATTGGAACGCCTTCAAAAGTATTTCACACACAAACAAAAAATGATTTAAATGCTGACATGAACATTACTTTTACCTACCACCAAGGTAACATTAATGCCATGTGATCACCTGACATTCTATTTGGCTACTGCTACGTGTATCAGGACAGCGTCAAGTTTTCTTTAGGAGGGCGGGCGCCGGACAATATTCAAAGCCCAACGCATTTTACCATATATATTCCAAAATTATCAGGAAAAAGGAAATACCCCTGCGCTCTTTCTCAGCCAATTAACGTTGAAACTACTGTCAGAAATGAGTTAATGTCTTGAGAGTTGCATTTATGTCAATCATGTAAAATTTCATATGGGGAATTTTACAATAATTTTTTTTTGTTTGGATATAATTTTGATGAATAACTGTTACGTCATCTTCTCCCCACCTGCAATGCGAGTATAATACCTTACCGGATTTAAACCTGAATGGACAGGGACACACAAATTACGTAATCAGGGGGAAGGGGTTTTCCCTACCAATACCATCATGAAGTCATTCTACCTCCACTCTTCGCTATCGCTACACGACACACTTTAGACCTCGCAGAAACTTTTTTGCGCGCGCGTGCCAATCGAAACGCGTGTGCTTTGAGCAGACGACATTGTGCGTTTGGCGGGAGAGGTCAAACTGCTTAAAATAGAGGCCACAAACCCTATGTCGGAAGAGAGACAAGAAACGTTGCTGGAGAGAGCACTTGGATCGTCTGCTTAAACCAGATGGATATCTTAAGAGTGACTTATGTAGCAACATCCTGAGGAAAGCAGACATTTTGTAGGAGCAAGAACGAATGTGATTTTACTGTATGGACGAACAGTGACCGTGTGGGCGATACTGTGTTTAATTAACGCGAAACTTCTGTTTCCAATATCTTCATTGCCATTTTTGTCAGTCGAAAGGATTGGTTCGGTATTGGAAAAACAAACTTGGATACTAACTCCTTAGCGTCAAAATGGCGTTCATTCACATCATATCCATTTTCCTCGTGACGGGTAAGAATTTGTAGATTTTCAAATTATAGTTTAAGTGTATACTCCATGTAATGTTTAAAAAAATTTTTTGGTTAAATTATTTGCTGAATATGTTTATTTATTTCATGTTTGCACATTGAATGTGTAATAAAGCTTCGAATTGGACTTTCAAAAGTGTTAGGTGGGGGGGGGGGGGGGGGATAAACGCGTAAGATAACAAATTGCGTACATTTAGGTATGAAATAGCGTCTATTAGTATATTGTAGCGAAATATGCTTTATTTGAACATGACATTAGTTTCATACCTGTCTCCATATGATTTGTATACAGGTTGACTGATTACTTTCGTGTTATGAATGTACAAATCTCTTTGAATTCAAAATAATATATTATGTGAACTTGTAAGATGACTGCATACTGTCATTGTCAAATTCACATTGTGAGCTGCAGTTTTGGCACGATAATCTCTCACAAATTTATTTGTTTTAATGGGCTTTTCCGTCTTATGAATAATCAAGTTATATTCTAGATCATGATGTATTAAAATCACATTGAAAGCCATTACTGTATCCATTGAATTACAATCTATATATTTATATCATTCATTGGAAAATATGAAATTAGGATGTAACCAATCGCTTGGTGGAGGTCAGGCCTGAATGTGCTGTACAATGTAGCAATTTCGTCGATTTATCTGCGTGACATTCATTCAAAACGACATGGCAACATAGAATGATGATTTTAACTTTCATAGGCGTAGCGTGGATCTAGTTAATAAGGGGGCATTGTTTTCAATGATGAGGGGGTCGGGGGCACGGGGCATGGATAAAATGCGAAAGAACAAGGTCGTCGAGTGGAATAGGGGGGGGGGGGGTGATATGGTGTAAGGGGTGTAGTCATCTTCTACTGTTTCACTTTGAGTTTCAGTTTATTGTTTCATATTTCACATATATTCAACATTTGCACTGATTTCACAAAGTGAATGGTACAAATAAACAGGGACTCAATTGACAGAGACAAAAATACAAAGTGAGTACCTCATATCAATTCTTCGAATGTATTATATACTAACAGACTGCACTATAAAAAAAAAAAGAACTTAAGTATGGAGGGGTCGATGGTAAAAGCTCTACTTCTACTTACGTTGACCTCCTCTCCCCTTTTATGTTTCTCTCTCACCTATTTCCCCCTTTATATCCCTTTGAAGTGGATGGGGGCACATGCTTCCATGCCCCCTAGGCCTATGGCTTCAGTATCGTTTATCGCACTGATCAAATCATACCAGCCAGAGACAAAATCAATTTCGTCATTGTATACGACTATGGTGTATCGTGTTTGCAAGCAGTCAAAATTAAACTTTTCATGTGATAGAAATGTTGAAATGGGAGTAAACACAATAAACAATTAACATTAATTGTGTCTATAATTTTATCTATCCATGCAGTCTGAAAAAACGAATCACAGTCGAGAAATTGATATCGGTACGTTATAAGATTTTAAATTAACAAGCTTAGCCTTGTTCTATCTACTTCTCAGGTAAATTTGAACACGTGCCAGTATTCATCTCGTGTTAATCTGTTAAACCTTTCTCATCCTCACTTACTTTGCCCATACACGAATGACATTGAAAACATATCGCGGTTTTAGCACCATAGATACAGTTCTTCAAGTATTTCTTTAAATTGGTATGTAACACAGATGAAGCAATTTAATGACACTTCGAAGTCGAAGCAGAAATCAAAACGGAAATGAACAGCAACTCACAGGGAAGGAAGTAGAATAAAATATTTCTGCCAATAAGCTCCTAATTATCAAGTTCATGTACAGGAAACCTTTGATAGGGGTCAGTCTCTTTCTGATGAGTTATTCAAGATCCAGGGGCGGGATGGGGGGGGGGGGGGGGGGGCGGGGGTACTCTAGTTTTTGCAAGTGTTCAAGGAATTAGTACTCGCGTGAATGAAAAGTACACTAAATTTTAACAATCCCTTTATGCCAGCCCTATACTATTTATTCTGCCGCCTGCACAGGGTCGTATTTCTGTTTAAAAAAAAATTCTTCATTTCAATTTCCTTTTATTTTCGTGTTTTAGAGTGACCTAGTGTTTCTTACCAGCCAATTTCATTAAATCCTAATCACTTGTAAGGATTAGACATATCGACTAATATCAGACATCACTTTCATCGATCCGTTTCCTGCACATGTAGCTCTTGAGGAATCCATGAATGTTCACTGCTTAATACAATCATCTCTAAAGGTTCTTTAGAATCTATTTCAAGTTAGGCTTAAGCTCATGTTTCTGAATGTCAGGATATTGCACATTAAATTACTTTCAATCCATTTCCGGAATCCAACTGATATTCCCTCTGAAATCTTTCCAATTTTTCATGATCATGACTCTCTCAAATATTGGCAACTCATTACACTTTCCAGAGCATTCAATGATTTAAATAGGCCTCCCATTTCTTTATTGCTTTCTTTCTTTTCATTTTCCTTTAAATTTGTACTATATTATGTATACGATTTAAGTATTTGGATATATTGCTATGCACTTTCATATTTGGGGGATTTGATCACAACATTTGGAGAAGATAACGTTTTAAATTGAGTTTAAGAAAATATAACTTATTTTAAACTCCCGTGGTGAACGTGGTAAATAATTTAAGTTGAAATCTGTCCCTTTCGAAAATAGGCCTACATCTATTTTTGTGTATAAGATTCTGATTTGTCTAATTAGTTTAATGATCCTACATTCACCGTATTTTCATTTAAATTTTCATATTTTAACAAGTTCACTAATGGTAATCAATCTATCAATGTCAACTTATTAAAAGCCATTAGCAAATAATCAACTTCATTACCATGACAACGCCACCATATGCATACCGTGCCAACATTCGTGATACTATGATCCTGTAAAAGCGCAACCGATATATTGATCAAAATAGTTAGAAAGATTAAAAAGACTGAAAAGTCATGTTAGCCTAGGCTTTTTAGTTAATCCAATTAATCCAGTTCTTTTTTTAGCACAAAGTTCTAAATGAATTTAAAAAAGGTCCAATCCAAGTTGTTTATAATCGTCCTAATGAAATATGGATTATTAAACACCAATAGTATTATTTTACTGGGCAGATCCACACTCTAGTATGACTATTTAAAACTTAATATAATCATTAGGAAAAGTAATTTCCTCTGATGGTTTAAATGCGGATAGGGCAATATTATCTAAAATTTGCCCTAATCATATTCGAAACCAGGGAGAGGGTAGAATCCAGTTGACAGTAAGGGTTGACAGTTCCGAGCACGTTCCATTAGTCACTGTCTCCTGTCATAATTAAGAACTTGTGTAGACATAAGACATCAGAAAAATCCCATTGGTGGTCTTATTAACTGATTATAGTTTGATACAAACGATGTAGAGATCTCGACCTAGTCAGAGAAGAGAAGTGAATGACATGTTATATGATTGAAATTTTAATTTTTCTGTCGGTTCATACTTTTTCATGTTGTACATGTATACTTATGTTTTCGTACGTTATAGAAATTCTACAAATTCATCATTATTTTCCTCTTCTTCCTTCTCCTCTTTTTCTTCTTCTCCTTCTTCTTTTTCTTCTTGTACTTAATATCATTTCTATCATCAGTTTAATGTTGTTATTATTATTATTATCTTTCATAAGTAGTTCTTTTAATTTTCTTATCTGTCTGTAAATATTACTATTTTAACGTATTAATTTTATACATGTCTGTAAGGGACCCCACTGGAAATAAGCTCTCGAGCTTTCGTGGGTTATCCTGTTCAAGCTGACTTATTTTTGATCTGTTATTATTGTATATTGTTGTATGTTGGAAGCTTGTCGAATAAAAATCAATCAATCAATCAATCTACATGTGAAGCAACAATACTGAAATTGAGATAACCATGACATGTTCATTTCAAAGTAACATTTATGTTCTTCCATTGACCCTTTTTCACATTCAGTGCATTTAAATAATACAGTTCAGAGAAAAGTGAGTGACTACTTGCTGAGTGATTATTGATCAAAGCTCGGTCTCTATAACCATGGATACATAATGTGCACAAATAATGACAATTTAACAATCACATTAGTCATGGTGCCCTCACAAAGTACTGGTCTAGCTTAAAGTCCCCCCTCGCATTCAACTTGGTGTTTAAAGGTATTTACCAGTAGTGGGCATGCGATTAAATTGTGAAAGAAACGTTGTGGAATCAATCAGAAAAGGTTAATCATCTAGCATATATATATTGGTGTGTACTGCAAGGTTCTTGAATCATCAACATGATAAGAAATTTGGCCCAGTCTTGGTAAAGTTATGTATATGGGACTACGCTATATCTGTCCAGTCCGGATAGATATAATAATTTACCAAATATATCAATTAGTAGGCGGTTTCCCGGCAAAATTTGTATCATTACGTATTAGTCAAAACATATTCATTCACATGATTGGTAATAAGAGCTTCTATTTCATTTTTTGAGAGGGGGCGTTTCCAAAACTGGTCAATACCTTTAATGTCCTGTATCCACAATGAACGTATTCATGACCTGAATGGTTATAGTATAGCTACAGCACTGAGCCAAAAAGTGGGTCAATTTCAGACGGCTCATGAAAAACAGTTACGGTGTCCTTCAAAGGGCACGTCCATTTCTGCGCTTGCCCCCTCCTCTGTATCCCGCTTCAATACACCTGGGTCATGGGCGTCAATACATCCACAAGCATGACAAGTCAAGAGCAGACCTTGCCCCCTAACAAGGTAACACAATTAACGGTAGTCCCTCAAAACCGGAAGTTAGTTGGAAGCTTGATCTCTCCAATTTGGTCATGCCTGGCCACTCCATGTCCAGTTCCGAATGTGCCCCCTCCCTGCCCCCTTAACACCAAGCAATGCCCCGCATGGGCGTATCCAAACCCCAAAGTCAAGTTTCGAATTCACCCCAACAACGATCACACTCCTTGCCACCTCCTTAACACCACGCAATGCCTCTTATAAGAGTCTCCAAACCCAAAAGTCAAGTTCCGAATTACCCCATCAATAGCCCCTCCCCTCAACCACTACACAACACGTTATGCCCCCTTGTCTCATTGCGTGCCCCCTTCCTCACCACGCAAAGCTAGGGCGATTTCAAATTAGCCATCACGCCTTCTCACCCTGGCCGTCGAGCCTTATGAGAAGCATAAAGAATCGGTGTTTCCTCTTTTGGGTTTCCTCCTGCTTCAGGGGATCAGTCAAGGAAATCACTTTAGCCTGTTGGATTTAGCTTAAGTCCGAGGTGCTACCGTCTTACATGCACGCCTGACTTAATCATGTTCCTTCAATGAGACGTCATGTAACATTCCGAAGAGATTTGGGAGTGTCTTTTTCCATGTTTTCTCGTATCATGTCTGGTTTGAACTTTCGTAAATGTATAGCTTTAGTTCTACTACGTAAAAATATTTACAAATATGAAAAAATTATTCGATATTTCTGTTTGCAATCCAAAATTTGAAATAAAAGATATCCACATGATTTTAGCACTAGATCTTATGGGAATATAGTATGTCGATCATGCTGTCTAATTTATGGTTGTATGTTTAAAACAAGTTATGGTACTCTGAGGATTTCCTTCTTTTGACATCAATTTCTTCTCATGAAGTCACAATTGATTTTGATATAATCAACGTTCCCATCTATGTTTTTACGTTGTACAGTGTACCCACAAAACACCAACAACAACAACAACTATACAAAAAACAATAAAAAAAAAACATTTGTTTTAGTACATGAGAAAAGTAACACAGACAAAATCAAATAATCATATAATTACAGTAAAATTACAATTTGATGCTTGTATAAGAGCTCAACTTTAGACCTGGTGCATGGGCGCTTTCTTCGACCCCCTTCTCAACCCCTTTCCTCAGCCTTGACTCATATCCGAACCATCCCTCTGTCCCGGATGCCTTTTTCTATCAAGGTTCCTATTCTTAGCAGTATCTCAAGAAATCGTCCTGGCAGTCCACACATCTATCAACGTCAAAACACTGCCAGTACCTGACCTTAACGTCTATACTGTCGTTAATTTTCTTTTTGGAATTACAAACGGTCAATTGCTTTGAATCTCAGGACGAAGACTTATCTGTAATCTATTGGCTGATATCCGATGTCTTCCCTCACAATTATGTGAATTGACCAATACCTGTAATTACATTTTCTCACAATACCACATAAACCTTTCATATTGATGTAAATACAAATCATATTTCTAGAAAATCATATGCAAGCGGACAGACTAAATTATATTACACCATATCGCCAGGCTAATAAAAGTACTGACGAAATCGTTTGACCAAATTAAGATTTAATCATATATCAAGCCTTTGATATGAGAGCCACCTATTGTTGAAAAACCTTAAGTACATGTTCATTTCAAAACCTCTGTTTATAAAAGAAAATGTACTCCCTAAATCAATTAAAATACCACTGGATGATTTTTGTTTTCTTTCTTAAAAGCAGTAAATTGATGTAGGAATTTGTACGTTATTGTGACGACATGTAATTAATACATTGCAAGTTCCTTAGATTTCCTTTCGGTTTATGAACGCACTCGTGATTATTAGCGCCTACGATGACAATGAACTTGAATCGTCCTTCAATCTAATCCTAGTTCTGCTTAATTATCATTGACAAGGAAGTCTGAGCTTTGAATCTTAAGCCTATTTGACTAAAATGGTCGCCAGTTTGACGAGGCGGCTGAATCACTTAACCGAAATAAAAGTACGTCGCTATCAATTCTCCTTCATTCTCTTTTAAACAAAGACGTGTTTCATTTGTCAGCTGACCCTAATTGTCAGATGGACCGATGATGCTATAAAGGCTCATTAACTATGACATTTTCAGGTTGACAAGGAGGACATACTGAATTGTTCCTTCAGATGTCAACGAATTGTTCCTTCAGATGTCAACGAACATCATGTTTAACAATTGTAATGAACCTATTTACTGAAGGGTCTGCAAACAGAAGGGTCCTCACTTATCAAATATAACATATTTTCCCTCTCCCAGAGTTTAGAACAATAATTACGATAATCGTTCATCGCATTCATTTTCTGAATTCTAATACCAAAACGACAATCTTTTCCATTCCCTCAATCTTTAAAGTGTCCGATCCCGTTGTCCATGCCCCTAGTGCCTCAAAGTAACAGAGAAAATTCACATGTTGAGACATTAATCACGTTTTAAACGTGAGGGAAAGACAACAAATGGAAAGAAACAAAAACACACTTTAGAATCAGTGCTTGGTAAATGCGTGGAAAAAATAAAGCTACTGGCCTGGGAAATACCAAAGACAATCAGCCCCTCAACGTTCCAACCCTTCCATTTGTACCTCCTTGCACCACCTTGTCCCTCTAAATCCTCCTTTCGGTCCCACTTGTGCTTCGATGTAACTCCAAAAATCTGTAATATCAAGACTCTTCAATGTTAAAAAAGGGAGTCATTTAGAAGGGGAAGCGGTATCCTCAAAAGTTGCAGTGCTTTTTAAATGTGTGTAAAAGATATTAAAGGCTACTGGCCTGGGACATTCTAAAAACAAACCCTTAGCATTTTCCTGTACATCTTAACTCTCTCCGGTCCCGCCACCCTTGCCCCTTTTGCCCCAATGTAATTTTGTTTTAAAAGTCACATCATGACACCAATCAAGGTTAACAAGTGACTAAGGGAAACACTATCCACTTACGTTGTAGTGCTCGTTTCATGTGTGTACGTAAGACAAAGGATACTTGACCGGGAAATTACTAGAAGTAATACGGACTTTTAGATTCGCACGAAGACAATAGGTCTATGCAACGATCGACGTCCTTTTAATGCACTGCCTTAAATGGACGTCACACGTATCAGTCCACGCAAATCTAAAAGTCCCTAATAACTCCTTAAAAGTCCCCTGGTCGTCTTTGCCCTCTCCGGTCCCTCTTTACCTTCTCTAGTCCCTCCCACCAGGTCCCCCTCCCCGCTTCCATCGTCCATGCCCCTTGTATACCTCAATGTAAATCCCAAAGTATGTCACATCGAGGCTTCCTTTCACCCCTTGCTATTTCGAGGTGTCCTTCACTTTTTATTATTATTCACTCCATCGCATCTTATCTCAGGAACCCAATGAAATTATCGACGGAAAAATTAAGAAGGTGAAAATAACATCGGGCGGGTTACTTAACCTTCCCTATCAACACAAGACCCCCGCAGCCCATCAACATTGGTGTCTTTCGATGAATATCACTTTGAAGGATTATGGATGAACTTTTCTCTGTAGTAACTCCTTGTCTTTTGCTAATTCCATCTTTATTGTCTCTTAAAACAAGGTCGCTTTTTAACAATTACGATTAATCTGAATCAATGAGATGGATCAAATATCCCTGATCGGTTATTAGCTACATGATTTACATTTCTTTAGATGAGAGAGTCTATATATTTTTAAGGTATTAATCAAGGTTGATTTGTTTACGTCCAGGGACTTAAAGACACCGTCCACGAGACATAAATCAGGTTCCAACCACAGGCCACTGTAGGGGAAAGCCGAGAAATGGCCACAAGACCAGATTACAATATCGAAGTGATTTCTTATTTACTATGCCCCTTATAAACGAAGGAAAGGTTTTTAACTCTGACCTCTGAAGAAAAGAAGGAGCTTTATCAAAGTACAGAACTGAGGTCAATTGGGGGCGGCAGTTCTAACGTACTGTACACTGTAAAAAAAAAAATAGTCGAAATAACTCAATAAAATTGAGGAAAAGAATTGCCTTATTTTTATTAAGTAAATATTACCTACGGCATCTTAAGTAGAATTTACTTATTTTGCTGAATACATTTTTACTCAGTTAAATCGAGTTACATTAACGTAAATAATTTAAGTATTGTAATCATTTTAGATAATACAAAAAAAGCTATGATAGGATTACATATTGCACGATTTGGTACCCATCTAATCTAACAAGTAACATCCACTAATCATTCACTACTTCTATTTAAGATTTAACCGTATATATATATCTACCACCATCACAAACTATTACATACGCTTCAATTCGACACATATTGAAAGGCTCCAAATTTTATATATACTTGATCGTAGCATCTTAAAAGGAAAATTGGTTGACAATTTCCTGAAATATCAAGTTTTTATTTGTTTTGAACTGGATAACAATTAAAAATTGTCTTGTCTTTGTTTAGCCATGTTAAATGAATTAGTAAATGTTTTAAAGTCCTTAAATTTTCATTCAACCACAAAAAAAGAATTGTTTTATTTAAAAAAGAGTTTAATTTGGTCTTAATGAATATTCATGAATTATGTAAATATTTCTATTACGCACTGCATCGGTCCTTACTTTAAAAAGATAAGAAAAATCAACATAAATTGTTTGAGTTATACGTATAATTTCTGATTTTGAGTTAAAATTACTAAATTAATACAAGCTGAAATTACTTAAAGTTCTCAGTATTTGATTTTACTTAAATATTCCACATATGTTCTACTAAATTGAAAGTTTGAGTTAGCAAGACTTAAATTTAGTGCGTAAGTGGCAAAACTAATGTTTTCAAGTAAATTCTACATGGAAAAAATACGTAAAAATTACCAATGAACAAATTCTTTTTTACAGTATACTCTTAAGTGGCACATGTAACTATCTCTGGATGGTCAAGTGTTAAGCTTACTCATGGTGTGTAATAGAATGAGTCAATTTGAAGTCACCGTTTTCTGAGAAAACAGCCATTCAAATCTGTAGAAAATCATATTGTAATATTCGTCATTGCGATTATATAACCTTTAGCCACAACAGCCTACTAAGATCAACTACATGCCAACATTTGTTGAGAAGTAATATCAGTAGCTGATTTTATATTTTAATTTTTGGGCGTGACTTGTGCTTTTATCTTTTCAGCAAAGATAATGCGTTGAAAATTAATTTAACATATGAGTAAATGCAAATAATTGAATAAATATAGATAATCTAACAAATTTAACACAAGGTATATTACAGTTTCATACAAACATGGTTCAGAAAAGTTCATGTAGAGTATTTTAGGATATACCATTTAATTTAATCCGGGTCTCATGAACTTTGGCTGATATTTTAAGCTCCCCATGGTGGGCGACCTCACCTCTGCGATTTAAATCTCAACCCTATATTGAAACCAGAGCATGTATGCGCCACCTCATAATTGAATCAATACATGTTTTGATGGATGTGGGATGATACATTTACCACATGACTTGATGCAATATTAAAGCAACTGAACACATGCTCATATTTCTGTGATCCCTTTAAGGTGTGGCGTTACAAAGTACGTTATTTCATTCGTGGTTTTAGTAATCCCTGAATGATTCTTAGTCACAACAAACGACTGGCAGCCTATGTCATGACCGCGGGAAAAAAAATGTCACTTATCCCTGCCTGAATGGAGAGAATGGTATGGAGCTGAGACGACGTAGATTTTGTTAATTTTATTTTAATCTGAATTACGAATTAAATGTGATCGGGATTCGAAATGGATTTGAAATAAATTACGAATTGAATCGGTCTGAATCATTAATTGTATTTAATCTGAATTGCGAATTTAATTTAATCCGAACGATGAATTGAATTTAACTACTTAGTCTGAATTATGAATCAAATTTTAGTCTGCATGTTGAACTATCACATTTGTTGTTACCTATGTTCAAGTTAAATGTTCTACTCTGTATCCATCTGTATCTTATTGATGTTTATAATTTGTAACCTTGTACTGACATGCAAATGAAACAAATTTCCAATCATTGGACAATAAATTTGAATATATAATATATGAATTATCAAGCGTCAGCCCGGTCAAGGGCGGCGTGTGAAGGACGTTTAACACAGAAGCTTATACAGTAAGGGGGTTCTCGCTGTGTTTTCTGTTAAGGTTAACAAACCCGCTCACAAGTTATAAAACCTTCTAAGATTAACAACTAATGAAAAAATGATCTGCCAACTGTCCCTGTATGAATGGAGAGAACAGTACGGGCTCTATTGCATCAATGATACATTTGTCTCAGTGATTATTTTATACGTAATTTTTCAAGACATCAAGTGTCAGGTGAATACAAAAAAACTCCCATTAAATCATTTTGTTTACAAATACCTTATCAAACACCCTAAC
Source organism: Strongylocentrotus droebachiensis (assembly GCA_035222895.1). NCBI lineage: Eukaryota > Metazoa > Echinodermata > Echinoidea > Camarodonta > Strongylocentrotidae > Strongylocentrotus > Strongylocentrotus droebachiensis. The sequence continues at coordinate 182,340 of JAVYIG010002901.1, read as the reverse complement.
ATGCCTATTCGAAACGTAAGCTTTGTATTCCAGATATTGGAAAGTAAAGTAGATTATTTGCTATTGGCTATAGGATAACATAGGCTAAATTAAATATTTCTGAACATTTACACGACACCATGGTTTTCGGCATGTTAACGTTCTTATAAAGTTAAGAACATTTAATCTATAAATCTGGAGTATGTAAGATCAATTTGCTTGAGAACCTCTCACATAATTATTCTTTGAAACATATTCTAAGCATAAAGCATAATTCAGTATAAGATATCACTTTTGCGTATGTTGAATGTCACCTTTTAACTAAAAGAGAGACCGTTTTCCAGAGCCGTAGCTGAAGATTTATGAGCTATCCTATAATAGGAATGCCCTGGAAATCCATTTCTGAAGACGTCACAGACTAAGACTTCCTGACTTAAAGACGAATGTGCGTGTCTTGATTACGAACCTGCAGTAATTACTTTTGAACGGATATTACTCCTATCCTAAATAGGAGGAAGGCAGTGCTTCTGCTCAATTTTGATCCAATTTGGATATAATTTTAATCCAATTTTGATCTTATATTCGCTTTCTGAGTTTGTAGAGTATTTTCATTCAAAGTTTTATGTGTTTTAAACTTTCATTAGAAATGGTACAATTTACTGCGGAAAAAAATATTACAAAATCATACACTGCAAATACATGTATGTAGTAGTGAAAATGGAGGGGAAGGAGGGATCGGGGGAAGGGGAAGGGAAGTGTCATCTGCCCCGAGGCCAAAAATAGCTTTAGTAAACGCCCTTTTGGCTTTCAACAGAATACCGAAGGTGGTATTGAACATTTTGTGGATGTGGCTAAAAAATTAGTCTGAAACGATGAAGACAATGAGATCATTGGGAAAACAGACAACGAGTATTATATTTTTTCTACATTTATCTTTGAAATATAACCACTTTTTTTAAACAAAAGACGACGACTTAATATAATCTCTGTGTTAATAAAATTATTCCAATGTGTCCAAATATTAGAGTGAATATGATTCAACCACAGGGAAAATAATAAGCAATGTGATATCAATGATTATCATATCGTATTTAATACCATAGATTCAAGGCGAAGATTAAATTACTCGCACTATGGTCATTACTATTAGTTCCTGATGTTGCATCGACTACTTTCAATCAGTTTTAGTTTCAAATCCAGACTCCTAATGTTTAATACGCAGGCTATTTAAAACCTATGAGTCGCTCCAAATCAAGGCTACTACTTTTACAACTGTTCAGCCATAGCACATTACCATCATTTCTTTTTCTCTTATTCTTACTCCCAAACACCTTACACTTTCATTGAGTCAGGGGTGGTTCCAGCATTTTACAAGGGCGGGCAGGGGGAGCAAACTTGCTCAATTACAAAAGTAAATGATTATCACTTTTCCGGGTGTCCTTTGTGTCGAGATTTTGAAGAAAAAAATAAGGGGCAAATCTTTTGTTTATGTCAAATGGAGCTTTTTAAGGAGGGAAGGAAAGGAGTCATCTATATCCACCAGTGCCTAAAAATACTTTCAAAGAGAAGGAAGGGAAAGAGTTTTGAGGAAACGACCTGGCATTTATTAGACAGACAGGCATTACCGCCACTGCATTTCTCTTCTTCGTACAGATTGTTAGCGGTTAGGGGCATTTTGGGTCAGGACATTAACTATTTAATTTCAATTTAGTCGGATGATGACTTGTTCCAGACTTGTGAAAACACTGGAACGTCAAAATATAACATTTCGAGGAAAAGCTTTGATGGATCCTGTCACACTTGATATAGCATTGATTTACAATTTCACTTCTTTTATTGAGGCCTTTAAAATCTACGAAACTTTTGATGAAATGGAAGTTTTCGTTAAATGTGAGAATATCTGACAGATTTTACGTTTGGAGAAGTCCTGTCGCAATTTTTAAGTAAACAAATTTAAAGCTTGTTTAAAACATAGAGCTCTTCGTAGACATGGTCGGGGGAAGGCTGATAGAGAACAGAGTGCTTTAATTAACAAACAATTTTACAATTTGTTCCAGTCTGGCGACAAATTGACCGGAACTCAGGACAATTATGGAGAGATGTAGATCTGTCCGTAATACAATTTCTAATTGACCCCAAAATATTCTCTCTAGACGCCTATGTACACGCTTATAATAAGCGTAATAGGTGTTCAGGATAGAGGCCCTGAACATCCAATTTAAATACAGTTTTATAACTAAACACAATTTGTAACTGACCCCAAAGTAGTTCTCCACATGATGAGCATCGTAAGCATACTAAAATCAGCAGATTACAGCATCCGACTCAGTTGCTGAATATATAATACCTTCTTCTTTATACAAACATCTGCGGTAAACTTGGGCTTTCTATCATTTATGATATGGCTATTTCCTTCTACCATAACTGTTTTAGATAGCCAACAATCAAAATTATATTTATTCGAATGTACCCTTTCCTTCTTCCCTCTTCTAAAGTCATACTCCTACTTCCGGGTCATAATTATATGGATATAAGCTTTCAAATTTCGTTGGACGTACAATGTATAATCTAAGTTTTAAAACCAAACGTGTGTAGAAAATAGCTTATTCATACTCATTTTCCATGTTGTTGTTGGGGGGAGGGTAGGTTAAATCAGAAAATGGCAATTTTGCGGGTTTTCAAATAATGATCGTAACATTTTTATTTGCTCAAAATGAATATGAAATTAACCTGAATAATTATGTACAATATATAATGTAGTTAATTTTTTTTAAACATTCGTTCCATAAAATGAATTTGTATTTTTAAATATTTGTTTCCTTAAATTTAATCAACTCTTTTATGTTTTCTTGAATGACAGGTGTATCCATATTGGCAGTCCCGTTACATAACTCTGCTACAAATCGGGAAGCTATTAAAACGCATATACAAACACATGTTAAGTCCGACGGAACCATACCTTGTTATTTGACGATAGAAGGAAACTGTACGCGAGACATGAACAAGACGACAATAAACATGAAGGGTTCCCGACCTGTTGAAGTAACAGGAGGCAATGCTGCAGCGCTGAGGGAGAGACCGATGCATCCAGGGGAGTTGAACAACCGTCTTGGTTTTATGAGGCGACAGTATGGTAGTGATTCGAGCGAAGAGCGGGTACCAAGTATTGCAGACTACGATCCGAGTGTACCGGACTTTGAGGAGAACCCACAAGCCACCTTGAGACCTATGCCTGGTGGTGGTGGAGGTGGTGGTGGAGGTGGTGGTGGTGGTGGTGGTGGTGGTGGTGGTGGTGGTTTTGGTTTTGGTGCCACTGGTGGAACAGGTGCAGCTGGAGGTGGTGGTGGTGCTGCTGGAGGTACCGGTGGTGGTGTTGGAGGTGCAGGTGGAGGCATAGATCGGGGAGAAGCTAGTGAGGGTGGAGCAGGAGAAACATTTGGTACCGGGACTGGTGGAGGAACAGAAGGAGCAGGTGAATGGGAAGCCGGTGGAGGTGCAGCTGGTGGAGGTCCGGGTGCAGGTGGGGCAGGAGGAGGAGGCACAGGTGGAGCAGGAGGGGCGGGAGGGGCAGGAGGAGCAGGAGGGGCAGGAGGAGCAGGAGGGACAGGAACAGGTGGTGGAGCTCGCCGACCTAATATCCCCATCCTACCAGCGGTCAACTCCAATCCTCGAGTGGCCAACCCGGTCCCCCAATTCCCTGTCAGACCAGCCCAACCTCGACAGCCACCAAGGCCTGGTACCGGTAGGGGAGCCGGTCCCCAAGTTCCTCTAATTCCCCAAACAATTGGACCAGTTATTAACCACTCCAATCAAAAGGAGAAACCCTCTTCTATGACTGCCGCTCTTACGGGAGCCTTTGTGTCCTTAGGTATAGCGGTAGGAGCAGCAGCAGCTGCAACCATAGGATATAGAAAATGGAGACGTCAAAACTTACAGACATCGGCGAATTACCAGACGATGTCGCAAAGAGCAGTTGTGAACGCATAACCAACGCTAAAATTTAAAGACAGTAAATTGAAATACCTGAATTGACGACAAATATCTATTTTTGCAATGTAGACCGAGTTAATTGTATTGTGTATTGTCATTCTTGAAATAATTATTGTTGTTCATGTACATTCACGCCTCTGTTTTTCTGTTTGGACTCCTTCCTCCTTTCTTTCCACAATGAAATGTTTGCTATTAAATTCTCAGGAACAGACGAGGCAATAAGAGCACGGTATTGAACGTGTGAAAAATACAACCACAATGAGAAAACGATGTAATAGAATATTAAAGAAAATGTTTTTTTGAAAAAAGTTGTAATGAATAGTTGTACGCTGGTCCATGAATCTATGAAATAAGCTGCATGTATATCAAAAAAGAATATAATCTGTGTGTGCAATACGAAAATTATTATACATGTATATCATTGTGAATGATGTGTCACATATTGTACTCGATCATTATGAATCCACATTGCTGCTCTCCACCCATGTGTTAATTAGGTACCTGGCAGGATGCGAACGTCATTGTGGTTGGATAAGTATGTGAGTGCCCGTAAAAAGGCGACCAGCAGGAATGCTCGCCAGGGAGTGGAAAATGCGTACCTTGATTTGCAAAATAGTAATTGAATCCAGTGTCCGGAGTAATCATACTGCAAGCCCTTTTGGTCATTTAATAGTAAAGCGTTATATTAGAAACTGTTGTTATTATTATTATTAGAGAAATAAGTCGTTAATGTTTGCAGCAGCTATAGGCCATTACCGTTTGACAAAATTGCGTCATTTCCCTGACAGCAACTGGCTTGTTGATTTACCCAAAGCGCTTTGGTGACGTTTTAGAGTGGGAATGTTTTGTTTGCCAAACTGAGGAGAAAAAGTTGATTCAGTTAGACATTTGGAAAGCTCTGTATTGCTATCAGGCTATGGGTTGATAACACCGACATTGGAAACATTGATTTTGAATGAGTGGTATATATATGTTTTAATTACCTTGATTAGCTTCACTGAGGTATGTATTTTAACAAATCAAAATGACGCCCTGTGCATGTATTGCATATGAACAAGGAGAATCATCATGGAATGACTATGGAAAAGCATTAAGAAAGAGATGTCAAAAAGTACATTATGACTTCTTGATATGATGTATGTCAGCATCGATTATATATTTCTTTTTGGACAAAACCTGCAACAGTGGAGCTAATCCAATTACTTGTCACCACTTAAGGTGAGGAAAGATAACGTTTCATTCCCCAATTTCCTATGTACTTCCGCTGATAATTACACGAGGCGTTGGTTTACTCCACAATGCCTGTCGCTTTAGTTAGTTAGTTAAGTAGGTTAAACCTATATAATGAGAACAGTTGGTTTTGCTGAATAGTAGAACTGATATAAACAAAAATTAGGAAATGGCAACTCAACACGTTAATGATAACGCACCCTTTTTTAACAATCAACGTTAAAAATATCTACAGCTGGCCAGGAATAATATTCGTCAAGACTCGTTCAAATGCGATTCGATTTAACCTGTGTCAACGAATCGTTGACAAACTTTTTAAGTGGTTTAGAATTTTTGATGAATACTGCTTTCATTATATCAGGACGAGGATATAAAAAATGGAAACGGGTCAGAGTATAACGTATTATCAACATAAGTGTTTATGCATTACATTTACGAAGGGCATAGACTAATGTACTGTTCAAGGTGAAATGGCAATTTATTTACACGATCACGCTCATCTTTATTTTAAATTGAACCTGATTCTTGTTATTGTGTTTAAGTTTAATATCGTTTGTACAAAGCACAGCTTGTGGATTTAATGACACTTGTACGCTCAAGCACCAGTATGTCAACTTATAAACCATTTATTTAATGAAATATTTAAATATCCCAAAATTGATTGATTTACCCTTAAAAGGTGTTGCTACCATTTTTATCGGGGAAGATGAACTGCGTAACATTTTACTTTCTATATGCCTGTTAACACATTGATACTGTCACCAACCTTTAATCAATTACCACTCCTTTTGCAGGATCTAAGACGTAATTCCTCACACTATACGTCAATGAATAGCAAACATGCTTACAGTTTCACAATCATGTGATGTATACTTTACACGCATCGGTTTCAGTTATTGGGCATGTATTTCTCAGTTTGGGTGCTTTACCAGCTCATAGTGGTGTTTTTTATATTCTGAAAAATGATCAGTCTATGGTACTGCTTGGATACAAAATTGCTATTTGTTTCGTTAAAGTAAAATTGTGTAATAAAGACGTACATGCATACATCGAAATCATTGCGTTAACATGACATGATCTCTAAATTACCAACGATGTATAGAAGTTGCAGTAAACATTTACATTCCTCCACAGACAGACAACTATTTCCACAGTAGGCCAACTGCCCAAGGAAAGTTAGTCACTCCCGAGTATGAGAAACGGTGCATGGCTTTATTTCACTCAGACATCGAGGGCTACAAAGAATCACACTAAAGTTGAAAAAACATCCGCTCAGGAATAATATTTCTAGATCTGATCAACAAATGTTTGCAAAAAAATTGGCTGCAAATCAATCCGCATTTCGATATAAACAACATGACTTTGCAATATTTTGCTTGAAATGGTAGATATAAGATATTATCGTTAACTTTACCAAGGGTAATTATAAGTCCTCGTCTCATGGCTGGCTACATAACAAGTTTATAACAAAGCTTACGCTGTTAAATACATGACGGGAAACGTATTATTAACTTTTAATCCCTTAGACACAACTGCCTCTTATGTTTCTTATATACTGTGAATAATGTGAGATTATTTCTTGGTGATAAGTACCGAAAGCTTAATCTGAATATGTTAAAAACATTGATTTATAGCTGTCATAACATTTGATTCCTAATTGTTGTGAAAACATGATTGAATGCATGAAGAAGAAGATGTTAACAATTCTTAAAACTTTAAACCAACCTTTCATCTAATACCCCCCCCTTTTTTTTTTTACATCGAAAGATCCAACGAGCTTGTCGTTCCTGCTGTTGTGAGTGAAATTTTTGAATATACGTGTAACAGTCTATTCTAAATGTTATAAGAAGAAACTTGTTCCCTTTCCAGAAATAATCCACCGATAGGGTATATTCTTATTCATCCACTTTCACTACAACTTATCATCGTTATCTCTCTATCAAAGCTCGGGATGACTAAGTATAGTCTATATTGTAGCAATAAACAAGGGTCTATTTACTATTGTGACAAACATGAGATGTGCAAATGAAAACCGTGGAAAACCTCCACATTTTGATGTGAAGAAAAACTCAACATTGACGGCTTATAACACGCAACGTGCTGCATTCTTTAAAGGACTACTTACAATTAACAGACAGAATCTTATCCGATAATATGTCGCTGTTCGTGTAATTGAAACCAATTAATGGTTTACTTTAGTATATTTTCTGGAATATCCTTACAATCGCAATTATATGTATGTATATTTCTAGTTATCGTCTTATAATAATGATGATATCAATTGTAAATATTGATTTGTATCTTCTGCTTATTTCTATTCAAATAAAACATATTTTCCACTGACAGAAATCAATGAGCTCTTGTATCGGCGTATGAAGTAACACACACCAGGAATGATCAGTATACGAGAAGCGAGGAATAGAGGAGCGAGAAAGACATACAGAAACAGAAAGATATATAACTGCGGGAACACGTATATTGAGAGATGGGTACAATTAGAGATAGAGAGATAGAAAGGTATACATGTAAAAAAAAAGATAGAAGGATACAGCGACAGAGATCTTGGAGATATAGAATGAGAGAGGTAAAGAGGCGAAAAGTGAAGATAGACAGAATTACATACATAGATAGAGAGAGAGGGAGACAGAAAGGGAAAAAGAGGGGGGGGGGGGGAGAGAAGTAGATATAAATATAGACAAATTGGTAAACATTGAGACTCGAGGCATGGGGAGGTTAAGAGGGATAGAGGAAAAGAGAAAGAGACAGTGAAAAGGAGAGAGAGAGAGAAAGAGAGAGAGAAAGAGAGAGAGAAAGAGAGAGAGAAAGAGAGAGAGAAAGAGAGAGAGAGAAAGAGAGAGAGAGAGGGGGAAGAGAGAGAGAGAGAGAGAGATAGGGGTAGACAGAGAGATACAAAGAGAGATGGTTAACTTATTTCAATAGGGCAGGAAATACCCAACCAAAGCGAACAATTAGAAGAGAAAGACATACAGAAACAGAAAGATATATAACTGCGGGAACACGTATATTGAGTGATGATAAAATTAGAGATAGAGAGATAGAAAGGGATACATGTAAAAAAAAATGAGAGAGGTAAAGAGGCGAAAAGTGAAGATAGACAGAATTACATACATAGATAGAGAGAGAGGGAGACAGAAAGGGAAAAAGAGGGGGGGAGGAGAGAAGTAGATATTAATATAGAAAAATTGGTAAACATTGAGACTCGAGGCATGGGGAGATTAAGAGGGATAGAGGAAGTCTGGTGATAAACTGTCAGTCAAAGACAAAGGGAGAGAGAGCGAGATAGAGCGAGAGAGGGAGATATAGAGAGGGTTCGGTGGGTTGGGGTGGGGGGGGGGGCTGTAGAGAGAAAATAAATAGAATCATATAGAAAGGAAGAGGGGTAGGGAGACAGCTAGTCATAGAGAAAAGGGGGTTAGGGAGTGAGTGATAGATAAATAAGGGTCGACACTGACATGGTTGGTTGGTTCTTCGTTTAGATGGCGCTCTTCAATCTCAAAGATTATTTGCGCCAGTCAATTTCGTGTATAGCTTTGGCATGGACTTGGAATGGACTTGAAATTTGGTGGCGCTACAACCAAAAAGATTTTCCCGTATATTGAATGCAACATTTCGATTACTTCGAGCTCGTGTAAAAAGTATAAAAAGAAGAAGAAGAAGAAGAATAATAAGAAATTCCGAACAATTAATGTAGTGAGAAGATGTAGTGAGAACGGTATGACATGTTGATAATTACCCAAACAATTTATTTGGGTAATATAAATCAATGACATTACATGTAAAAAATAATTTACTATCTTCTCCCGACTTTTCTTTTGAAAACTCTCTTTTTAAGCAATATAGACTATTACAACGAACCAATTTTTTTTTAATTTGGAGAAAGATTTTGGCAGGTGTATGTCTTATTCGGTTTATTTTAAGTTATTATTCAAAGTATTCAAAATTCTGTAACCCTAATATAATACACATTTATAGATCTATACATGTACATGTATGTTGCAATTAATGTTAAGCTCCTTGAAACTAGATCTCTACAGAGCCATCTATACACAGAGTTTGGCCAACTTTGATTTTATTTGGTCACAACATGGCGTCTTTCTTTTGTTTTTAGATTGCCCAATAAAGCAATATTCGCCATATTGTGCCCAACTCAAACCGGATTGGCCCAAACTCTCCTAATCAATGTTTGTGGTTGGGGGTTATTTCGAATGGCGCCATCTATCATTAACAACAGGGACAACTTACACATCGAATATGTATATGTTGCTTTTAATAAAACTGTCAGAGGGACGGGGCGGATCTTGAGAAAATTCAGAGTTGTGGGCGGATGATGAAAAATTTATTCTGTAAAAATAAATGTTATATTAAATTTTTGATAGCACAATCCTATGAAACCGGTTAACATAATATTAGAGTCTGGCAACAAATAAAGAAAGCCCAATTATGCCAATCATGAAAATTGCTCATTCCCTTCGTCCCTTCACCCCCATTCTTCCCACCCATTTGGCTTCATCATTGTGTCTTTTTTTCTCTCCTTTCTCCTCTTTTCTTGTTGTCTTTATCAAATCAATCCTTAGAATAAATATTCCTGTTTATGAATTTGAGAAAAAGTGTTAAAAACTAACATTAAAATTTCACTATACCATGTCAACACAGACTTTAAAGCAACATATATTTTGACTTATAGAGTAAATTCCATGGCGATACACAGTATTTAAATAACCATGAATCATTGATAAAACATAATGTCTGAACAAAAGCTTATTAATACCTAATTTGACAAACTCTAAATTGATATTCTACCGGATGCAAGCAAATTTAAATTCAATATAGTTACAAGAGTTAGAGTACGGGGTTTCAGATTAAATGCTGATTTATAGTATATGGTGACGATATAAATATACTATCAACTGAATAAGCAGATAATATGTTTACAAACATAATTACCATTTGACGTGACACTACGAAACCTGCTTTATTCCTAGTTTTTCAAGGGCTGGAAACGTCATTAAGGATTTGTAATGTCATTTATTAAAACAGACCGGAGGCTTGTCTAAACTAGGTGTATTACGTCATCAGTGGTGTTGCCAATTCAATGATCTTATTTTGAAGGCGGATATGCGAGAATAGCTATCATGGGCAGGATGCTGTCCCAACACATGCTATTCCCTCGGGACATTAACTAGACATGACATTGCAGTACACGGTGTATCTAGGAATATACATAGCACAGTCAAAGGAGGGGAGAGTAGGCTGGGATAGGGGCGGCACCCTTAATATCTTATCTTTATCGGCATACACATTTGCACTGACATCTAGTTTTAGATCTCCTGTCTAGACCAACAGTTCGATCTTGAGTTGCATCTTCCAAGATAATAATGCTACAATCATGTCCCTTTAAAGATACTATGTCCCTTTTGCAGTCACCATCAAATTCTGTAGAACTTGCAGGAATTATGAATATGTCATGTATGTCCTATCTGTGAAATTTAAACGTTAGCAGTGTCCTAATATTCAAATTATGCAAGGAAACCCGTTTACTTGCTAGACTTCACTGTCAGACCCTATTGAGTGACTGACTGGCTTTTTAAAATCCTTGGTAATAACATACATAAAATGAGCTGTAAAGGGTACATGAGCATTTGTCTACATCAATAACCCACTTCTTGTAATAGCCAAAATTAAACTGATTGAATCTTTGAGCAGCATAAAACGTACGACCATTCGGTACAATGGTCTGAAAAATCAGACTATTACTTACTGGCTCTATAGCTCCTAAGTCGATTCGAAAACTAATAGTCGTTATTTTCCCACATAAAGACATTTTCAAGCCCCCCCTTTTTTTAGGGAAGTTCTAAATTAGTATTGTCTTTCAAATGCCGTTAGAATTTAACCCTTTCATTTTTTTTGGCCAGCAAAAGGGACATAGTACCTTTAAGTTTTTATTTATAGTATTTCCATTTCTATCCAACCCCGCAGAAAAAGCTGATTATGCTAACAAAAGACATAGACTGATTGGACATATGGCAGTACGTATGTAATTACCCTTTTGGAAAATGAACACCAACTTTTCGAGTAATGCCTGTAAGTGTCTACCGTATCCTCCCCAAACCACTTAAATAATGATAATAATATAATTGGATTTATAATACCGATAATAAGAAAGTTTTATGTATGAATAAGAGGTCCCTAAATCTATTTGAATCTCCAGTTGGCAATTTGGTCAGTGTACAACACTCCCCGTTTGTCTTTTACAATAAATAACATTTATTTATGTTTTTCTCCCTTAGAGCACTACTCAAAACATACTGTGCAGAGCATGTTATTATACGTTCTCTAAAAAAAAGACACATAGGTCATACATTTTGAATAGTTGTTTTTGTGTTTGTTGGAACAAATAGGGAAATCGTCCGACACTACGTTACAGTGACACTATTGATTCAGCCAATTCGAAATTCCCTTTAGTATAGTGATTACAACTTTCAACAATTCATAACTTTCTTAATTTCCCTTGAACCTTCACCAGTCAGCTTATTTGATTTTCTGCCTTCTGTTAGATTAGTTTGTCATTAAGGCTGAATTTTCCTTTAAATTAATTAAAAGTTCATCCCCCTAATCTCAAACACGCAAAACTTTTTCATCTAATTGTTTTGTTCTAACTCAGTCCAACCTCGATATCCAGGTTTAACGTGTTAATAAGATTACATTATTTGTATTCAAGACATCAAGAACAAAAATAAAACATCAACAGCAACAACAATAAAAAGAACAATAATAAGAAGAACAACAAGGACTACAACAACGGTGACGACGACGAAAGCATATTCTTCTTCATCTGTTATCCTACAAAAACTCTTCTAATATTGAAGGAAATGATAAAAGGAAGAAAAAATATTAACCAATATTCTACTGATCACCATGAATTAACTTCATAGATTAAATAAATTGCAAATGAAGCTACTATCAAATCAACATCAAAGAATGACCTTTTAATTGCGAATGAAAAAACACACACAAAACAACTATGCTAGCTTTGATATTTGCTATTGATCGCCATGGTGATTTGTATGAACATTATTTTGATCAAGACATGGCGCGTGAGTGATACATCAAGGCCACTTTGATAAATCTTGTCTTGTAGGTATCACTCATCACTCTTTGTTTCTAGGTTATTAAGGACAACAGAAGTTAAAAGATCGTTACATGTTCACCCCTTTCATTTTAACCCACCACAAATCTAGATTGTGTGTTGTTGTTCTCTCTTTTGAAAAAAATATGAATAGATACAGAAAAGACATCATTGCACGATCATGTCGATTCATTTCAAATCTTATGCCGAGAGTTAAATTGAACCGATTGCCAGTGACCCTGTTACCCCTTTTATGACTTGCAAGGACTCTCGAATTGGAGTATAAGAACTATTTTTCATTCCGCACAATTAAAAAAATCGTTATGCAGGAGCCTTAGGCCCAAAGTAATTAGAATAATAATAAATGGTCTTTACTTTAAGGTCATCTACTTTCTCGTAGGTTAAAATTATGTTACTTTTGTTATTCATTAAAATAAACTTTCGGACAAAGCTTACAAATTTCCTTTGACGTTCACCAGATTTTGTGGTCGCAACCCCCCGACCTAATTAAAAGGTTCCTTCTCAAAGTCCTTTCAAGGTATACATTTCATCCTAACGAAAGACACGTCATTCAAATTTGATGCCCTCTGACAAAATAGTCAACATCCTTCTTCTGCCTCCGACTCTGTGATACTGAACAGGGAAGTCCCCCTTCTTGATAATATCGGTGCCCTTCATTTTCTTTGAAAACTGTTCTGTCGACCCTGAACCCACACAAATAATGACAGGATTAATAACAGTTACAACAACTAACGCGATGAAGCAAAGGGACATAATTGAGATAATGTATGTATGTATATATATATATATATATATATGGGTATATATATATATATATATATATATATTGTTATATATAGAGAGAAAAAGATAGAGAGAGGAGAGGGGAGGGAAGGGGAGGTGAAAGAGAGAGAGAGGGAGAGAGAGAGAGAGAGAGAGAGAGAATGTTAACCCTACGTTACGAATTTCGTGGCAATCGTTTAGCCAGCAAACACCCCTCTCGTTTAAAGAAAACGTTTTCAACATGAAAAAAGCAGTATGTGTTCCAAACAACCCCTCTTTATACCGCAAAAAACCCAACGAGATCCTCGATAAAAATATACAGAAATTGATAAATAGTGAGGCAATGACGTCACAAACTGATAACCAAATTGGCAAGTTATATAGTTATTTTCTAAGTTCCATACTTTTGTTATACTTTTTGAAATACTTCCATATTAGTTATCCGTTTTTACTCACATTTTGTTTGCTCTGTTTCTCTTGTTTTTTCTGCGTCTATTAAAGCAAATTATTTTTGGATTGGACTAAGGCTTTAAGGAATAGCATGTGGAAGACACATGTACATGACCAACACCCCCATTCAAATCAAAATACTATAGGGATAATATGATCAGTTAGATTACACCACACTGAGTAACACGAATGATTTGCCAGTCTTCATAAATCTTAGCACTCATTGAATACAAGTTTTAAAGCACTTCATAACGCCGAACTAAGAATGACAAAGTATATTCCCTTCACCACCTTTCTATTCTTACTCACAAGCCTAATGTAATATTCTAAATTCATTATTGCCCGAAACCTTTTATATTTCAAAAGGTTAGAACTATTATTGGCATGGGATCGTTATAAATGTCACAAATAGTCTATAAGGCGCAACATGACGAGGTTAGGATGGTGAACAACCAAATGTCAAGAAATCGACAAGGACCTTTATATGGATCCCCTTTTATAGACAACGAATACGATATGCATAAAATTAAGACAAATGAGGTCGGAAGCAGTGGCGTAGCCTAAAAGTGATAAACTAGGAAAGGAGCAGGCGCGTAGCCAGGGGGGCGGTGGGGGCGGTCGCCCCCAAAAAAAACGCAGGCCCCCCCCCAAAAAAAAAAAAAAGAGAGAGAAAGAGAAGAAAAGAAAGAAAGAGGACGTAGGAAGAAAAAGGGAAAAGGAGTCGAGAACGGTACAACGAATCGTCTTCTTTCTCTAAAAATTTAATGAAACGTCAAAGCTTCCGCGCTTCGCGCGGGAAGGCGGAAACAGAGTTCAAATTAAGGATTAAGAGTCGAGAACGGTACAACGAATCGTCTTCTTTCTCTAATAATTTAATGAAACGTCAAAGCTTCGCGCAAGAGGGGAGAAACTCCCCCTTCCCTGCACCCACCCTGCACCCACCCTGCACCCACCTCTTGCGGAATATTCAGGGCGCCTCTGAGTGTCCCAATGCTTCCGCATTTTTAGATGAGGCACCAAACCTTTTGAGAATGATCATGTGACTAGGAACCCCGTGATGCCGTAAGGACCCAAATGACCTTCTTTTTATCCCATGGAGACTGTTTTATAGTGACACTGTCCTGTGGGTCAATAATGTGGAGATAGTCCATGGAATCACTTAATTAAGAAACAGTAGTAATACCATAATTACAAACCTTTGTTTTTGATTAAATAAGATTAGCAAGGGTCGGTTTATCTCATTAATTTACATTTGTAATTCTATAGATTAACCCAAACTCCTGCAGCAACCGAAAATTGGTTCTGAGCTAGACTCTATAGTTTTAAGAGCCTAAACCAAAGCCTCGATATAAATTTACTCTGTAATACTGAGCTAAAATTATATCTTACTAATTAATTTACTTGTGGTGGGCTATTGCCAAGTTTTGTGATGTCTTATATTGCTTATTTGTTCCGTTTTTAAAGTTTTAGTTTAAACCCGCCATAATGTGTAGGAAACTTGATAAAAGATTTAAATCATGAATGCAATGGTGTCATTTCACATGTTTCTTTTTCCCCTTTGGAATATTTCTAATCGAAATCAAATTATTAACGTTTGCTATGCCACGACAGAATGAGAAAATTTACTAGATACATTTGTTCGATTTATATAGAACAACCGCCCCCTTCTTGGACAATCAACATATTCCCTGACAAATACCCTCCCAAAGACAAAATCGCTAGAACAAATACCTATCACAACTCTTATGGGGAAATAACCATCAAACAACTACTAATTTCAACTAAAATTTTAGTTTCCGTGGGTAATTTCTCCTGGTAAAGGTTGGCCTGAGGTAATTATCAGGGATTAGAGTCCATATTTCAACTTTTTTCTTCATGTTTACACTAGTTTTCATAATAATACTCATTCATTATAAATATAGAGGGGAGGGCAGGGATGTGCACGTAGCAACATTGAAAACCACTCGATGATTTATTATTTTTGTTTAGAGCGTAGCGAGAAGTAGACTTCAACTAAGCTTTTAAGAGAAATGAAACATTTCGGCAGACGCTCACTGGCACTTCCTACAACAACATAGACCTACTTCAAAATTCAGGACAGGATCAAGAAAACGCGATCATAAAAGGAAGGTGTATCCCAAAGATACTAGGAGATATCATCCCTCCAAATTCAGCCACTATTCATAGAATCCTCAAAATCACTCTCTATTACCCATGGACCTACTTACATCGTCCCTAAACTCGCTCCCAATCACGTCTTACATTTACCCGCTGTTTTCCGTCTGCAGTAAGCCTCGTGCCTTTACGCCGTTCCCCGAACCCCCCACCTGTTCAGTATTAACAGCTACCTGTTATTTTGCCCTCGTCATGCTTCGAGAAAATCGAAGAGTCATCGAGTCGGTAAAAAAAAGTAAAACGAATTGGAAAGGAAGCTTGGAATAGGTTCTTTCACCTTCCCACATATGAGTTTTCTCTGAACCTACTGTCGTAATACTTGGAATTAATGATTACGATTTCCGAGTGTTTACGAGCTAAAGTTTGTCTGAAACCCGTTAACAATCTTATTTCGACTTTAAGTCGTAAACCTGGCAAAGTTTGTAATTCTTTCCAACTGTCTCATATTGAAGAAAAATAAGCTATTCCCTAGTTAAATAAACAAGCTGTTGCGTGTTTTCGTTTTTCTGTTAACCTCCAAAAGGAATGTTATATTTGACTTTCAATTTCAAGAGGCATCCGAGAAATGATATCATCTAAACGTATATCCATTATAATTGTTTGACTTGTTTGATTTACAGATGTGCGCTTAATCTCTTTATTTATATCCTTTAGTATAACTTAGTTTAGAGAAAGGGAGAACAAGAGGGAGAGAACAAGAGAAAGAACAAGAGAGGAAGAGAGAGAGAGAGAGAGAGAGCGAGAGAGGAGGGGGAGTAGAATGGGGAGAGAGGGGAAAATGTGTACGCTGGTACGCGTGCGTGTGTGTATAGGCTTCTTTTTAATTCATAACATTTGTCACGAGGGCTTTTGAATCACGTAAAATCACTATGAAATAGCAGGTACAGTGTATTCCAAATGCATCTGCAGTAAAACATGAAACGTGATGTCATGTTCTGTAATAATGTTTATAAAACAATGAGACAAAAGACAAAGTGAATTACCTTATTCATTGCTCTGTCATGAAATCATATCAGCTCAGAAATTAACCTTGCACGCAATAGTCATGGAACACTGAAAAGCAGATATTCACATCAAATTCAGGTCTCGTGTTCTTTGTTAACTTGAAGCCGAAGTAAGCAGTGCTATGTCGAAAAATTCCACCTTGTCTACAGGTGAACCACCTTCCGTGGAGATTAATTACCTATTGTTATAACGAAATCATGAATCAAAGTAAAACTCATATCATCACAACATTCTTAAATCTAGTTTCGAGAATTTAATGTATATCGGACCGGTTTTAAAGGCGTCCACATCAAGTTTTCTTTTCACATTTCCATTACTCACTTAAATAGATGTTATAAGACTTTAGAACAAAGATATGGTCAATTCTATCTTTTGATTTTGATCGAGTAACAATGGGATGGTCATGAATCATGAACGAATGTTTTCATTGCGAGAGAGAGAGAGAGAGAGACAAAGAGAGAATTACATTAATGAATGGACACAAATATTTCCCCCTTCACGCGGTAAGTTGTTGCTGCCCATACGAGATTTTGTCGTATTAATATGTTAACCAGGAAAAACTCAAACGCAGTCTAAATAATTCGGTATAAAATGCAACCCTCGTCATTCCTCTGGTTTATAGCGAATTCAATTCTTATAAACTGCATCGAGTTCTGATGATTTTTACTGCCCATGCGGACTTATCTCTTACAAGTTTATTAGAAAGCAAAATATTTATCAATTGGATCAGGAAAATGAGTAATTGAACCTGAAAATGTAACATTGTATGGACACATTCCGAGTGTATCATATCTCCAATTCCTTGCAGGGGCCTTTTTAGAAACAATACAGGTCTCGACCCTTTAGGGAATGTTTTGGATGAATGGTGACACAGAAAACCTGTGGAATGTAACCTTTTTGTCGGAGGTCTGTGATGTTTAGTAAATGTTCCTTTTTTCGGATGTGTGGTCTTTTTTTCGTCATCATGCAATCTGAAACAAATTGGAATTGGCAGGTATCCCTACTGTACATTTGATCTTCGCGATTGTCCAATAAAAAGAAAATAGCATAGTTTCAATTACAATAAAAATAGAATCTTGGGATAGGATATATATATATAGTTTCAATTCATTCTTCTAAAGACCGGCTTTACATTCTAAATGTCCTCGATTAACATTTGGAATTAAACATCAAAATGTTTCTATTATTATTAAAGGTAATACAAAGTTTTGGTATGGGGTTATGAATTTGGTTCTAATGAACATGTTTGAATCATATGTGATCGTTGTTGCGGTTGTAATCGAGTCTAAAGTTATGGAATTATAAATAATTAACTCTTTATGTTGTATAGCTCCCTCTCAAGGTCAAGATATAAATTAAGCTATAAAACAATGTTTCTTGACTAAAAACGACCGATTAGCTATTCCCGTTTAGAAATTATATATCACAACTACATAGTCTGAGATTTTCATGTTCGCAGCTACCATTATACGGCCCTAGGCGCAATTTAAAAATTTATCAAAATTTACCAGGAGCACCGGTAATTGTTATATTCAATTTTTCTCGAAAGCAGAATTGTTTTAGGGGCTAAATTTTCTAGCGCTTATAATACATCCACAGGGGCATCCAAATATATCAAAATTGTAAAGAATCACTATCCACCCAATTTCAAAATTTCCCAAAACTTTGTATTACCTTTAACAATTATTATTCATTTTCGGATTAATGCAATGATTTTAAATTGAAGGTTTTCAAGTACAGTTAGAGTTTAATTTAAAAAAATGTAATTTTTGGTTTTGAAGACAAAAGAAATGATGCTTTAAATTGCTTTGTGACTTTGATTAAGCACCAACTATTTGTAAAAAAAGCTTAACAACAAAATTCCAAATTTTACTTCTTTGAAGAAGAAAATTATTCAATATTATGAAGACGAGAGATATATTCATTCTATATCTGCTATATTTTGGCAGGCACTTCATCATTTGTTTTTATAAAAAACGGAGAGAAATGTGAAAGTATTTTGTTTTATTTGAGTTAAAGTAAGACTTGATTTCATTGAATTGTAACATGTTTTGTTTGATTTTGATTTAATAAAATAGCCTTTGAAGGGCTAAATCGTTTAAAAAAAGTCAAATCAGACTATGATACAATGATATTGTCTGGCTCTTTAAAATTCCTTGGATAAACACATAATTAACGTTTAAAGATCATCCAAACGTCTTTGGTTAGCTGTTCTTTTGGTTTCTTACCGATTTTTTAATGTAAAAGACCGTCAGGAGCTGCATTAAAAAGAGATTAAAAGGATAAAAAGCTAGTTAAATACATGGGTTGTTTACAACTGTTCCAGACAGATTTGAACGATACTTGAAGCTAAACATAAAGACTAAAAGCTAAAGACTCCCAATGGGCTAATAACTGTGGGATATTAACCTTGAACGAAATGAGCACTCGAGGGAAATATTCTTCAACAGACTACCAAATACAAGAGTTCTAGCCAAGTCGAGAGATCTTAAATGGCGGTAATATTCCCGGTAACGACTACTAATTGGTCTCGAAAATAATATGCCCTCCGCGATAGGGGGGTCAGGTTCACACCGGGCCGTGTAGGATTACCCCTATTGAAAGAGAGGTGCAATTTACACCCCTCCCCTACTGCGATGGCTCTCTAACGAGGTTAGGTTAACATTCATCCATGAGTGCCTAGTGAGTTATGAATGTTAATGTAATTTATCGTCGAGGGAGAATAGCACCAACAAAAAACTGGAGGAAGTTGGTAATTTTGTTTGGTGGATGCTGGAGAAGATTTTGGAACCTGTCTTTCATCTCCTCCAATCGAGTGCCAGAATTATTGTGTGAAGCTTTTCAAACTCGGAATTGAACCTGGAAGAAGCTAGGTGCCGTCATTTGACAGGTTCGTTGTTTGCCATTCCTCTACCACCAAGTCACAAAGCGAACATTTCGAGTCACTCCGATCCTCCGACATCGCATGATACTGATGCACTGTAAGTGGATGGTCATCATCCGCTTTTGCTATTTATAAATGCTGTGTTATTAAAACCATACCCCGCATGCTTCCTCGATGAAGATAAAAAAGAACCTACTGCCGTGCCAAGAAGGAGCTGCAATCGACCTCTCGTCTTTATCATATCACATCTTTTCCTCAAACTCATCGGGGACAGTCATACGCCTCCCGTCATTAAATATTTCTCTCCGGGATACACTGACTTTGACATTTTCCTGAGGATCATCTCTCTTATGTATCTTCTGCAAACATTAATGGCTTGCCTACACGACTAAGCCCAGCGTGCCTCTTGTCTGACACCGTTGAACATTTACGATAATATATTCCGTGTTTGTTTCTTTACGGCAACCTGTTAGTGTTACCTCTCGTGATTTGTACCAGGGGAACTTCCCCACCCAAACTAAACATCACATGATCATGTCCCTTCTCAGTTGGAGACATATTGACCATACATACATACGAGGTGTTTGAAGGGAACGTCTGACTGGCTAATTACAGGCAGTTAAACTCTTTATCGGACTACCGCGAAGTAATAGGAAGAGACCAATTGCACCAATAAGTGACCTATCGTGTCATCTCGATTCTTCACTCCGCCTCACACATCAAATCAACAGTATAGCTTCTGAGTTCTGACAAGCCGACTGCGCAATCACAGATCACAACATGTCTTCTTATGTATCTACCCTCGCTATTCTATTCGTAACAGGTAAGTAAATACATTTTCTCTACTTCAAGACAATATTTTTCCTTTTATATCATAAAGAGGGTCTGTATTTGATTCGTTAATATGCTCATGTGCACAGGTGTATGGGAATTGACTTTCACTAGATTTGCTGTATGACGAACCCACGTGGTTATACATGTAATAGAAAACAATCTTTAGACATACGTATACACGGCACAGAAATATTAGGTTATCTCTATTACTGTAGAGCAGATGATTTCTATCTCCATGCTCTTATCTCTACATCTTCTATTGATCAATCCATTCAAAAGCAGGACATCTAAGATATTTTGAAAGCATTTAAGTACAGTTTTCAACACACAATGATCGAGGAGGGGGTTAAGTCTGTGTTTGACGTCAATAAAGGTCGGTAGGTTGTAGAATCGTCTTTCAGATTTAACAATGCAATAATAAATGGGCGTTGCTCTGCTTGTTTCATATCCACAATAGAATCATTCGATTACCAAGGATGCAAGATAATATCTTACAAGTTATATTGTCTGCAAAACCCGATCCTCCCGCCATTCGGCTTCACTCTAACCGTATCTGTTTTCACTTGCCAAAGCGTGATATATTTCAGCGGTCTGCACGCAATGGCCATTACTCGGAGCCCCTTTCCAATAATAACCCGGTTAATGTCTCGGGGGTCGATGAACTTGCCTTTGTGATTGTCTACGAATTAAAATCTCAGCGGGATTGCTATTTTGGGTTTGCTCCTTGCTTGCCCCATTTGACCTCTCCGTGTCACATTTTCGATTAGTACCTCGTTTGATAGTCGTTTTATATGTGCCGCCGGTCCTTGTTCCTCACCGCCTCCGTATTTGCAAGTGAATCGTTCAGGTACTTCCAGATTATATTTAAACTTAACTATTAATTATGAAGAAGGTACCTAGAATAAAACTAGAAAATCAGGAATATTGTAATGGTCATGACTGTCAAACAAAATAGGGGGGGGGGGGCGAGTCGTTCGGTTGTGGTTGTGACAACCAATTCAAGTTTTCCTACAGAAAATGGGCGATGAACCTAACCTGTTGAGCAATATGGCAAAGTTGTAAGCAAACGACATTAAGACATTTACAAATGAAAACTGTGCCCTCAAGGAAGGGAGTGGGAATGGGGAAGGAGACGGTCAAATGTCACGGATAATTAAAATGAGGTCAACAATTAGGTAACGCCAAATGGTGAAAGAATGAACAAGCTTTTTGCAACCATTGGGAGCGAAATCTCAAATTTTCAAAATATATTATTAAAACACACCTAGAAAAGCACAGTAACACAGTTTTTGTCGATCTCTGTTTTTTCTCACTTTAGAAGGGTAGAATTCAAGATTTTCGAGAAAAAAAGGAGAGTGTCATTAGAGTCACTGACTTTACAAACTACCTGAGACAGACATTTAGTCTTTAGGGAAAGTGCTTGTCTGCAAATCTCGCAATAGCATCTCTAACCGAAGTTTTAATGTTCCGATTCGGAACTCAAAATGTGTTGTTTCTCGCGATCTAGACTTATGTCTCATTCAATATAGAGGTATTCTGTAGATGTATGCAGGACTGGATGTATGTAAAAGTAATGACCAGCAAACACAACGTGTGTTATTGAAAACATAAAAGTAGATATCATTAATTTGAGAGGTTAATTCTGACAATCAGATCTTACATATTACAGGACAGTGCGATGTAGTAAGCCTTTAAAAAAAAAAGTAAATCATGGGCGTAAATTTACTTCAAGAAAGTACCCTCTTGCTATAAAGACAAGTAAATCGTTAATCTCATGCAATAAGTGTTTGAATCATTTCGTATAGATGTTTGAGCGATCACAATTTCGGCCGGCAAAAGTCACACTTAATTATTGTGATTAAAATGTTTGAATTAAAATGTTTTATGAGTTTAAGCCAAAATCTATCGTAAACCTCTTGCAATCGTGCACTGAATATTGTTTGGAATCATTACTTAAATATGTTATTGCGATCACAATCTCGGCCGCCAAAATTAAATATTTTGAATTATTTACTTTATTTCAATTACGTCATTGGCTGTAGTCATAGTTATTTCTAATTTTGGTTTTCGAATGTATGCCAATCCTCGAAGTAGAGCATTGACTGAGGTTCAGGGTGATGTCATGAATAATATCAATACCCTGCCAAATTATAGCATCTGTGCCGTGGGCTGATAACTACACACTTGCATAGGAAATCATTCAGAGAAAAAATAAAGATGTATGTCGGCAGAGGCTTGGCTAGGTTTGCAAAAATTGTGATTAACTTTTACCTATCATATCCCTTTACCAGCATCCAAAAGCTTGTTTGGCAAAGAAAGTTTATCATACTTCCATGGCCATGAGTACATGGCCAATATTTATACAGAGAATATGGACCACACGTCGCTTTGTGGCGTTTCGAGGCTTTATTGTATTAATAATAATTACACACCTTGTCCGGCTAATCGTTTGACCTCGATACTAAGATTATCTCTTCAACTTTTAAATTAACAAGGGCATCAAATTTCGACCCGGATAAGCTTAATATTACCAGGGACTCCCTGATATTACACTACAACAAATTGCTTCAACACGAACGTGCGCGGATTATAATCGTCGTCAAATTGGGATTGATTATTTTGACCCATTTCCATAATACTGTATTAATAATTAACAATTTTTTTTGTTGTTTTGGGATTAACGTCGTTAACTGATAAGCTCTTGCTTATTAATGTATGTGTTTCTTGAAATACTTCCAAAACAGGAGCTGCGTGTAGAAAACTATTTTTACCGTGAGTAAAATGTAAACAAACACATGCTTTACGATACCGAGTGAAACGACTTTGCAATGAAGCGTCTGTTAGATCGTTAGGTGACATTTGTTATACATAATGGAGTATTTGTTTTAAAAACTACCTGTAAATTCGGCGTTTGGTAATTATTTGGTGAAAATTATGGCATTGATTAAATACCATTAGGTATTACCTAAAACTCCGAGATTGTCATAAGGCATACAGAGTGCATTTTGATTCGAAGAGGCTACTTCTGCTGCTAATGACTATCCAAAGTGCTGAATATCTTTACAGCAAGTCTATAAATCATACAAATATGTTCTCCCAACTGGTATCCATTTACAACACCTGGGTTGAGACTGGCAAGTTTACTTTACATTGAGGGTAGTCATGCTATCAAGCTTTGCTTACTTTATCAACCCTTCTTTTTTATGTTTTCCTTACTTTATTCTACATACTCTTTTGTCATGTGTAAAATTTGCAATGATTTGTTTGATATTTATTTGTAAAACTGCAAAAGGAAAAGAAAATCAAACAGACTTAAATCAATCAAATCAAATCAAATGAAAGTTGACCATGGATGTTAGTGCAGTAGCAGGGATTCGAAACATGTACCTCGTAATGCAAGGTCCTGCGATTTTACTAAATGGACCACGATATCCCTACTACATGATACGGCTTTTTCTGAATTTCCCCCGTGATGGCAAAGCTAAGTCAAGAAGAATTTGTTTTACATCCAAATGATGACTCTTCAAAACGTCGAGTCGTTGACATCTGTGAAAGGCAAAATGGGACCGGTTTTGAGGTTCGGTAGCGCATTGGTCAAGCGGGTTCATTTCATTCCAAAAATAAACGCGATTTTATCAAAGGGTAATTGGGATATCCGACATTCTACCAAACATTTTCCTCTAAGTTATAACCACAAACCTTCTACAAGATCTCAAATGGCATTATCACTCCTGTATTCGTTCTTTTTTCTCAGTGTTCCTTTGTACCATATTGTTATAACATGGAGTCTGAACGGGTCCAGCTGAACGATATTTTTTTTAATTTTTAAAGATAGTGGATAATTTCATTATGCAATACGCTACTGGTAGAAATAAAGTAATAAGAAATGACAGCAAGGTCACTCAATCTACTGTACAAGCAGTGCATACAAGTTCTGACATCATTTATAATTGAATTATATGACCCCCTTGATGAGTGACGTGCCTGAACATAAGTGTAATTTTTTCTCGGATTTTAGGAGGGTTAACGCACATGATGCAAGAGACAGGATATAAGGCGATTCGGGAGAGTTGTACATTCTCTTTCTAGATATGAAGTGAGAAGTGAGAAACGAAACAAAGAAAAAAAGAGGGAAAAGAGAAAAGACTTAAAAGAAAAGGAAAGAGAAGAAAATAAAAAGTAAAGTAATTAAAAGAAAAGAAAAGGAATAAAATGATATAGGATAAAATAAAATAAAGGGAAAAGAAAAGAGAATATAAACAAAAACAGAAACCACCAACAAGCAAACAAACAGAGAGAGAGAGAGAGAGAGAAGTAGGGGAGACCAGTAACAACAAAACAATAGCATACAGAAGATAATTATCATGATTATTAAGCAGTTCCAACACTTCACAGTAGTACCAATCGGAATGTGCTAACCCTGAATAGACGAGTGACATATTGTTTTGACGCGCGTTTAATTCAACAGTAATCGCAAATTTTAAGCTGTATTAAACTTAAATATGTTACTGTTAATATACTCTTCCTAATTCAAAATAAATATGCATCTTCCAACATCAAAGAATACAATAGGAAACATACGGAGGTACTTTAAATAAATGTTGCGAAACACCCTCGACTAACTATTCTCGAAGTGCCTCCGACTGTGTTTTCATTTACAGTTCCAAACATCTCAGATTGCCCAATTTCGTCGACTGATGGTTTCACAAATCAACATCAGCGCCCTCTATTTCCATGTTTTTGGGGTAAAATCTCCTCACATTTTACATCCTGTATTTTTCACTCATGTTTACAACATAGAAAAATCAATGACATTTTTTAAATTGAAAGCACCATTCATATCATTATTTGTTAACTTATTGTACCTCATTATGTTTAACAGGGCCCCATGGATGACCACCATTATTGGTGATAATGATTCACCCTGTCTAAATATCAGAAATAAATAAATACTTCTTGTTCATGATCGTATCTTTATATACATCTGGAAAATTGTCCGGGAGTATTTTAGCCTAAATTTCGATTGAGTTATATGAATTGGAAGTATGCACAGAATTGTTTTAAGGCCATCCACCATTTTAGGTTCCTGATCTAGATAATACAATTGAGTAATTTTACACTCACAGATACGAGAGAAAAAGAATCTCATAAGTCTCCCTGATTTGTATTAACTCTGGGAAATAACTCGAAGAAATAACTACAACACATTTGGATCATAACATGTAAAATCTTTGACTGACTTGTTGGTGTAATTCAAGAGGCTGTAATTATGTATTTTTGAATATTTACGGAATGGAATCATGGAATTCTCCTTATTGCAAACATTATTGCCAAATACTCAGAATACAAATGCTACAGTCCTGCCAGTCATAGGAAGTTACCCGTCACTGTTTAAAATCGACTACCTGACGCACGAATTAAATACAGGAAATCATTAAAATATCAACGGGGAATTATTTTGACACCACACCAAGAATAGTATATTGCTAAAAATACTCCATCATGTTTGACTATTTCAAATTATGAGTATTGTTTGTTTCATGCTCAGGTACTATGTCAGGATGATCGTTTAAATGTTCGGCTTAATTTTAGGAGTGCGGGCTTGTTTGTTATTATATTTGAGATACATGTAAACACATTGGAGACATCAGATTTAGCAAATAATTATACAAGGCAAAGGTTGTAAAGAATTATTGATTTAAAGCTGCTAGTTGATTAAAACAATTTTAAAGTGAAACTTGATTGTTTATCTTTTAACAAATAATAATCTGGATACCACTTTGCATATTAAACTGGCTCATTAGAACCTGGCCTCGTGACAAAAGAGGATCATAGTACTTGGTATTTTGGATTATTCTGAATTGTTGACGTATTTAGCTGCATTATTCAGCACATATTCGGTCACATACTGAGGTATAGTTTTTATCAGAATTGTATCAATTTTTGAAGAGTAAAATTCAGGTTACCTCCTGCATATGGGTGTATCACAAACGTATACTGAATTTTGGTAGAAGTAGCTGAAAAATATAGCTGTCATTATTATATATGACATTCTAATAGAGTCCCTAATTTTTTTTTACAGGGGCCCCCTTTTTGCAACAACAAAATTGTTGCCAATTCCATTGGCAATTCCTTGCTCATTCCATTTTTTCTCTTCCAACACAGTCATATTTATACGTTCCTTGTAATCTTTAAAATGTTTCCTTGGGAGTTAGAATTCTGACAGAGAAAAAACAAAATGGTTCTGTCAAATTGGTTTATATAAATGATGTTGAGGTATTTTAAATTTCTCAGATCTGTATTCCTGAAAGTCATCTAAATTTAGGCACTTCTCGATTCGATTATTACTGCTCTACAGAGTGCCAAGTACCAACTCCTTATTCCTATACAATTACCAAAAACTTGTCATTACAAAAATAATTTCTCACTTTTTATTCTTGCTTATATACATGTATTTGGTGGCGTAATGACAGTGCAATAGCAGGACTTAGCGTTCGGCCACTGGCTCTGGATACAATATTGGACGACATTAAGTCAGGTTTAACTTTCAAGACTACGGGCCAAGATCATAATTCGGGATCAGAATATGCAATCGATACAGAAAAATGTCTCATAAGACTAGACAAATTGGCCGATCTAGTACATTATTGAATACAGTTGATCAAGGATAGATTTACAAACAAGCGATCAAATATCGTCGTGATATCATAGGAAACCATGGGCTGTAGATCGCGCTAGACAGTAGCATAATCGCATAAGGCTCTTGCAGATAATGTTTGGCTCGTCATCCAAAGTCTGAATGAAGACATTCTGAATTATCCATAATGTTAAAGAGAAAATAAAGCAGGACCTATATAAACAATGTGCAGCGATTTACGACTGTAGACAAGTATTAAAGCATTCGTGTCAGATTCCGATTTTTATAAACAATACTCTTGCTTTGTTAAATCATTTTTCAAAGAAAATAATAATTACATCTCCCATTTGTCGATTCCCTGTATTTCCCCCACCTCGTTTCATGAAATTCATCAATATTTTGGTGATGTGCGGATCATAGTATCATTATGAGTTGTATCAATCTCAAGATGTTCCACCGGTGTGATTAATATATACCGTCGGTTGTCATTCAGGCCTTTGCATATTTAACAAAGTTTCATTACTAGTGATTTTAGTGGTTACGATAGCGATAACAAAATATTGGTAGCTTAATCAAACTTTTATCAAGATTGATTTATTAATAACAATGATGCATAAAGTTATTCCACCAGATTTATAATATTTACAGTTTCTCACGTCAAATGATATACGTGTTTTGTTATTTATATTTTTTTAAAACGTTAGTGTATTATCAAAATCAAATATGGAGAAAGGTGTTTAGAAAACTGGATCTTAAAGTGTGAAAGTAAGGTCTGGAAAAGAAACACTTCACTTGGGGATATTTATTTATTCTGTTGCGGCCCCAAATATTTTCTATTATTTAATATAATTGATGAAAATATCTTTATACATGTTTTATTTTCATGCAGTGATTACAAGTACTCTGAGTTCGCCTATCAAAAGTGAGAGAGACAAATGGCTGGAGACAGTGGGTCTAGCCGAAAGTCCTGGAATAAACGTTGGACCTGGTCCTGTTGACCAAGAGTCAAGTGGCGACTTCGCCAGCATACTGGGCGGATTGCAAGGGAGCGGTGACACACCCGCAGAACCCGCTGAGCAGGGTGGGTTTGATCTTACGGATATTCTGATCGCAGTGGACCATGAGACCGATCCAGTGTCCTTCATGCCATCGAGCAGTAGCAGCAGCAGTAGTAGCATCATGAGCAGTAGCAGCATTATCGAGGCGTCCCTGAGCGAATACGATGGTATTGATTCCGAGGAGGATGTCCGCATCGAGGAATCCACGAACGACAAGTACGAAGGCGGCAACGAGCTCGGCACGGGCGCCATCGTTGACCAGGAGGACCCGAACACCTTTGACAACAACATGCCGCTCAATCCCAACGCCATTCCCGATGCCTTCCAGAACGGCGCCAACGCTGAGCTAGGACCAGACAAAGAGATCAACAAGATTTCCACACGAGCAAAGGCTAATCCTAACCCCAAGGGGGTGAAGCCACAACCCAACATGGCCGGAGAGAGTGAGAAGTCAGCGTCTGCAGGGAAGGGAAAGACACCCCCGAATGTACTGAAGTACACTGCTGTTATAGGTGTTGTAATGGTTGCAGTAGCTGTCGGCATGGGGGCTCTATTGAGTGCCATTGGACTTGGAGCCGTCAAACTTGTTAAAAAAGCTCGGAAACCCAAGGTCGAGGAGGCATGATAGTCTTCTTAATCACTCTTGAACAGTCTTCAATTTCGATTTAAATATAAGAATGAAGAAAAACTGTTTTTATCAAATGTATTCTACTGTGTCCTTAGGTATCTAACCTTCCAAAAAGTATTTTGAAGCCCACTGCCACCGAGCATGCATGGACCTGGCGGTACTGTACGTTTGCCGGTTTGCTCATTCAGAAACTTCATGCAGTTTAGGTAATATCGCTGCATTCGGAATCATAGATGATCTATTGTTCTTGCTGTTAGAAAACTGTATAAATATTCCTAATGTCAGAATCAATTAACACATTTCAAGCTTCCTGTATTCATATATGTATATTATTAAATCTTTATTTCACTATATGTTCTCAACCTTTGGGGCAGCTCATTGGCGATTGAAAATTGTATGAATACCTCATGTTAAACTACTTTTGTACATAGTTACTGCTCTGTTTTGATATTTTGTTACAGCTTTATTACCATTGTGTCATTCAGTTATCATGGTCATTATAAAGTAAGAGTTATTTGCTGTATTATGGGTTATCTTTATATAATAAGAAAGCCATTCATTCCAACAAATAAACTAAAATGTATATTCAATTGAGATTTAAATTGTATTAGTTCAATAAATAATTAACTATTTTTCTAATAACACAATGATCTATTTCTAGTAAAGGAAAGCCCCCACCGAAAAAACCCTGATATCCTAAAATGGTCCGAGGTTTCTTGTAAACTCATATCTCTAATATTGTGTTGTAAACGTGTTAACTTATATTATTGTCTTCAAAAGTATAATTGTATGTCTTCCAATGTATTGAAATGAAGATCTTTTACTTCCCGTTATTTATTACATTTTTTTCATATTAATTTGATCCTCCTTTCGAATGAAATGGATGATAATACAAACTGCAAAAACTGTTTCTCAAAATTTAGTCTCATTATCAAACAGAATGACTTTTAATCGATCCTTTTGAAACCATTTCATGAATAATGATTGAAAACCCATGTAAATAGTGTACATACACCATTTCTATGATGATTATAACATACATGTAAAACTATGTATTATTAACCATTTCATACTTTTAATAGCATGTTTTGGTTCGAAATCTTTCTTTTGGTGCATTTACATTGTGTTTGTGTGGATTTTGCTGTGTTCCGAAAAGATTTATTCATCGAAATGCTTCTCTTTGTAATAAAAGGAATAAGTATAAATCTGTATTTCGTTTGTATTGAATGTGTAGTTAAAATCATTACATATCAGTACATATAGTTCCATCTTTTGAACCAGCAAATAGCCCTACATTTAGAGATGCGACAATCACTGTGAACACTCTTCTAGTGAATGTAAACTGTATCCCATGTAAATCCTTGTAACGAACAATAACTACAATGCAAACCAAATTTCAAAAGGAATGGACAAAGGCAAATCAAACATCGGGATTATTTCGTGTTAATAGAGTTCAGATTTATAGAGTTCAGATTCGTCTTGGATACTAACTTTTGATAAGAGATTCCTATTTAATAATATCAAAGCTACTGGCAAATGGAGGAGGTTACACTCCTTTGAAAACAAAGTGACATACCAATAAGTGCTCAAATGAAAATTTGCTCCCACTCCACCAAAATATAAACCCTCTGTTTTGCCTGTCAGATTTGTTCTTCTTCGGAATTACCCCACCCCAGGATAGCTTGATTAGTTCGGACCATCGTTAATCTTATCTTATGTATATTTGTTTCACCCACTTAATTTAACAAAAACATACATTCACAATTCCAGTCTTAATCCTTGAGCGTCTCTCCATTACGGCAAGGATTATGAGTGTGTTATTGCTATTATCTGCGATTTATAAAGTCAACGAATTGTGTTCAGGGATCACTTCCGCATTAATTCTACTGGGATTACAACACTTTGAAAAAGGTACGGACGATCATCTTATATTACTGGGTTTGGCTCCAAAAAAAAAAACAACAACAACAAACAAACAACTAATTTTGTACTACGGGTATCGATATCACAAAAATTTTCAGTTAAGATATTGCATTGTTTGTGAGTTTGATGAGAGCCTTTTTGATGCCATTTTGTTGTTGTTAGTTTTTACTATTATAATAACAGATGATTTTTACAGGAAAGTCAATTTGACACATTAAATTTCACCGATATCTTGAAATATAGCGTCGTTTGTATTAGAGAGGGCCACAGTTTCAATTTCGAAATACGCTCTGTTATATGGGTAATATTTGCATGAATTCAGAGAAATTGTTCAAATGACATTTCTTGTTGAGCTCATAGTCAATTCGTTACGTTTGAAATCACTTAACGCGGAATTCCCAGATGTTGAAATGATTTGTTTTTCTTCTTTCGCATGGAAAGGGCGATGGCGGTTGTAAACTTTCATATGTAGAATGTGATGGAAGATATATCCATACTCTTGCCCCAGCTGCTCATCACCACCTTGTCATTCGATTTCCTTCC
This sequence comes from Strongylocentrotus droebachiensis, assembly GCA_035222895.1. Taxonomy (NCBI): domain Eukaryota; kingdom Metazoa; phylum Echinodermata; class Echinoidea; order Camarodonta; family Strongylocentrotidae; genus Strongylocentrotus; species Strongylocentrotus droebachiensis. The sequence continues at coordinate 151,074 of JAVYIG010002901.1, read as the reverse complement.
CAGATTCTACGCATGGTCAGCAGACCAGAACAGCAATCAAACCTCTTTTACAACTCGAGAACCCTGTCTGTCACAGTTAAGGGATACAACTGCTAATTTAATTAGAAGAGAGTTTCCACTGCCGCAGTCCCGTGCGTCCTTCGTAAATAATAACCTGCCTGAAAAGTCACACCGGAAATTTAAATGTCTAATTTGCCCTCGAGCACGAATATATCAGATTGGCTACACCCATATTAAAGATTTAATAATCAATTATTCCCATTAGTACCGAAGGCTATTATGACGAAGTGATTTGTAGAATTTTTAAACTGAGAAGTGTTTCTAATTTATTCTAGTATGGCTACACCCATGTTGCCGTTCTGTCTCTCGGCAAATTTCAAAGGTACGTTTAGGTTTATGTGACTATAGATAAGGGATGTTAATGTAAGTCCTTTTGAATTATGTCGATCATTTGTTTAATTATTATTTATTTCTAAACAAAAACAAGGAAGAAAAGAGCTAGAGATAGACGGAGAGAGGGAGAAAGACGTAGATATAACTACATATGTAATAATATAAATATATATATATAGAGAGAGAGAGAGAGAGAGAGAGAGAGAGAGAGAAAGGGACAGAGAGAGAGACAGAGAAAGAAGAAGGTAGAAAATGGGGAAAGGCCAAATCAGCGAATATTACTGTACTTATGATTGTCTAAGTAAGCTATAATAACTTTGATAAACAAATACATACATATAAACTGAGAGAGAGAGAGAGAAAGAGAGAGAGAGAGAGAAGGAGAGGGGGGAGCAGGGATGAAATAGCAATGGGGAGAGGTAGTGATGAGACATAGATAACAATATCGCTTCTTGATTCGGTTGTAATTCCACCCACTCAATACACACAAATCTGGAAACTATGAAATATGAAATATGAAATTTGTCAGATCATTAATAAATCTAACACCGGCATAAACAGTTTAGAACATTGAGGGTGCACTCGGTCCCGACGCCTTTAGCTTGCAACAAACATCACACATGACATGAGTCATGGATGATAATTCCGTGGTCTGATAACATATTTCCCTTTTCTATTTAAATAGTTCGGCTATCTTAAAGGGGGTAAACATCTCTCACACTTTGTATTCTGACACCAAATTTTACCCACAATTCCACAATGATTATCACATCTTCCTGGTCATGTGATCATCTAGTCATGTGGTCTTCTTCAAACCCTGGATTTAATTTTGCTTTTAGAGGTGTTGAAGTCTAGTAGTTCAATCACTTGTGTTGGAGCGCAAAGTTCGTGGGTTCGATTCCCAGCACGATACGTATACCACTGGAGATGAATTATAAAAACAAATCTACAGTGCTCCTCTCCACCCAGGTATTAAATAACATTCGAACATCAGTGTGATTGAAGTAGGATGTGAAAAGATCGACTTCCTGGAATGCTTCCCAGGGAGGAAAGAGTGTGCACTGTAGAGTTTTGAATGTCAGTAGAATCCAGTAACTGGGGGTAAAACTAATTTTAACGCTTTTGTTAAACAAAAGTTTATTAGTATAATACCAAGATATTAAAGCCAAGAGCCTTGCCAAGACACTAGTTCTTTTTTAGTCCAGACAGATCCCCTTTCAGTTAAAGAGAAGGTTAAACTAATTTGTGAGCCTGTATCATAGAGCAGATGTCCCATGAACATGGTTGGTTATCAAACGGTCCCCATAGACGTATACGATTAACTGTCATGACACATGTTTGTGTAGTCACATATACCACTGCTGTGTGTAGTATATATTCTTTCAGAAAAGATTTATATCAAACAAAAACAATCTAGAAAGAAACAAGCAACAAAAATAAATCACAATAAACGCACAAAGAAACGTACAAACTAAAAAGCTCAATTCAGAACAGTAATCACCAGCCGCACACTATTTATGGAACGAAATCATTTCTGTTGCAACTTTTGTACCCTTCTTTTGAGTGTCATGTTGTGCCCTCTCCCCAGTTTACTGAGTCTTTAAGCCTGCAGGTAATAAACTCCTTCCTCTCAACTTGTGTTGCTCTGGCAACGGCTTCCTCAGATGGCGGTCGTTGAGAGTGTTTTGACTTATGTCACGCTTCAAGCATGTACGGCGTACCCTCCCTCTTTGCCCCTGTGTGAAAAGTTGAAGAAAAAACAACTCATGCAAAAAGTGGCCCCGACAAGTTAGATGAGAATGCACGATTATATATGAGAGGCAACTTTTTCCCTATTGTGCTCATCGATACCCTTTAAATAAGGTACAATCTTGTCACGTTGCCTTTATTTTTTGTTTTTTATTTAAACAAAAATCATATCATGAATGTTACGGCCTTGATGTACTGAAACATTACTTGTTCGAATATGTAACACCCAATCGAAAAGGAATCCACAACACATTCACAACACAACACTGTCTTCTTATATAACATCCTAAGGACAATATTACAAACGGTGGCTGTACCCCCGCCCCCCTCCGAACAAATTATGTCATTTGGAACAATGATCCACATTATAGGCGATATGATCTGAAATCAATTTTCAGGAAAAAAAAGCATAATGATGATGATAATAATCAATAATAATAATTGTTGATAATAATAATAATAAGAATAAAACGGTTCTTATAAAGCGCTTTCCACTGAAGTCTTTAAGCGCTATACAAACAAAATATCATGACAAACAATTATGTATTAACAAAAATACAAATAAACCTACAAATTACAATACATATGAAATATATATCAATGTGTACAGAGTAAGTTAATCGTCAAAAGCAATTTTGAATAAATGTGTCTAAAGACAAGTTTTGGATTTGTTGACAGTCTGACAGTTTTTTGGCCTGTAAAGGTAAATCACGAAGAACTTTCTTTACAAGTAATTAATAACTACCATCATTCGAATCATACCAGTAGACTATATGTTGCAAAACCTATAGCTGCTATCTACATGAATACAACGATTATATGCACTCTTTACAAAAATTTTCCACATTGCTTTTACATATGCTTCCACAAGTATTTAAAAAATTGTTTCGCTACATTTATAAAAGGGTAGCAAGCCATACACTGGGTAAGACAAATGTTTGATCATATTAATATAAAATTTAAAATGATCGAAGGAAACAATGGAAATGTGCTCAAGGACACCATTTCTGGCACGATCCGCCGAAAGGGCAATTCCTGACCTTTATGCTTCATATCTAGACAAACGTAAAGTCACGTGATCATTGAGGTCATCGGTATTGTAATTACATGTAATTAATTGTGTCGGAATGTTGACCCTTTGAGGATGTACTAACGTTCATACAAGCATTCCGCAGTTACCATGGATATTCAGGAATAACGTTGTGAATGAAAAATATCGTGATCTTAATTATCACGCTAATTTTGTTTTTACTTATTGTCAAGTAATCCTAGGTCAGATAAAACCTTGGAAAGAAATTATTCTGCATTGATTTGTACAATAGCCTGGATATCTGAGAAATATCGTAATTAAGTGGAAAAGATATTCCAAATAAATGTTCTAATCGTATTATGCTCATGTGAAATGAAGAAAAAAAGTTGGTCGCAGTTAATTTTTGTTATATAACACTCTACGTCCTGTTTCATAAATTTAGTCCGATTTGAGAAATAAAATATAATTTGTTACTGCTTTTATATCTACACAATTTTACTTCATTTACAGCTAAAAATATGCCACAAGAATTGTCATACAATAGTAATAGCCGGAGTAATGTATTCACTATATTGAGTTATTTTTAGATGGAAACAAAAACCTTGTGATAGAAATTATCAAGCGTTTGCTATTTCTATAATGTCAACATGTATATCTAGTGAATATTAATATTTAATAGTTGAAATAGTGACGGGTAAACTTGTTTACCACAGGATTTACTCAATTTGTATCCCACAGGAAAGGTTTGTGACGTCAGCAATGAGAGAAGTCCCTTGTTTAAACACACCATTCAAGTCTTTATCTGCAGCCAATCGACACTCCCTTCAGAAAACTTTCATGTGTATTGATTTCTTTGTCTCCTAAAGAATATCCGTGTACTTTATTCTTAGAACGTTACCATCATCACCTTACCCATCTTAGAGGTTGGGTCATTTTACAAAATAACATATGAGACAAAATACATGAACATGAAACATTTTGCTCTTTAGTGAGGTCCAAAACGAGTTCAAAATAAGTTCAAGGCATAGTAGTCCTTAAAAGTAAGTCCTAACAGTTTTCTTTTTTTGTTAATTCAGCCGATGTCGTCAGGGTGGAGTGGCTATCCACGTCATCAGGTGAGGCCAAGAGGAAAGCTAGAAGATAATCAATTAATTTGAGAAGACCAAGCATCTGTACCATTCCGTCAGTTCTTATGCACGTATATTGCGGCTGGATTGAGGAAGAGGGTCTGTTATTTTGTAGCATGGTGATTAATCTTGGTCTATAGGCGTGTGTAGCGCTTGTTTGAAATCCGCAAAAATCCTCAAAGGCTGTCTTGGCTTGCTTCACATCCGATGATGATACATCGTGGGCTTGTGGTCAAATGAAAAATAAGGAAAATCCCATTCAGGTAACATGGGTTGATACAGAAGCCAATGCAAGGCCTCAAACTTATTTTAGGTGTTCGATGCCACTGTTTAAAAAATGTTTTTATGCATAACAAATTGGCCATACACTTGACCGGTCCGCTAACTTACAGTTATTGTCCACCCAATCGGTCCGCAAAACAAATCAAAGTTTTCAAGCATCAGTAAGCAAACTAGAACAGGGGGTGTTTTACAAAGATCCTAAGTCGAGCTTAACTCTAAGTTAGACTTTAACATTATGGAGAGCCATTTGTAGCCTTAAAATAAATCTATTCACATCATTCATATGAATTCCACATCAAAAACGTTAAATCTTCTTGATAATGGTAAATATGAATGATTTGAATCAACATTTTATGTCTTTTAAAATAGCTTTCACAAAATATTTTCAAAGATGCTAACGGCTTTCCATAATTGTTAAGTCCAACTTAAAGATAAGTTTAAATTAGGATCAAACGCTGATAGCATTTATAAAGTGTGTCTAATCTTTGCTTAATTATAAACAGTAAACCAGTTTATGTAATTTCTGATCAATGCGATCAGAAATTACATAGACTGTTTTTCATTAGGTTGAACTTGTATCTCGTGATTAAGTGTGTCGTGATTTCCAAAGCCTTTTGTCGCTTCATTTTCTAGCCTTTGGCCTGACAGGGGTAGGATGGGGGGGGGGGGGGGGGTGGGGTGATAAGGGAGCAAAGTAACGTCTATGCCTGTACTACTCTTGTGTTGTGTATACTTTGGTGAACGGTCATAGACACTTTTGCGGAGGCGGGATGAGAGACCGTACATCCTGCCCCGTTTCCTGAAAACATGTAGCCAACTGCTTCTTGTGATGTGTTATAAATATGACCTTCTCCCTTGCAATCTGTCGTTGGGGGCTTGGGGACCATCAATATCCTACCTCGACGTCATGTACCATTAGAAATTGTTCATCCCTCTTTCTATCCTTGACACACTTTATGATGAATATGAGCAAATTACATTTTTCAGAACACAGGCCTGCCGCTCAAAGCATTTGTTTTCTGCCACCCAAGTCGCCCTTTCCAATAATTTATACAGGTACTGCTATTTAGTGATATTGTAAGTAGTATTGAAATCTTAATGAAGTAATAAATGGAGTGTTCCTCACGTGAATCAATCAATTATTAAGGAAGGGGGACAGCCAGAACACGTGATAAATACGACATCCCCCCAACAAAAATCCGTCAGTATGATTTTGATTGTACTTTTCATTTCCTATCCATGTCGATTTATTTAAAATAATCATTAATCACCGCATTATCTTAAGGTATCACGCGCAAGTAATAAACATAATCCAACACAGAAATAGCCCGTTTTTAGCTATAAATGGCAGGAATTACTGATCATTGCCATGAAAAGGTCAGTGGTTATTTGGCAGACGTTATAAATTACAAGGGGCATGTGGGACCGGTGCCATTTTCTTTAAATCCACTTCGCACCAACGTTGATCCGACGGGCTTTAACCAGTGGGGTAGCCACACGATGGGATTTGTGTACGGATGGGGGGGGGGGGGGGAGCTGGGCATGACGGAGTTCCCTTATTAAATGGCGAAAAGGGAAAATATGAAAGAAAAAGGATACAGAATGACAGAAGGAGAAAGGGAGAGAGTAAGAGGTTTTTTTTAGAAAGGGAGGGGTGCTGGGTGGGGGGGGGGGGGGGAGGAGGAGGAAACTTTCATATAAGTGACAACAAAATAATTCAAAAGTCAATAATAATAACAAAACTACTACTACTACTACTACTACTACTTCTACTACTACTACTACTACTACTACTACTACTACTACTACTACAACTACTAATTCTACTCCTATACTGCTAATACTACTAATTCTACTTTAAAATTTGTTTTTATTTTCTCAGGGTAGCCACATGATTATAAAACTCACACATTAAGATGATAATCTAAAAATCAGTCTATTAAAGCACATTTCATATTCCAAACAAAGGATAAAAACAACAATTCGCACTTCATGAATGACCACCTTAACATAATTCAAAACTTATTTCCTTCTTCAAAGAATAGGCTAAATCGCAATTGGCATTTAAGCATGATCGCCTCAATATCATTAAGCACAACTTTTTCTCAAAAATGAATAAATGAAGATTTCACTATTTTCATTTACAATGCATTTTGCAACATTTCACTTTTTAATTGGCCCCATATTCAGGTGTACTGCATGTTTCATGATTACGTAATCAATACAGATGTTGCGTCATCATAAAGGGAAATACAAAGTATCAAGAGAAATATCAACGCTCAAACTTGAAAGCGGAACTTCTTTGAAGAGTTTAGAATAGATACCGTTGCTATTTCCCCCTTATGTAAAGAAAGACTCTTGACATTATATCACATTACTTGTTTTTCCCAGTCATAACACTTCTTGATGATATGAAGTGGAGTTCACGTTAAGGGGCTTGAGAGATATTCGTCTAAAGGACATCAAAGTGTATTTTAAAGTGGACATATTAAAGTCATTCTCTCATGGTAAAATAACTTACCCTCAGGACCTACATAGTAATGTTTTCGGTTATTATTTCTGAATATCAGTTGACTTACAACTTTACTATAATACAAATGTCTCACCAACCGGTAGATACTGAACTGAGTACTCACATTATTACGTACGGAGTATTGTTAATGAAGTTTGCATAATTATGATGTAGACGAACTTTTAACAAGTCATTGCATTTGTGATAAGGTTATGATATTCGTTCATCTGAGATACATAACCATTTAAAGTATTCAAATTATTGGTATTCTGTTTCTTGTTTACTTACATTATCATATTTTGTAAAGAAAATATTCTGTTATTTTCTTGTAAACTGTTCCTTTCAGTCTGTGTTGCTAAATTAGTTTTTTTTTCTCAATACAATAACAATAAATAAGTAAATATATTCAAGACAAAAATCATAAGGCATACAACTTTGTTTTCAAAGTATCAAACTGAAGGTTAATTTACGATGGTAACAAGATACACACGAGTATTTTCCTTGATTTGTGAGTAATAGTGACGGTGGGTTTCCGTCGTCTTTAAGGACGGAATTAATTCATCGGGATACCTCTACACGTGCTTATCTACGTCAATAGGATCAATTTTGGATCCGTTTCAAAATGATTAATCAAATAGTAAAAACAGGAGTCCGAAATAGCTGCATGACGTCACGGCTCTGAAGTACCCCCTCCCCTCCCTTCCCCTCCCTCCCTGGGGCTGTTCCCCATAGTCGCTGATCCACTGTTGGGTTTATGTTCTTTGCTTGTTTAATAGTGCACTTCCTAGCCTTTCCGTAACGTCGTGATATAAAATGCCCCTCTGGTTCATAATTAATTCCCCCCTTTCCTATATCGTCCCCCAACTGAGTTTGAGACATTCCTGATCCCGGCTTTGAACATCCCTTCATCTTGATATTCCGTGGCCAAGTTACCCCCTCCCCTCCCCATCCTGCGCACGAACCTTGACTGACTTCGGACTATATTAGACGGTGACAGGCTTGGAAAACGTGCCGTCCGCTTTTTACCATACGCTTGCATGTGCGTGACGCAAGAGACTTTTCAAACTTCACCTCCCTTCCAGCTTCGCTTCTCTGCATCTTCATTAACATCTAAAAGCATCCACCAGTAAGGGTTTTTAATTTGCAGCTCCTCCTGTTCTTCAAGTCGTACTACATTGCATACATCACATATTCATCATGGCCCAGTTTAGATTACTCTGTCTTGTCTTCTTTGTCGGTAAGTTAATATTTATATATTATTTTTTCTTGGAACCATGAACTTACTTTCAGCTTTAGATGCTGTTTAGCATTTCAAGGTTTGTAGCTGGTCTGATTGATCATGTTCAATCTGGATAAATTGGAGGCCGATCGTAGCGATAATATAAGCAAATTGTAATAGAATTAAGAAGTGTCTTTCCACTGAACCATAATAGTAATTTAAAATATCTAGAGTATCAGTATTTTGTTATAGAAATCTTGAAATTATCAAGTCATCTAGGAGTAATACTAAAGACCAAGTATTGTAATTTTGGATGCAAGAGACACAAACCATCACTTATCTGTCCCTGGTATCGATAAAATACTCTAATGTTCTCGAAAAGAAATCTCTCAACTTAGCTCTGATTAATCGTCCTGAGATGTAAATTATGAGAAACTTTAAGGAAGGGCGTGGCTTCGAACTTTACAAGGGCGTGGCGTTCGTTTACAACGTTTGCAAACTGATACACCGGATCATGTCTTCGTTTAAATCAGTAGGTTAATCGGAAAACAAAAAGAATCATTATTATATTTTTCTTTTCTTACGATGGTATTAGTATTACAATAGGTGAAATCTTGCACTAGGTTTATTGATTGGCGATTATCTTGTTCCTATTTATTATGGTAATTGATTAAAGTGCTCCTTGCATTCAAATTTCCGGAAGAGAACTTATTTTTACTTGCGGAGAAGGGGTGGAGATTTCAAGAGGTTGGAAACGCAAATCATTTTCCTGTTTAGATACGAGATTTCATGCTAACCTTCCCTTCTCTACCTAGGTTCTGATAATTATATGAGTATCTGGTATGAAAGATTCAATTTTTGCTTTACTGGGACCAAACATAGGCTAATATCAGAGTAACTTTGAGATCCTTGCGTTTGGTATATGTGAACTATGCAACTAATTTGACTCAACAGGTCTGATGTAAACTATTTTTGTTTTAATAGTTGTATCTTTAATATGTATGCACATAATTTAGGTAGGATTACAAACTATTTTTCCAGCCATAAGTAAATACAGTTCATACCATGACTATTTGTAGAATGGTGATGATATCTTAATTAGAAAGTTTGATAATTAAATCAAGGATGTAGTAAGTCTAAAGTACAAGGACATGCTTCTGTGCGTAATGTGGGGGCCTGGCATCGTAAAGCAGAGACATAATCTAATTATCAAACAGAAGATGTCTCAAATTGAGCAACCGCAAAGACAGCACGTGTGACTAACAGTTGTGTCAGGTAGATGTGGCAGGGGTTGCAAAAAAATAAACGAAGTAGACAGAAGGGATAGAAAAAAAGAGAGAATTGTTTTCGTTTTCGCATTTTTGTGTGTGTGTGGGGGTGGGGGGGGGGGGATAGTTCGATCGAAATGTACTTCCCTCAGTGTGGTACCTCACAAATAGCAGGTTTTTCTCACTAGTCAAAACATTTACCAATATAAAACCTACATATAAGAAACAGTACTTGAAGGGCGTGCCCCGGCCCATATTCCCGTTTCCTTGATTACACTGTCGTGCCGTCCAACATTATACACTATACAATATACATATAGTGCTTCATCACTGGACTCAAAACTTCTTAAGGTCATGTATTCCCCCATGGTGTTAGGTTAAGATCTTGAAACACCCTTATACTGTACCTCCAAATGAAGGCTACGTAATTCATTTAGACCGCTTTTTGAGAGGACTTTTCACTTGGTACGGTTAAATATCAAGGGATTGGGATTGTTTTATGATTTCAACTGATCGAATATTTTTGTCTGTCGTTGGCTTATCAAAATAACGCTACAGCGGATTTCGGTATTTTCTAAAGACTGGAGGGGCGAGTTCCGTATTGATAAACCGTCTTTGCAGCGACAAAAAAGCTTTTAAAACACCTCATCTCAAAAACCTTAAGATTAAGTTTAAGTTTTAATATTCTCATATTTTCAACAAATAAACCTAAAATACCATTATCCCTTTCCTCACGATTCATCTATATTCTGAAATTCGCAAATATGATTTCAAGTAAACGGTACAGTGTGAATCAATTAGATATCACATTAAAGGCAATTCAGACTGAATGAAATGAGAATTGAATAAACGTAAGATGTGATAAAATCATGTAAATGATTTTTTTCTCGTTATGTAACAGGTACAAAAAATAGGGGCTACCATGTTTAGTTTACCTTATAAACCATTCAAACAATCAATCAACCAATCGATGAAGGATAAATTACTTGTTGATTAATTGGAGAAGGCAATATTTCTGAAAATGTATCAAAACATACTGCTAGATGGTAGGCATAGCTATAAATAAAAAAAAATGATATGTTCAGCGTCTTGTTTCATTTTTTTGCTGGCGTCTATCATCCGCGGTGAGCAACTCTCCTCCTTGTATCTGATGAGATGTGTTCTAAAGGTCTTCCTTAATAACACGTCTGCATCAGTTTGTCAGCAAATCCTTCACGCCCAATGGCCGCCATCCGTTTCCTCATCCTGGTCACTCAATTTAGCCCAGATGATACCTTATGCCACTTCCCTTTCATACATTACGCGCGGTATCTGCCAAGAAACACATCCTTGGCCAATTTTTTTTTTTTTTTTTTTTTTTTTTTAGAGCGCCTTACATTTCTATATCCGTCGTGTAAAACTCTTGGTCATTTGTATTTCCGGCGGGTACTTTATCTTGATAACCCACTTGCGATTCAGTTGAAGTAGCTCAGAATGATCTATACACACCCAATGCAGCACTTGAGTCGTATTTTGTGAAAATACTGCTGATTTTCGGGGGACAAAGAAGAAGAAAAAGATGATATAATGATACTATTTTAGATAATAATAATAATATTCATGGAAAGATTGCCCTGAGGAAAATCTCACTATTTCTGAAGTTAATTTAATAACAGCACCTGCAGGTGATGATAATTCTGATGGTAATTATGATGGTAATACTTATACAACTACTAATAATAAGTATAGTAATAATAATAATAAGAAAAACAAGAAAACGAAGAAGAAGGAAAAGAGGAGAAGGAGGAAGAGGTATTCATTATTTTTTTACGCCTCGGATTTTAGAAACGGTTTACCCCGTAGTGTGGAAAAAAAAGGCTTGAAGCAGTCTCCTCTTCTCTCCTTCTACGTTGTATATCTAGAATATTATTGAGGTTAATTCCAAGGTAGCCATTGTAGAAGTCATTAACATAATTACATAACTGTTCTGCTTCGTTTATTAACCATGTACGCTTGGTAGATGCTAAAAGATTTAAATATAACAATACGTTCACAACGTGGAAGCCTTCTTTTAAACCTTAAGATTATACCGTAGTCCTGATCATCAGAGATCTCGGAATAATTATTTTGTCCTTAATCTTTAAAAGCGATATAACCTCGAGTATCTGTAATAAATCTGTGAGCCAAGTTTGTTGAAAAATTGTACTCTAACTACGGTCACTGAGACGGGTAGTGAGGAACTTCTACACGAACCATAGGCGCCGGAAGTGGGGGGGCAGGGGGGGCAGTTGCCCCCCCAGTCAAAAAAGTGGGGGGGCAAAACGCATTTTTGCCCCCCCAAAACGCCCCCCCCCCTCAAAAAAAATTAAAAAAACAGTAAAGGAGTAAACATGGTTTGTATTTTTAATCCAAAAGAACGTAACAATAATAAAAACCTGAATTAAATCACATATACAATTCCATTCAAAGAAAAGGAAAGTTCACAGGAATTAAATTTCATAAACATTGCGCATGCCACCTATACGGTATTTATCAATGGAGGTCTCTGTAATAGCGATACGCGCATATCGTGGACATATTGTGCGAGAATGGGAAAGCGTGTCCGTTTTTTTGTTATAGGGGTGAGAAGACATGAGCCCCTGAACGCTGGCGTACTGATGGGGGGGGGGGGGGTGATGTATTTCTTATTCGAAACAACATTATTCGATTTACAAATGTTGATGTTGTGACATGATTTTCCGGCATTTTTTCTCCATTTTTTTTGTAAGTCATACCTTTTTATGCATTTGTTGGAAAATAAGAAATTCCCAAATTACAGTCAGGCGAAATACGCGAATTTAGAAGCCTTTATGTCATGGTCTGCAAAGTGGCTGGGCTCGAGCCCCCCCCCCCTCCTTTTTGAAAAAGTTTGTTAAAGAGAAAAAGAAAGAAAGACGGAGAAAAAAATAAGTGACCTGCCAATGTCACAAAATAAGGTATAAAAAATGCTCATCTGACCGTAATTAAATGCTTAAAACCCCAGAGCTTACGGGGGCTCCGCCCCCGGACCCCACCAAGGGACCTAAGGCTGGCCCCTGGTTGCTCATCTGACCGTAATTAAATACCTAAAAACCCGAGCTTCCAGGGGCTCTGCCCCCTGGACCCCAACAAGGGCTCTAAGGCGGGTCCCTGGATGCTCATCTGATCGTAATTGAATACCTAAAACCCCTGAGCTTCCGGGGGCTCTGCCCCCTGGACCCCACCAAGGGCCCTAAGGCGGGCCCCTGGAAGCTCATCTGACCGTTATTTTTTTTTTTCTCTTTAACCTCAATCAGAGGAACTTTATTATTCAAATTGACATTCCTTTTTGTTTCTTTTCCTTCAAATAAACAAATTCAACTCATATACAATCATAAACAAATAAAATATTGCAACGTCCCATTAGTTTGTTCATGAGTACATCTGTTTTCGTTGTCTACAGCATCTCAATTAATTTCTGTACCATATTGTTATTTTCTCTTTTAATACTTTTACAGTTCAAATAAAATGTCAACTCATATTTAAGACTACGATATAGAGTTCTCGCATGTGTTCTATTAAATGATTGTAAATTCTTTATGTGGTTTCTATATATTACATACTCAGCAAAATTTATTATTAAATTTACTAAATGACAAATTGAGTTTTCAACTTCATAACCAAGTATTAAAATCTGTTCAGTCATCTGAATATTTAGACCACATAAATTGAAGATTACACCTGAAACAATTCTCCAAAACAATCTTACGTTTTCACACTCCAACATCATATGCTTAGTGGTTTCTAGCGTATTACATATCTCACATGTATTATAATCTAAGATCTTCCATTTGCATAAATTGTATCGTGATGGTAAAATCATATGCAAAAGTTTAAAGTTGAATTCTCTGATTTTATTATTCCGTACAACATGAAATTTAAACTGTAGAACAGATGACCAATTAAAATCCGCATGTAAGTGTAGTCGTTGTTGCCATGCGTTTAAAATATATGGTTTTTTCTTATTTTTTTGCACAATCAGTGAATATATTATTTTCGTATTAAGTTTTGACAAATCTATCATATCCCCTGTCGAAATCTCAATGGTCTGTAAATCAATTACTTCATCACGTTCTACATCTTGTGATTTACGCAACCATACCAAGGGGAAAGCCTTTTTCAACATAGCAAACTTAAAAGCAAATAACATTTTGGGTAACCCATATCTTTGGGCAGTTTCGTCAGAGTTTTTCCATCGACCGTCATTAAGAACATGGTGTACTCTTTTTATTCCTCCTCTCTCCCACACCTTAAAATGAAGCATTCGGTTCCTTATTTTAATATTACTATTATTCCATAGTATCGTTCTCATTATGTTATTCGTCCCCTCAATATTTACATATTTTAGTTCAGACCATGTACAAAGCAAATCAAAGTAAAAATATGGCAAATTTGCTGTTTTACATAATTTTTCCATGTCTTTCTTGTGACAGTTAAATTCTAAACATAAGGGTATTCCCCCAACCTTGTCAATCCAATAGGAAAACAATGTTTTCCATGAGGTATTTTGACAGTTCAAATATTTCATTATCCATGAAAGACGCAATGCACTAACTCTAGCTTCCAGATCAATCATTCCCAACCCCCCACTTGTAACATCATTAATACAAATATTTCTTCTTATTTTTTCTGTTTTTGAGCGCCACAAAAAGGAGTATAATAACTTATTAATTCTTTTGATGGCATCTTTGGGTGCTGGAACAGCAGTAGCCACATATACTATTTGTGATGCAGCTAGCATCTTTATAACTGTGATTTTCCCGTAGTACGTCAGATGACGCATTTTCCACAAATCTAAAATTCTTTCTGACCGTTATTAAATACCTCAAACCCCTGAGCTTCCGGGGCTTTGCCCCCTGGACCCCACCAAGGGCCCGTTGGCGGCCTCCTGGATGCTCATCTGACCTTAATTAAAAACCTAAAAACCCCTGAGCTTCAGGGGGCTCTGCCCCCTGGACCCCACCAAGGGCCCTAAGGCGGGCCCCTGGATGCTCATCTGACCGTAATTAAATACCTAAAACCCCTGAGCTTCCGGGGGCTCTGCCCCCTGGACCACACCAAGGGCCATAAGACGGCCCCTGGATGCTCATCTGACTGTAGTTAAATATTAAAACCTCTGAGCTTCTTGGGGCTCTCCCCCCCCCCCCCTCCTTGGAACACGTCAATTGCCTTACAGAGGGCCCTGGATGCTCATCTAACCGTAATTAAATACCTAAAACCCCTGAGCTTCAGGGGGCTCTGCCCCCTGGAACCCACCAAGGGCCATAAGACGGCCCCTGGATGCTCATCTAACCGTAATTAAATACCTAAAACCCCTGAGCTTCCGGGGGCTCAGCCCCTTGACACCTGCCGAGGCTCATGCCCTGGACCCTACGCCAATTTACACTCTACCTGATCGATAATACTCCACTTTGAAAAACGTTCCGAGGGAACTGCATGTAAGACTGGTGGTGATGCAGATTTTTCGTCTGCCCCCCCCCCCTTCCGAACTTTTTTTCTCATTACGTCACTGCCCCTGGAATGTGAGCCCCCTGGAATGTTTGCCCCCCCAGTCCCAAACTGCTTCCGGCGCGCCTGACACGAACTATTCTGTAGGTAGCGAGTAGGGGCATACCTTCTGCTTTTAAATCTTACTTTTCTTTCACTTGATGATATATCTCATTTCGGCTATTCTCTTGTATTTGGGCTAAACGCTGAAGAGGACCTCATATTATATCAGAAGGTTTTAATAATGCAAGTTACTCCGGCATGTAAGTACCCCAATATCCATTAATTAGTTTTCATGTCGGTATGATTTCATTAACTTCGGTACCCCCATCTACTTGCTATAAATAGACAGTGGCTTTCGATAATGATTCTGCTAATTAAATTGGAAGGCGATAATCTAAGTAATGTTGTCATGATCTCACGTCTAGTAATTAGGTCCACATGGAGACTTTATTTTCTTGGTTCTTGTTTTTGTTGGTAAGGCTTGAGGGTGACGGAGAGGAAATGGTAATTATGCTTGGGGTTTTGACTCATGAACCGAGGGGTCTAGGCACATTGTTTTAGACCGTGACGTGACAGTACAGTTCCCTGATGTAGGTGTGGTCACTGAACAGGCTACCCACAGTTTGCACACAGTCTACTAAAATCTAAACCCAACGCTTTGTTTTAAAGCAGGACTGCACTACGTGGATCTACTTGCGCCCTTTATATTACCAACAATGTTGATCCCCATTGTCCCCTTGTTAATTGCGAGCTTGATTTGATGAGATAACCACCTGCCAGTGACCATGCAGGGAGGTCTGATCCCTCATGAGCAAACTAGTGCAGATAGGCTTTAAGCTTGACTCAAAAGTCGGGTTGAACTAAGGAAGTTAGTCTGAAATCTGACTTTTCCTTTTGTTTTGTTTGTTAGGCATGATCTTAGACCCAAGGTCCGGATGTAACTGAATTAGCAGGAGCCATGAAGACAGACCAATGAGTTGAAATAATTCGTGTTTATTCTTGTTGAATATTACAATGCGATTTATTCGATAATTACAATTCTGTGAATTTATTATTAACAACAAAAATGATAATCGCTTGGAACGATAACAGAAAGAAAAATAAGAATAATGAAATAAAGGCCAGGACAATCTTCGCTTTGGAACTGTATAGAAATAATATTCACTGTGGCCAAAATGAAAACGGAATAGTTGTAATATTTTAGGCTTACTCGACAAGTTACAGCCGACATTTTGATTAAAGGCTGTTTCAAAAGTTAAAACCTTGCCCATGAAACTCAACTTGGTCAAAATATACATTTACATGTACATTTTAGGCAGGTTCATATTTCGTTTTGTTTATTGTCTGATGTCGGTTTATCATTTTATTTGATAAAGAGATGATTATACAATTTGATCCGAAAGAAAAGTTTCTTACTCCTATTTACATAGGAGTCCGTGTCAAGAAAACGTACACATCGGATAACTCCCCCTGAATTACCCCAAGGATAGGTCTCGCCCCTACAACTTCCTTCGTATACCTGTATAGTACGTTTGCTACATCTCACAAACTACATGGAATTACCAAAGTAAGGATGGGGGGGGGGGGACTTTTACATTACTGTAATTGTCGTATGGAGCCTATTTCGATAAGAGGTTTTGTCCCTTTTTACTAAGATAATTTTATAATTGTGAGTGACCCTTGTAGGAGTACGTGTCAAGAAAACGTACACATCGGATATTAACTCCCCCTGAATTATCCCAAGGATAGGTCTCGCTCCCCCCCCCGACAACTTCCCTCGTATAACTTTATAAAACAGTGTACGTTTGCTACATCTCACAAACTACATGGAATTACCAAAGAAAGGATGGGGGGGGGGGGACTTTTACATTACTGTTATTGTAGTATGGAGCCTATTTTGAGGTTTTGTCCCTTTTTACTATTAGATAATTTCAGAATTGTGAGTGACCCTTGTAGGCACAGGCATGTATATATGATGCTTTTTGAAAGTAACTCTTTCAATAAATTGATGTTTAAGGTGTGTTCGAACAGCTGTTACAACCCCGAAGCGGTTCATTTCACTCTTTAACTTATCTCAATTAGGATTTTTCGAAATTGTATTGGACAGCAACCCATATGTATTTCCACAAAAAACCTACATGCATTTAGCAAACGGACAAAGAGAATGAACAGGGTAGGACACCTAAGCTTTTCTGTTACAAGATGATTGAATTTGTCTTAAGATGGTTTCCAAAGTTTTATTTAAAAAAATAGGAAGAAAGAAATACATCGTGGTCGAATTCCCATCAGCGACATACTTTAAAGCTCCACCTTTAACAATTGCATGCTGTTCAGCCTACGATCAACAGTTATAATAATTCGACCTGTGTATGTCTTCCCTTTTCCTCCAACAGCAAGTTGCAGCCATGTATTCGCTCAGGAAGATTCCGAGGAAGAAGACCAGCCAGCGGCATTCGGAGCGTATCCCAACAACTTTGGCACGTACCCCGGCAACTACGGCATGGGACGAGGTGACAATGTGGAGCAGGTAGACCCAGAGGAGCTTGAGGATCCAGAAGAGATGGAAGAGCCCGACAACGAAGAACCGCAAATGCAAGCTATGGGGGATCCTGAGGCACAGCAAGAAGCACGAGAGGCAGAGCTGGAAGCACAACAAGAAGCTCTCGAACTAGCACAGGAGGCGGCAGAAGATGCTGAAGAAGCAAGACTTGACGCTTTAGAACAACAAGAAGAGGCAGCACAGGAAATGGCTGAGCAACAGCAGGAGGCAGCCGAACAGGGCGAGTCACTCGACGTTGAGGAATTGGAATCTTCCGTATCTCAATTCTCATCGCTGAACGGCCAGGGCGGTGCCTTGGGTAACAACCCAGCCAATCAGGGCGCAGGAGCTGGCGAAGACCTCAGCGAAGAAGAAGAAGCAGCAGCTCTAGGAGGCATGGGAGGAGTAGGAGGAGAGCAGAACGTTGGTGGCGCCGTCGCAGACAGTAGCGAAGAAGAGCAGGTTGTGCAGCAGCAAGCCGGTGGCTCCATCAGCGCTATGGGATCTTCTTTCACATTCCCTCCAATGCCAATGACGACAGGACCCCCTTTGGTCCGATTCACCACCAGAAATGTCACCCCAGAGCCCATCGTGGAAAATGATGCTGGAGCAGGTATTGCAGCTGCTGAAACCGCTGACAACCTACCTCAACAACAGACCATGTCGACGAAAAAGACCACCGCGATTGCTGCTGGTGCCGGTACTGCTGGAGTAGTCGCAATCGCTGCTGCAGGAGTTGGATTGGCCTATAAAGCCGGTCTCATCGGTGCAGGTGCCGGTGGTGGTGGCGCTGCCGGAGGAGCTGCAGCTGTCTAAAAAAAGACATTTACGAACTGAAAGACACTATCAATGTTGCCCAATATCTATCACCGCTGACGTGCCTTCTGTTTTGTCCTCATTAAACACTGCTAACCTGCATTATTGCATACCTATGATAGGCATTAAAACGGAACCTGCGAATTCTGGTAGCATACATGTACTTTTCTCGGACCTTGTAAACAATTGTTTAAAAAAGATTTTGGTAAATAAGAGCTTTTTATTAAATTTTATTTAGATTTATATCAACAAGTACAATATCCACTTCTTTACTTTTGTTCTTTTTTTTTTACTTGCAATATTTTGTGTACTTTTGTATTCTTGTTGTATGAAATATTCAGAAAAAAACATGTATCGTACAAAGTCTGTACATTTTGTCAATATTAAACTTTTTGTTTAAATTAATCAGTGATGATTTTTGTTTTCTTATGGGTGATCATTTGGTAATTATAAGTTAGTTACCGTGAGAAAGTGCACACAGTGGCGGATCCAGGGTGGGGGCATGAGGGGCACGGGCCCCAACCCCTGGCAAAAAAAGAGTAAAACACAAAAATAGTAACCACAATTTAATTTTTAAAAGAAAATGAAAAGAAAACTGGCCTCAACCCTTGGCAAAAAAAAAGTTTAAAAAAATATTGCAACCACAATTTTTTGCTCTAGGGGGCGGGGGAGGGGAGATGTTGAGTAAAAAAGAATGCTCATTACTCCCCCCCCCTTCTCCTTCCTTCTTCCCCTCCCCCCGCTTATTCGCCGGATAAATCGCCGCTAAATATTTTTTCTCACGAATTGGGCCCCCATCTTCGCCGCCGGCTTGATCCGCCCCTGGTTCTGAAAAGTCCAATGTTTTTCAGTGATTCATCCAGGAGTATTGGATAATTTGTTATTATTTCGACGATTCTAAAACCCAACGACGAGGGGTTGGTCATGCCCACAGCTTGGTTCCAATCTACAACAATATTTACACCTACGCTCTCTATTATTAACCCGGAACCATTTAGAAGCAATTATCTGGAGATCTGACGAGCGGCTAAATCTGCACTTTCAATTTTCCTTTCCTTTATTTCATTTTAGAAACTTTAATGGTTACATTTATACGTAACTGGGCTCCCGTGTAATATGACTGTGGTGTGAGAGTGCATAGTTCTATGTCAAGCTTGGCAAATATTAATTGATTGTTGGAAAAACAAGAACATCAACATACATCATGAGCAGTTAATAATAATGAAAATTATATTAATAACAATAGTAATAGAGATTCATTCCTGCTTTAATACTTGGGCGTGTGTATGCTGTGTGTGTGTTTGTATGTGTGTGTCTGCGCGCGCGTGTGTGTAAAGTCAAACATATCGGGAAAGGGTATTTGTGAATCCAATGCCTAACAGAATGAAATGACTGTACGTTTGCCTAACATGTAGAAAAACACACCGTAAAACACGTTAAGATTAAAGATGAATATATTTCTTGCATAATCAATTTGCAAGATAAATACACTTAATATACATTTATATTCATGTAGGATCTATGAGTACAAACGAAAATAATAGCCAGATGTGTAGTTTCGCCTTTTCTCATCGACTTAATACACTGCGGCCCTTAAAGTTGGAACATCTTTTTTTTTTACCTCTTTCAAATTAATGAGGTGATTGTGACAATGATATATTCTTGATTGCTAAAGGTTTCATATTCTCAAAACGTTTTTGATCAATTAAAAGAGTCATAGAGATTGAACATTAACATTCTGAGAAAAAATGTATTTTATCTATCACGAATAAACCATGATTTACCAATTTTTCATACAAATATAGGTAAGAACAAATATTCCAACCTTATGGGAGATAGCATATAATACAAATTCAAGAATGAGAGGAAGAGGACACAAATATATTTTGAAAGAAAGAGGGAGGGGGCAGTTGGATGAGAAAAAGCTGGTAAGACTCCTTATAATCCCAAACATAACTGTACCTACGCTTTGATAATTGTAAATTATATACAGCCAAGTGTTTAAAAATGATCATTAACAGGCTGGAAAGTTGCTACGAATATTAAGATAAATTTAAATAGATACAAACATTAAGAATGAAAGTAAAATCCGAGGAAGACACTTTTTGGCATGAAATGTTGATTTTATATCATTTTTTTCTCCATATTTCATATTGCAATATCTTGCTTGAACTGCAATACGGAATCGAAAGGGGGTATCCAATTTGAAAGGAAATAGTAATTACCCCATTATCAAAAGCTTAGAGGAGGCCCAAACTTGGGGTTAAAATGATGGAGGATACTGGGTAAGGCTGTAAATTATAGAGAAGCCACAAACGCACGTTTATAACCTGTATGAAATTGAATATTCCGATCAAAAAAACAATTTCAGAGGCATTCTCGAGGGGGCGTGGTCAAGCCTCCCCCCCCCAAAAAAAAAACAAAAAAACAAGCTCTCTCCCCAATTTTCCCCTCGTTCTTTCCAAGTTCTTGACTATAAGTGAACGCAAGAATCCTCAAGCCACCTTACCTCCTCCCCCGCTCCAGACATGACTATTTCCATTGCTAGGAATTATTCAATATTTGAATATATTTACGGGAGACAGATTACAGGACCCTACATTTATATTATCATATGGGGAGGGGGGTAGAAAGTATATCACCCGAACAAATATAGGATTATATTTTGAGACATGACTGTAATACGTCAAGTCAGTGGTGCAGCTATTGGGGAGTGGGGGCACGTGTCACCACAATCAAATAGCAAACAAATAAAGACGAAGATAATGCTCGCCGCTGCTCGTCTCATAGGCTGGATCCATGCTATGCACTGGTTTGATAATCATGCCGTGTATAACATAAACTCAAAGCTACTAGGTATGTATTGGCGTTCACGTTATCGCCGAAATGCCATAGGGATGCGGGAAATACCATAGGGCTATGGAAACGCCCCTGATCTTTGATACAATCTAACAAAAGACATTTTAACAGCTCTACCCAGTAGGCGAGTGGCAGATTCAAAGAAAGAAGTTTTTGTGGGGGGGGGGGGGGGAGGCTACGTCACTCGCCTAAACCCAATGCGTCATATCTAATATGTTTATTTTATTTGTTTTATTTGTTTATTTCACCATATTATTAATCTCCTGAAATAGTTTAGTACTGTAGAAAGCATTATTTATTGTCATCCCATGCTCACTGTCTCCCACGAGGTTGGATTTTGAATAGGGACGTATTGTCGGGGCCGTCTCGTGGAGAGGGGGTTGGTATACATAAATCATATATAATACATGTAGTACGTAAGTTAATTTTTGTAATTCCTGATTATTTTCATCTTTAATCGTACACTCAATTATCTATGTAGTACACTATCATTTAGAAATTTGTTATCCAATGTAATAAACAAAATTTGGGAATGATCCTATTTGTTTGGATTGTAATCAAAACAATTTGAATTGAATATAATTGAATTGGATTATCTAATGGGTAAACACACACGACATGATACGAGCCCCCTATGACGGAACTTGTTTTTCCATATTTCTTAATTGTCAGATAAGTTGCAACAAAGAAGGATCCTAGTATGTAGTGAACCTCTCTCATGCTTCTTTGAATTTGTCTTTGATTTTTAAAAATATTTCTGACTTGAGCCTCCCCCCAAACAAACGTTTACCGATTCAAGTCATAGAAGATGAACGAAATAAGTTCTTGATATTCTGGTATCTCAAAAATGGTCAGTTCAGCTTAGTTTGAATTCATGCAGTGTAAAATTACGACCAAACTTTAACTAAATCCAGTGCATCACGAGCGTATTATTTCAATTTCGAAAGTAGAAAATACTTTAGATACTCGATACGTGAGAGCAAGAAGGGGCCAAATTCACCAATCATTTTTTTGAATTTCGAAAAGTTCGGGTATTTATTTCAAGTATACTGGTGTTGATCACTGCGAAGCCTGCAGGTAGTCTTTAAGAAAAAAATGAAGTAAAGTCCTCAATTAAGGAAATTCCCGATGATAAACACTATTTGATATTTCCTCACATAATTTGTAGCAAGGCGTCAGGAAGAATTTAATTTTCCTTTTTTCTTTTCTTGTTTATTACCAACTTTTGCTTTTTAATTATGAGGCCTATTTTGTTCTTCCTTTAGATATTTGTTTCACGTAGGAATGTATTTTGTACTCTTGATTGTTATTTATAACTCTGTTGTGGAATAATCCTTTATTATTTTAAACCAATGGAAATAAAAAAAGTCTGTTATAACGACAGATAAATCAATAAATTCAACTCAATTTAATTCAACGAAATCCAATTACTCATTCTGGTCAAAATCTTGTGACCCTTTTCCCTCTTATATATTGAATTGAATTGAATTTATTAAACCACATAAACATGTAAAAATTAAAATGTACATTAGAAAATAGATTACATAAAACAAACAAAATACAAAGCAAATATATGGTCAGGACCACAAAGAAGCAAGTTGGTTATAAAAAGGGCCCCGACCAAAAACAAATCAGTTTAAATATAATTAAGTCACCACACCCACACACGCGCAAATGCACTTTTTGTTTTCAATAGTTTTTTATTTTCTTGATTCCAAACAATACAAATCGATCATAGAAATAAAATACAGTTGTTTTTCCTTGACATGAGTTCAAAACATTTTCATTTAACCCTAAAAAGTCCGGGCTATTTGAGGTTTTAGTACGGCCGGGGGGGGGGGGGCATTATCGCCCCACTTAAGATCTCGGCCGTGAAACGGCCGATTTCCGCGAAAATTTGCACGCATGTCAAGTGAAGTGTATAGAATAATATGGTAATTTCAATTTTTTGATTTTTTTTTTTACTCATTTGCATATTTATGATAATTTCTGAAAAAAGGTCATAAAATCACATTTTTACACATAAATCATATTATATTCATATTTAAGCATTCTTTTTCACCACATATATTCATTAGACCATTTGAAATAATAATACGACAATTTTTTTTGGAAGAGCCAGCTTATTCCTTATGTTATCTATTGTTTAGATAATTTCTTATGTATTACACTGTTTTTTTAACTAATGTATTTTATTGTTTTTATTGTTTTATTTCATTTCTTACTTCAATTCAACTATTTTGACCCCAAAACCACTACCTAAACTTTAAACAAGACCCAATAACCAATGTTTGATCTATTTTTTAGGAAAAATGACATTTCCATATTTTTTCTACACAAATCACAAAAATGAGCGATTTTCGGGCCGACATGCAAAGACAAAAGGTCACGTGACCTTGTAACTATAGGTCCTATTTTCATTTTTTTTTAAAAGAAGCGCAAGACTCGAAAGAAAAAAGTCAGCGAGCGGCGGGGCGCCATCCATTTGCGTTCCCGAACAATCGGAAAAATCGTGGGAGGGGGGGGGGCGGCCTTATTAGGGTTAATACATAGATTGTACGATTGGTGACAACGCACATACACAAACACACAAGCACATACACACACACGCACGCACAAACGTGCACACATACGCACATGCATACAAACTACTGTATATACACACATACCTACACGAAATACTGTATTGTTACAAATTTTGAAATAGGTATTTACCACAAAAGCTTTTTAAAACAGGACAAAGTTGAACTTAATTTTATAACAGTGGGTATTTGGTTCCATTTATCCGCGCTAGCACCATTTAATGAATTAATTGAAATGGTAAACCTTACTTTGGGTTTATATCCAATCACAAAATGACGTGTTTGTTGAATGGTAACGCCACCAGCTGGCGACATTTTATCCTAGAGCAAAACAACATTAACTGTTGAAAGTTCATACCTGAACATTTGCATCATTTGTATGGATTCTTTGAACCTATTGAACTGCTTAACACATTCATGAGAAAATCCAACTACTTATTATTCCCCGATCATCTAACTGCCTTTTTTAATTTGTTTTACATTTTCTTTAAGCAGATGTTTCTGCATTTATTGATAAATCAAATATAAAAAATTAAAATAACAATAACAGTATACATAATAATTGATTTACATAAAGAGTGACAACCTAAACACACACACATAAAAATGCATATATATATATATATATATATATATATATATATAATTGAAAACTTGAAAGTATGGAGGTAAGTAAAATAATTAGGATAAATGCAAAGGCCAACTATCATAAGCATGAATGCTTGAGTCGATAGCAGGCGGGAAGGAGGGGGGGGGGGTACATGGCGCTGTTATAGGAGTAGGTAGGAGAATAGAGTGTCACGTATAAACATTCTGTTCAAAAAGTATCTAAATAAAAAGTGGAAAGAAAGTAAAGAAAGAAAAAAATGCAAATGTGTGCAAGTGGGTGTGCAGGTAAAGTAAGTGTTCGATTCGTATTGTTAATGAACTGGTCATCTAAAATTAATTGATATAAACAAGCAATCAAAATCACTGTGATCCTTATAATGTTTGTGAATATTTAGATATTAAATACTCTTTTCATCGAGGCTTTGAATGAATAACGAGATGCAGAGTGTTTAATATTGTCAGGTAAAGCAAATATCTGGACCATAGTGTCTTATCGATTTATAGGCCATAATAATTTTTGGGTTGGTAAACGGAAATCGGATGAGTGTCGTGTAGGATAAGAATGTATATCACTATTGTAAACAACAATAATTCGTAATGCCAAAGATATAGTATTGATCCAAAATGTATACATAGAGATTGCAGTTTGAAAACTGTGGATGCAATTGTGGCCACTCTGCTCTGGACTGTAGTTAAGCACATTATGATTACCGTCATATGACAGTCGGGGTGCGAGTGGCTATGGTACAAATGGTAATGTCAGTATTTCTAGAAAAATAGCTCTTGCTACAAATGATGTGACACGTCATTAGTACGTAACTATACCAGAGTGCATTCTTGAATAAATAAACAAATATTGGGGCGAAAGTCTATTGCTCTTAATATAATCGGAACGCTGTTATTTTGCATCAGTAAGTGATATTCATTTAATGAGAATAATGGGAATATTCCTGTGCAAAATCAAGTCCTGAGCTAAGTGCGGAAATCTCGATACTAAATTCACTAAAGAAATGCCCATTACGGAATGTAAGCACAGATATAATGTTTGAATAGACTTATGCATGATTCTACGCCAGGAAAAACTGCAACTTTGCACTATACATTGAATGATCACCTAACAATTAGCAGGGAGTCAGCAACATTATGTGCAGTGTCTGAGTAACCATGTAGTGGAGTTCAATTCAACGGTTTAGCTTTCTCGGTTCTCAAAAGCTCCCTTCGGTATCACCGTGTGCATAATTATGGTGAAGCAACTTGTTCATTTAGAATTAAATCCAGCTAGCTATAGGCACCAAGGGTCCAAAGGCGAGATAAAGAAATACAACCTTGTTTGGGCAAAACGATAAGTAGAATATTGGTGAAGTTGACATTTGTTCTGTAGTTGTCACATCATCACATGATAATACCATTTATTATCATAGAAGATATGCATGTACGTTATTGGACGTCCGACTATATTATACTACCATTCGATATCGTTGAACGCTGTGCGCTGGGTGCGCTGGGTTTCCATGTTTGTCTCCATTCTCTCTTTTTCTCTTTACCTTTCCCTCTCTGGTTTTTCCCAACGAACACTCATTGTCTCTCTCTTTCTCTCTCTCTGCTATCTTTCTCTCATTTTCGCTTTCTCTCTCTCTTGGATTGCGCACTCGGTTTTCCCAAAGAACACTTGTTGTCTCTCCGTCTCTCTCTCTCTCTCCCCCCATTCTCTGTCTCTGTCTTACGTCTCCATGTCTTCACGGTACGTATGTCATTGATACCAACTCGACTTTTCGAGACTTTTGACAGGTTTAAGAGGTTTATTGATCCAGCCGATATCTTAGCTACAAATTACAATAATAGGCATCCTTATTCATAATACCATGGCCATGCATAATCCTAGATACCTACCATAGATTATGATATTTGACAAGTAGGTATAATAAAATCATCCAACATTTGAAAAAAAATGGGGGGGGGGGGGGACTGGGTTTAGTTTCTCCAACAAGCAATAAAGCAATAAGACCGATGCCGTCCTAACTACAATGAAAGCACAACTATTTGAATATATTGTAGTGTAATACACGTGAATGTACAATTCGTAATAAGCAGAATGGCTTAAACATGAAATCAACGCCAGGCTAATGAAATTAACTAATTATGATGAAGAACATTCGAACATTTTAACTGTACTTAAAATGACGAAATTAAATGCAATGGGAATATATTCACATTGTGAGAGCCAACACTGAAAATAGTGGTGAAAGTAAAATCTACATTATTACCAGTATACATAAGAAGTTGATATCGTTTAGTATATATATATATATACAGTAGGCTAGTGGGTGCACCATGTGAGAGAGAGGGAGGGAGGATTGAGGAGTCCTGAAAAGGACTCTCGGTAATCTTTCTTGAGGGTTTGTCCTGAAAAGGACTGTTGGTATAGTCTTGAAAAAGACTGTTGGTTATCTTTCTTAGGTTATAGTTCTATATGGAGAACTATAGCGCTTGGAGAGGATGAGTGGCGGGAGTGGCTCGATGTTTCGAACAGGTTGACTATCCATCGTCAGGAGTATATATTAGTATATATATATATATATATATACAATCATAATATCATTTATAAACGTATTGTGATAGTATTGAACACCAGGTAATCAGGATAGAGAGAGAGAGAGAGAGAGAGATAGGAAGAGAGAAAGAGAGAGAGGTAGGAGAGAGAGGGAGAGAGAGAGGAAGAGAGAGAGAGACGGGGAAAGAGAAAGAGAGACTATCAGCCCAAAATATAGTCTAGAGAAAGGTTATTATCCATGGGGATACTTACTTTGTAGAAGATAATATATATACCCCCGATAACCATATTTTGTACATGCATGCATTACAATAAATAAACCCTTATCATTATTGAGCAGTTTGTCTCTTACTTATGCTATGGTCACATTACCCAAAAGTAGCCTGTTCGGCGGCCGAGCGGCGAGTTTTTAACCAATTCTGCCCGGCGGCTGCCCGGCCACCGAGCGGCGGCCGCCCAGGCACCGCTCGTTTTTAGGGCATCGCTCGGTCGCCGCTGAAGTTTTAGCGCGGAGTTAAAATTTGAGCGGCGCCTGCTCACTTTTCACTCGCCGCCCAAAATACGCTCGGTGCCTGGGCGGTCGCCGCCCGGGCACCGACCTAATCGCTGGGCGATGCCTAAATTCCAGCAGCGACCGAGCAGGCTACTGATCGGTCGGTCGCTGCTCTGATTTGTGACCATAGCTTTAGGCTAAATACCTCAGTTCAATAATCATCAAAACAGTACATTCGATTTTACATTATTGATGTATTTTAATTGCCCGCGATCACATACGTGCACAAATGTGTTGCATGCAGGTGAATAACCGATTCTTATCAGCAGCATCGGTAATAGCGACACTCAGTCAATAATCGAGATAACATAAACAATTTTTCTAGATTACGGGAATGATTACAAATTATTTTGGAAAAACATTTCGAGGAAAACTTCCTTTCATGTTTTAACATGTTTTTCCTTCATAAACTTTATTTTCATTTCCCACGTGTAAGAGAAGCGCGCCAAAGCCATTAAGGTCGAATACATGCATTGACCATGTTGACTGGGAAATATGAAAACTGCCTATCATTTATTTAAAAAAATGAAATACACACTATTCATGAACGGTACTTTCTTAAATAACATATATGAAAACATCAACAATAATTTGAACTTACGGTTTTCTTCTTAGTTCTTCGAAATGATAAAAGCTTCGAATCTAAAGCGAATGTGACTATTCTATTATTACGTCACGTAAGCTAACAGTCGCCACGTTAAACACATAGGCGAGTCTGAGCGACCATATGATCGATCCCCTATACAGATGCGTTCTTAAACTGCTATCGTCGTCTGCTTTTAAATAGATCCAATTTCCTTTTTGTTTCAGGTTCCCGCCAAAATATGACCTGGCGCGATGAGAGGGAACAAAGTGCGATTGTCTGAGTACAATGTTCTATACAACATACCACGACGAACTGGTATAAAATGGAATAAAATATTCTATTAATAAGAACTGGATAATCTCGCATAGCACTGATGTTTCAATGGAGTTCTTTTGAAGATGTAGCAGACTCCCACAAACCCCCTTCTCCCCTCAAAAGAAAAAAATAAAACACTTGGGACGCATATCTGTCGCAATAGCTTCACACTTTCGTCCATGATTGGTGTATTCTATCACATGTTTTGATAAAGCGCAATAAACGATCTACATTTGCGCACTGAGCGTCTACCTGGCAGAGATTTATTACGTAAATGTAAACAAGTTTTACCACCTTAAAATTAAAAACCTGTAGTCTGGGAGACACACCCACACAATGCACTTCACACTATCGTGTTCGCGCCAAGGCACTCATGTGGAGTTCCTTGGCGTGGCACTTTCGTCTGTGCAGATAAATTAATAGGGACTTTTAGATTGAGTGGATGAGAACACGACGAACGCCGACTGATCATGCGTGTCAACGTACTCAACTGCCCATGTTGACTACAATTAGAAATCTTTTAGATTGCACTCAACGATATACATGCATGCAGGAAGTAAGACTATGAACATGACGGACAAAGAAAGAGGACAAAATATACAGTTCCTCATTCTACCATTAACAATTGCTGTGGTAGAACACCCCTTTACTGCTTTTATGTAAAAATGTGTAGAACAGATGAATATACGCGTGAAACCTGTTCTACACATTTTTACATAATAGCAGGTAAGGATGTCAATTTGTCTACATGAGGAACTGTATATTTTATGCGCACGCGGCATATACTAGTACCGTACTAGATTTAGGAAAAATCAAGGTTGACGCATTCTCGATCGCCGACTGAGACGACGTGACGCATGCGCAGTGCCTTAAAATGACGCCACACGTTGCAGTCAAAGCTGTCGACGTACAAATCTAAAAGTCCCTATTAGTTGAGTATGTATACATGTAGGAAGGATTGTAGGAAGGATTCCTGCTTGTATACATACACAACTATGAACATCTGTAATATCTGTAATAACCGAGAGGATCTCGATCGTTGTTTGTACCTTTAAGCAAGGCTATTATTACAGATGTTCATATATTGTACACTTGTACATTTAATCAAATTACCACATACTTTATATCCTGCATCAACAATTTATTGTTTTTGATTGGTTAAGGGCTCTTCACGTGATAACAAATATACACAATATTTTGCAAAAAGGGCTAGCCATTTTTTAAAACTGTTAACAAGTTAAATCTAAACTTTTGTTGATATTTATTTTTAAATAGATTTTATTAAAAATTCAAAATGTTAAGAAATTTTAATTAAATTTGAAGAAAAAAAATAAACACATTAACAACAAATTATCTCGAAAAATAATTTTTTGATGCAAGATAAAAACAAGAGTGTACACTGCTTTCTTTTCGAGGTACTGGTTGAAACTATGGGCCTCGTTGAGTCAAATAGTACCATTTGCTTCCTCAGCAATTAGTACCATTGGAGTCACCTCTTGCCCATAGTTTCAACCAGAACCTCACATATTTGTATATATATACATTATTCTGACCTATCCCATTGTTTCAAGATTCAAGATATATTCTATTCAATACTCGCAACCTGTACGGTTGAAGTGGCACTGAAATTACATATTTATAAAACATATACAACTTATAAACAGAGCCGGGAATAAAAACAGATCCAAGTAAAATACAATGACAGAAAAAATTGTACACAAATTGAATATGCCAATAGATATTAAACTAGAAATGGTAAACCATGGGAATTTCATTAAAATAGAAACCAGTTAAAAGTAATTTAGAAAATATAAAATTATATTTAAATTTCATATCATGAAAAGAGTTAAGAAAAAATTATTCCAACTTTATGTTCAACAGTGTTAAATTTATCATAATTATTATTATAATTATCGTTATCATCATCATCATCATCTTTATAATTTTTTTTATCACTACTACTACCATTACTTTACTACTACTGCTACTTCTCCTAATTAAAAACCATTGCTGTTTCTACAGCTCATATTCGAAGGTTACTACAAACTTATCGTTATCAAGTGATTTATAAACTCGTACATTGCAAATAGGCCTACTATGATTATGATTTATTATTAAGGGTGGTGGTGGTTATTTTACCTGACTGCTAAAAAAGTATAAATGCTTGTTAGTAAGCAACCAGACGGCCGACGGTTTTAGGTCCTCTCCGAGGGACCTGGTATTAAGGATTAATGCCTTACCAAAGGGCACTAGCCTATCGACTTGGTTTCGAAACCGGGTCATCACCGGGTTACGAGACCACTGCTCTAGTGACTGAGCTATCACGCCTCCTGTATCAAAATAAGTGTCTTCTCAAAGACCAGTGTATACAAAATAACAGTCGGCAACAGCCCATGAGACGGACAACCAAAGGTAAAGTCGGTCCCGTGAGCCTATATGTCTTGTGGGCTGTCGATCTCCCCATTCCCCTATAATGCCACTGACATTGTAGGTCTTGTGTGCTGTCTGTCTTGCTGGCCCATTCCCCATTTTACAACTCATTCACAACCGTATTGTGACTAGTTCAAATACCTGTTAAATTGTTCAAGAATATTTGAAACACATATATAGAGATCATTCCACTGCCACTGGCTTTTCAGTTCCAAAACGCTTCAGTCGTCTGAAGAAATCTGTAAAGATAGCGAACACAGGAGCCCTATCACTTGCTTGAGACTGCAGGGACAAACTCTCAACAGAAGGCCACTTGATTTGTTCATTCCCAGAAACAAATCCAACTTTCCTATCCTCTATCGGGGTCAAGCAGGTCGTTTCTCCACCACTTCCCTCTAGTTCTTCTTCTTCTTCTTCTTTTTCTTCTTCTTCTTCAAGTTCAAGCTCACAGTTCTGGACACAAAGCGTACCAAGATCAAGAGCACTGGTGGAAGCAGCGCGATGGAAGGTCAGTAACTCCGCTCGGTGTGATATGTATGTCGACTTAGGAAGAAGCGAGGTGAGGGCTTCTCCTTTAAGAATGGTCTCAAAGCCATCAACCCGTGCAGCATGCTCAGATAGTGATAGGTCTGGTTGGCGTAGCCTTTTTACTTCCTCGTTTACAAGTGCAGCCTTGTCAGATATAGTTTCTAGAAAGTCATAATGACAGACGATTATATTTTCCAATTCATAAAAGAACGTGTTTCCATGGGTATTGCATTCCTCGAGCAATTCATCTTTTCTCCTTCGCAATTGTTCTGTTGCAACATCGTAAGCATTCTCAATGTCTTGCTTTCGTTGACTGACAATCTCTTTCACCATTCGAAGTTTCCCCTTCACATAAGATAAGCGATTCTGAGTATCCACAGATCTTAGTTCTTTTTTCTGCCTCAAAAACTGTAATGTCTGTTGTTGACTTTCTTCATATTCGTTCATCCCGATGATTTCATGTCCGTCAGCCGTATGGTTGACTTCCAGACACGTACAACAGATGCGATCCAGGCATGTAATACACACGAACTGCTGCAATTCCTGTGGATGATCAGGACACGCGAATTGTATTTTGACAATCCCAGTCTGAATGGCTCTTGCTTTTACCACTTCATGTAAGGTATTCCGCTTATATTTATTATGCTGTTGTAAGCAATGATCACAAAGGAACTCTGCACAGTTCTGGCAGTAGTAAGTGGCAATGTCTGGATTATCGCCATCACAAACGGTGCAAGGTTGGCCACTGAATGCTCCATGCATTTTACCACGCCTTGCTTTTGCATCTGATTGCTTTTTGAAATCTTCGGCAAGAGACTTTGCAATTTGATTATTCGGAAAATTGGACACGTTATTCCTCGGTACATGAGCAACCTGACGGCACACTGGGCAAGATATTTTGACATTGCGTTCTTGAGAGTGAAGTTGGTGTAAACAGCTTTTGCAGAAGGAGTGTGAGCATGGTAGAAGCTTCGGCTCGCTGAGTAAGTCCTTGCAGATTGGACATTGCAGATTATCTGATAGTTGCTTGGCCGATGCCATCTTGTGCATTTAAATCCGATCCTAGATAAAGAAAACGAGAATCGTTAATCGTTAATCTATATCTGATATGGGTAGCATTGGAGTTAAATATTCCACTGGTGCATTTGCAATGCTGGACATAAAAGATAAACGTATTAAATCATTTATATTCTTTTTATTCAAAAGTAATTGAGAATACTATGAATCTCAAATTGTGCATCGCAAAGTCTCCGAAGGCAATACCTCTACGGAATATCTACGAAATTTGTGACTTCAACCATAAACCTTTCGCTAAACGATAACCCTAACTCTACAAACTTAAAGGCACACTGTCCTACTTGTAGCTTCTTGCTCCCTCTATATAGAAAACTTCCCAAATCGGTGCCTGTTGGTCCCCCATGATCCTCTTTTTCTTATGTTAAATGAGAGCTGAGTTAATGGCTCACTGGGTGGTCTAATCCCTTCTTGCTGAAGTAGTAAAGCCTCCCTTTAACTGAATACGTGAAATGGCAACCGCAGCCCGACTCCTATCCTTATCAAATATAGCACAGAACAAATTTCGCATCTCAACGAAGACTTTTTTCTAGGAACATTCAAAAGTTAATGAAAAAAAAGAGAAAAATAATGCTATTTTAAAAATATTTCATAATGAATTGGAAGTACTTACAAAGACGTGCACAGAAAATCGTAGACAAAGCAATGGGGTTCGTTGTAAGCGCGCGCTTGGTTTTGTTAGGGAAAGGTGGCATCTTGCGCTTTGTCCTCGTCCTCAAACATTACATCGCAGCCTTTTTATTTACAATATCATTCAAAAACATTTAGAAACGTCGTTAACGTTATATTTACCAAGTAAACAAACCTTTCTTCATTATTGAAGGTACATTTTTATAGTTCAAGTGGTAGTCGCGTATGCGAGTTAACTCCAAATTCCCCAAATTCTCAGAACAAAGTGCTATGTTGCTTAGTATTTATTATGCAAACGCTGACTTGGCACAATAGGGACTTCGATATTTACACGACGAGAACGTGGACCGTCATCTTTACCAAGTAAACAAACCTTTCTTCATTATTGAAGGTACATTTTTATAGTTCAAGTGATAGTCGCGTATGCGAGTTAACTCAAAATCCCCCAAATTCTCAGAACAAAGAGCTATGTTGCTTAGTATTTATTATGCAAACGCTGACTTGGCACAATAGGGACTTTGAGATTTACACAACGAGAACGTGGACCGTCACGTGTGACATCCTTTTAAGGTAATGTTACGTCCTTTTAAGGCACGGCCCAGTGCCTAAACACAATGTCACACGCGGCAGTCCACGCTCTCGTCGTGTAAATCGAAAAGTCCCTAATATTTGTGAGTCACCTGCCCACTCAAAATCAAGTTGTGTCTTCTCTTCCCACCCCACCTCTATCTCTCTCTCTCTCTCTCTCTCTCACACTCTCTCTTTCTCTCTCTCTCCCTCCCCCTCTCTCTCTCTCTCACTCTCCAAACCCGAAGTTTATCATGCCGTTAACCATGTCAATTTATTTCTGCTGTACTAGCGACCCTATATTTACAATATTCTTGGAATAGATATTCCTTTCTTCAGATCAGATAATCCAGTACTATTCTATATGTAAATTGGTCACCATTGAAAATATAATTTAATGCAATAATGGCAGCGTCGTGTACAATCACAAGCCAAACGAAAAGTAAAATAATCGACTTCCTTATATATCCACACATCGAACCTGGCCTAATGTGGCGCCTTTATACTCATTATCCGTTGCTCAAG
This sequence comes from Strongylocentrotus droebachiensis, assembly GCA_035222895.1. Lineage (NCBI taxonomy): Eukaryota > Metazoa > Echinodermata > Echinoidea > Camarodonta > Strongylocentrotidae > Strongylocentrotus > Strongylocentrotus droebachiensis. The sequence goes on along the minus strand of JAVYIG010002901.1, from coordinate 116,804 downwards.
TAGTTTATAAACTAGTATATATACATAATCACATTTTATCTTATTATTATCGGATGATATAAAACAATTACATTTAGGCGCTCTTTACCTATTTACAGATTTGATTCATTTCTAATGAACAATTTATGCACGCCAAAATAAAAATTAAGTCACATATCGTAGCCTTGGAATATTCAACGTCTTTCCCGCTTATTCATTCTGCTTTTAAAATACGATTAATCTCCATTTACAAAATGAAGGTTGTCCACTACTGCACAAGACATACATACACATTTTGATACTACGTAATACATGACAACACATAATATTGCAAAAAAATGGAAGTTGACATGCAACTTCAACATCAAACCATGTTTAATTTACATGTCCGTACAAGTCTTTGCTAGTAAAGGAAGATGTATGTATTAGTACAAAGTCCATGAACAAAGATCTCTCTTTTTTAATCCCCCCTAAAAAAAAATCTTTAAAAAAAACGAACTCTTCTTCTTTCGTGTTCATTTTTTTCAGGGAGGTCCGTCTTGTCATCAAGTAAGCTTTAATAAATCAGAAATGTAAGAGAAATGCTGACGTTTGAGGTCGCCTGATATTAAAGGACAAGATTCACATATTTTGGTTGTGATCAACAAAAGACTAATTGGTTTCTTTGTGACTTCCCTTGTGATATAGCTCTCCAAGATGGTAATTTATCATATCAGTGCCCTAGATGGCTGGGATTTTGTTCACATCACTCTGGGAAAATATATACTCTTAATTAATAATAACAAAAACAATCTGAGTACATTCACCCATTTGTTTAGGTATTCTCTGTACGCAAGTATCATCCTAGATGGATATATCATTCTCTTGATCATAATACTTCAGATGGAGCTAAGAAAAGCAATTTCCTAAATTATAATTTATGTACAAACAAAACTTAGCATTATTTTGTCTCACAAATTAATTCCATTTCATGATAAAGTTGCACCATTTAAGCCAATATTTCAATTTATGTCAAAAAAAGGTGTGGCCAAAAGCCATTGAATAAATATGAGTTAAGCTCCGTGAAAGACGCATACGGTAAGGTCGAATACATGCATTGACCATGTTGGCTGGGCAATATAAACACTGCCTGGGGGAGGGTAGTGAGCATTATTATTACTATTTTTCTTCGTGAGAAAATATATATGGGCGACTCAGTGATCACTTTTTTTTATATTTTTGGCTCAACAGGGTGTGGGGGGGGGGGGCGGGGGGGAGGTGGTTTGGAGCTCTATTTTTGGTTTTACTCAATCTCCCCCCCCCCCTTTTTTTGAAAAAAAAAAGGAAAACCCTTTTTCTGGAGGGGGGGGGGGGTGCCGTCTTCTTCTTTTTTTTTAAGGTAAAATTAACGTTACCATCTTTTATTAAACCTATTAATTGGACCAGGGGTGGAGGCCCGGGCCACCGGGTCCCTTCCCCTTGATCCACCCATGGCTGTACCACTTTGTTATTACCCTTCTCTTCATTACTCGGTATGGTTCAATTTCAGTAAAGATTTGTACCACGCTGTTCTGGAAAAGTTGCGGATTTTGTGTTTACCTTTGCACTCAATCCTTCTGCATAAACATTATGGTATAGCGCCCTCTTTATATTTTCGTAAGACAAATTTAGGATAAAAACAATGGGGAGAAGGAGAGAGAGAAAGAGAGAGAGTAAGAACGAGAAAAATCCTCCTTCTTCCAATTTACCATTTATTTATATTTGCTATAATATACAAAGAGAAACCGGCAAAAGTCATGACATATTCGAGCAGCGAGAAATTTTAGTTTTATTTTCTTGCCTCGTTTACTTTACGACATTGACGAAAAATTACCAAAACACTACTAAGTGGAAATGTAATGGATAGATTTCTCTTGGTGGGTGATAAGTGTCAACTTGAAAGAAAATCAAACGATTGTACCCTCTTAAAGTGACTCGGTAACATTGTTGGAGATTGATGGAAAAAAATATGTGATTTTTGTATGAAATGTTACTTCCTTTTACCGTACATACCCTTTAAAATGCAAAATATCCTGGAAACAATCCTCAAGGCACAAGGATAGTTCAGGTTTTCTTTGAAGGCGTCACTGTGCGACACCCTCTTATAGTCAATTCTCCCAACCAATTTTTTGAATTTTCCCAACCGTTTTTCCATGAAAATAAGACACAAAGTAGGCTTTTAAAAATATTTCAATTCTTAGATGTTTGAAATGTATACAGAGCCATTTCATTGCTTTGTGACGATTTTCATTTAATTAATATATAATAATATAGTTTGGAGGATTCTGGAATCGATCAGATCGGTTTTCCCAATTTGCATAGTTTATATTTGTATGGGGGGGGGGGTAGTGAGCACTTCAATTTTTTTTACTCAACACCCCCCCCCCCCCCCCCCCACCCCACCCCCCCCCCCCCCCCGTTGAGCCCAAAAAAATACGATCTCCCTCGAAGCAGTTCCCCAAAGCTGACAGCCCTGTGTTCTTCACCTAAACAGTGAATTCTCCCAACCATTTATGAATTTTCCCAACTGTTTTCCATGGAAATACGACATAAGACAGGCTTTAAAAAATATTTCAACATTTAAAAGTCTGGAATGGTATATAGAACCAATTCATTGCTTTGTGACAATTAACATTGACATAGAATATAATTGAATTGTAATAATATAGTTGCGAGAATTAAGGAACCGATCCGATAAGTTTTTCCTAATTGTTATCATTAATAATGGTCTGTTTTCACTCAAACTTTCAGATAATCTTTAATTTTACATCTAGCGTTGAAGTCACTATTTTAGCACAATCTTCTCTCATCTGAACAATGTTACCAAGTCCCTTTAACACTCTCCTGCAAGACTATGAAGTTAAGTATTGTCATGATCCGGGAGGGGGTGGCCAGCCTTTCTCTTATGTATCATCTGGTCAATGCCCCTGATATTTTGTATTTATAAGAATTATTTATCAAACAAAACAACCAACAATAACATAATGTCATCAACCGTGAGTAGCATTGATAATAGAAAGTAATTTCAGGGGTATGCGCAGGTAGGTAAAGGGTTAGTTTGGCACTACCCCCTAAGATTTCATTTCAGCGCCTCTATATCAGAAAATAAAATGGCAGTATAAGGACATCAAGTTCAGTATCATTTAATATGTAACAATTCGAAACGATGCCAAACAGGTGAGGTTATTAATACTCAAACCATGGCCAATTTGTTTTTATTTTTAATACATGTGTAAAATAACGTCAAGGTTTAACTGGCGCAAAACGTAAATAAGGCCAACATGGTTCGGTTGGCAACTCCGACATGGTTCATAGAGAAAGAGCCAATTTTACCCAATCCAATCCAAGACTGGGAGGGGTGGCAGGGGTGCTCTTGAAACATGAAGTTTCAACCATAACGTGCTAACATGTGATACCATGCGTGTGGCGAAAATACAACATGCTGGGGGGGGGGGGGACGCGGGGATGAATTACATTTATCTTTGCTAGGCTTTTGTACCTTACAGTTTGTAGGGAAAGGTGATATATTTGCTATTATTTGGTATCACAATACAATTTTTCGCACATGGAATGCACAAACATTAGGAAAAGGTGTCAGTATCAGAGTTACAAAGTGACTTTGCCCCTTTGCTAAATATATATACATGTGTGTAATGTGAAAATCTGCCGAGCATATTAAAAAGAACATACAGAGTGAAACTTATTTCAAACATGCTCCGTGCACTCAAAGTAAAATTTGCCAATTCCTTATTTTGGCATCTACTGGCGAGTTATTTTCGGATAGACCCTTGAAAAAAAGATATAGATCGAATGGCGTAACGTTGTTCCTGAAACAGGGGGTTGGGTATCACGTTACTAGCTTGGTGAATAGAAGCAATTAATGGAATGGTTTCATCGTTTTTTAGTGCTTTTCTCGCCATTTTCTATTTAATTTGATGTTCATTTATTTTCAATACACATCGTCATACATAAAAAGTTACATGTATGGCCAAATAAAATCAGTCATAAGAAAAGATTGAGCTGACGTCCTCATAACACCCCCACTTTCTCTCTCTCTCTCTCTCTCTCTCTCTCTCTCTCTCTCTTTCTCTCTATCGCTCTGCCTCTCTATTGCTCTTTCTACCCCTCCTTGATAGACATGTCACACGAACAAGCAACTCCAGATTACGGTCGGGAGGACGTGGAACTATTATACTAAATTAGTATTCTAGAGGAGCCGTCACAATGATAATACTGTAGGCTTTTGAGATATTAGGACCATGTACAAATTATGAACATAAATTCGTTAGTAATTTTTGTAATTGTAATATCAAAGAGCATAATACTCCTCATGTGCTAAACTGTTGTGTTTATACAATCGTAATAAGTTCCTTTACTTTCATTCGTCCTTTCATTATTATTGTCCAAATGAATTAATAAATAAATAGATAATTAATACATTTACAATATCTTATTTAGATAACTTGATGGAAATTGAGAAGTAGGTATGTAAAGCTGCCAAGGAAAATGGTCATAATTCTCTTTTGGAAATTACATAGATGCTTCGAAAAATCAGCAAATTCGTTATAATATATATATTTTCTATTTTGGGGAAAATAAACCCACTAACATTTGACCTTGGCCCTCTATAATTTGCCCTTTATAATTTCATGCCAATGCTGCACCCACTATGCACCAATAATAACGTTATTTCTCTAATCATGCCATTTTCTAATGTATTCAGTAATTCTTTCAGTCTAGTTAATTAATTATCATGATAATAAGTTTTGCCAACTGATCTTATGTGCTCTATATTTTTGTTATTTTGTTCATCCATATGTGTCACCTTTCATGCACTGCCGAGAAGCGATTACAAGTTACGTTATTAGGGACTTTTAGAAATGCACGTCAAGAGCTTTGACTGCAACGTGTGACGTCATTTTAAGGCACTGCGCCTGCGTCACGTGGTCTCAGTCGGCGATCGAGAATGCGTCAACCTTGATTTTCCTAAATCTAGTACATGCAATACATCCATACATATTGACGTTTATAAAGCGCCTTTACATGCTGAAATGTGTAGAACAGGTGTCACATGCACCTGTTCTACACATATTTACATATTAGCAGTGAAGGGATGTTCTTTTGTTGAGGGTAGAATGAGGAATGTCCTCTTTCTTTGTCCGTGATGTTTATTGTGTTACTTCCTGCATGCATATCGTCGAGTGCAATCTAAAAGATTTCTAATTGTAGCCAACATGGGCAGTTAAGTACGTTGACACGCATGATCAGTCGGCGTTCGTCGTGTTCTCGTTCACTCATTCTAAAAGTCCCTATTTTGGGGATATATACAACCTAGAACAAAGATGCAGCTATACAACAGTCGTCGGGATGTGGACAACCTAAATTGTCTAGGGATTAGTCATGTAAAACAGGTGTTGAAATTACATGACATATGCGTATGATATAATGTAATGATAGTCACATACTAGTCACTCCGTTTACCCTTTGTTGCGTCACAATAAAATTCGTATCCTGCTCCTCTCACAAAAGGTTCAATGATCTGTATCCGTTTCAAGGTGGTGTGATCTGTGATGTTTCGTCTCGGGAGAATAGTACAGTTTCGAGATCAACCAGAGGGCAATAATTAACTATTGTCCCTCAAAGCGGTTATTTTCGCGTAATATATTATTTGCTTTTTGCTCATAATGTGTACATTTTGGAAGTTGCAAATACTTTTTAACAGTCCGCGTTAATTTGTATTTTAAAAAACATACATCTTAGAGCCTTAAGGTTCTTATTTTCTCAATTATTAGAAGAATTATTAAAATTTAAAATAAACAATTTCTTGAAATAAAAAAAGATAATCTAAATAAACATATCAGATAAAGCATAAAGTGTCCACGTCACGGTAGCGTACTAGTAAAATGTCACCTAAGTTAGCATAAGTTCACAATAACATGATAAAGGAAAGCAAACTCACGCGCCATGTGGAGGCGTGCCCTTCTGCGTGTTTCATCGCACTTGCGAGACTCGGCCAGAAATAACTCGATCTCTGACTCACGTCTAGACGTAGGGGATGAATAACAACCGTGAGGATAGATTAAACGGGATTTCGAACATGAACGTCTTTTCCTCTCTTCTGTTCATGCTCCCCTGCTGTTTCTATTGCAAGACATGGAAGCCGAGAAAACAAATTTACATATTTTTCATATTTTGTAAGACAAAAATTCCGAGAATTGTTATCAGTATGATCAGACAAAAAATGTACACGCTCGATGTAAACTTTCCAGGCTTATCGTACTGAGGTTGGATGTATGATGTTCAGACAAAACCTTCCTTCGAGGTTTGAAGATGAAGGTATACCCAGAAAATGAACCATTGGTATTAATTTTGATATTCATGTTTTCCCACGTGGAACAATGATAATGCCGCCAATTACTAAGCACGAGTGTATGTCGAAGTATAAATTCATTTGTTGATAATGTTAGCTATTGCATATGAAAATGTCAATATGTTTCAAAAGGTGGAAATGGAGCATATGTCTAAAACCATGAAAACTATGAAATGTACTAAATGATACATAGAAATTCAGATTCCTTTAGGAAGCCGCCTGAAATGGTTTACCTAAAAATTGTCAAATTGTGGTAATTGATGGAGAGGGGAGAGGGCCAAGTGCCCCTTGTGTCCCCAAACCAAACCGTTTTATATCAAATTAGATATCCGACACTTTTTTGTTGAAACAGGGCCAGGAGGTTGATTTCTCCCAACCAAAATGGGGGTAAATGGAATGCAATAACGGGGTTTTTAATGATCCATCCTGCTCAACAAAAATAAGTTTTTATTGGTTAGTCTACCATGCTTTAAGGGTTTATTAAACCGCAGTCAACTAGAGAGCCAACAGGCTTCCCGTCCCACCGGACATTTATTTGAAGCTATTTTAGGGGAAATTTAGGGGCGGCAGGAAATGTGAAGATGACTCCACAACGTGTGAATATCGGATGAATTTTATTCTTAGGCTGTTGTTGCCTTTGGGCGGGTGTTACTATGGGGCATTATCAAAATGCCCGCAGTGAAAACAACAATTGGATTATTAAAGCTTCAATTGTTCTGTTCTTATCATGTCAACTACATAATCATCCCTGAAATGTTATTGACAGCTGTCTTATGTAACATAGCTAATAGGACTGCAATTCTTCCTGTATATGGAATTATGGTAATTTTTATTTTATTTTTTGATTCAATAGATATAATTTAATGAAGTCCTATATAATCTAATAACTGAAATACATAAAACTCACTTATGTCACACAGGCAAAGTAACGCCTAAAATTGCAAATGAATCGTACAAATAATTGTAAAATGGTACATGTTATAAGAAAAAAGAACATTTTACATGAAATGTCTAATCATCATTATTATTGGATGCATTCAACAAATTTAAATTGAGTTTATATTTAAATTGATGAATAGAAGAAGGGTGAAGTAAATCAGGAGAAAGATTGTTCCAAAAAGACGGACCAGTACACACAATTGTTTTTTGAGAAAATGAAGTGCGTAAACGGGGTGTGTGAAAATCATTCCTTTTCCTGGTAGGGTATGAATGAGTATCCAAGTTCTTAGTGAAAAGAGAAGCAATAGAATCAGGCAATTCATTTAAAGTTGATACATGAAAATACCCAAATTATAGAGAAATATATCAGACACATGTAAAAGGTTATTGTTGAAAAATAAGATGTTTGAATGTGAATTATTCTCAAGGCTCTTTTTTGAATGACCAATAAACTATGCAGTTGAGTCTTGGAGCAGTTGCCCCAAGCTAGAATACCGTGATTTAAATAAGGGATAATCAAGGTGGAGTATAGATTCAACAGGACATCAAGAGGAAAGAAGTGTTTAAGTCTGTTGATGACGCCAGTATTTTGTGATAAAAGTTTACATAAATTTCCAACGTGCATTTTCCAATTAAGTTTACAGTCTATATAACAAGACCAAGAAATTTTGTGTGTTTAACAAATAAAATGTTTGTGTCATTAATGGAAATGTTACCAGGTTATGATGTTATGACGTTACTGAAAATCATGTATATAGTTCGTTTTAGTCACATTAAGAGATAATTTATTGGCATTAATTCACTCCAAAACAGATAGTAATTCATTGTTTACAACGTCAGCAATGATATTGGGATTTGGATGAGTAAAGAAAATATTGGAATCATCGGCAAAAAGTATGAATGACAAAATGGGGGAGGAAGTTCGGAAATAATTAATGTAAAGTAGGAACAAGATCGGACCAAGGAGGGATCCTTGCGGGACACCACAAGTAATATGTCGTTGACATGAATCATGATCATTTAAATTAACATAATTGTTGAGTGAATCAACTGTCCATATGAAATGTACATGAACAAATGAATAAATGTGAATGAAATTAACATACTGCTGATAAACTCTTGGAAATACATGTACATGTTGCAAAATCACCCGCATGGCATGGAAAGTACATGTATAGTACATGTTTTCTGACATCAGGATTCCTGTCATGTGTTTCTAATTATGATTTGTATGACTCCTCGTATTGAGGTACGAACAAAATTCTTATCATTCTTTTTGGAAAAGGAAACATTACATGTGCGTTACTTTTTGATCATTGGTAGAATAAACTTAGAGATATATTTTCTTATATTCCTGGCAAGAAAAAAAATGTAATGATTTCAACGACCATGAAAACATGTCAAACAATACACTTAGTGACAGATTTTGTTTACAGTCTTAAAAAAGAAAGAGTCGAAAGATTGGCATTTAAACCATTTGTTAGTTTTTATCAGGATCAAGCTTTCAAAAAGTCTACTTTTTGGAAAATGACACTGCAGGCCTAATCATCTGGATTAAATCTATGAATAGGCATATCAGTAATGGGCAGAGGCATTATCAGTAACCAAAATTAGCAAAATGGCAATCGAAGCAAAACAAAAATCTGTAGTAAATACAGTAACAGTCTAGTTTAACAACAGTAGCAATATAAATCGTAGTCGTTAATTTTGTATTAACATGGTAATTAGTAGAAGTAGTTTGAGCAGTAGTATTATAATCATCAGTCTCATACGAGCAGTTAATCACTTAAATCGTGAATGATTATACAGTCTAAGAGCATCAGTAATAAGAGTTGAACAACAGTAGCAATATACGTCGTAGGCGTTTAAGTTGTATTAACATGGTACATTGTAAGTAGTAGAAGAAGTTTGAGCAGTAGTATTATAAACATTAGTATTTTTTTCATCATTAGAAGTAATAGTAATATAAGTAGTAGTAGTATACTACTACTACTATAGAAGTAGTAGTAGTAGTAGTAGTAGTAGTAGTGGTGGTAGTGGTATAGCAGCAGTATTCAAAATAGTAGTAGCAGCATTGAGCAGCAGCAGTACAGTAGTCGTAGAAGCAGTGGTAGTAGTAGTATTAAAATTAGTAAGCAGCAGCAACAGAATAAGCTAGTTGTGTCAGTTACAAGATCATATCAATATTTAAGTCTTATATGACTTTGATGTACATGTAACACCTCAGAGTCTATAATAATATAGAAAAGGGGACATCAACATCCAATTAGGGAAAATTAATGATCGAAATTTTGTGATAACAGGTGAATAAATCATATTGACTACATAGGGCTACTTATTAAGTTCCATAGTGCTCACTGACGTATTTTAGTTATAAAACTCACGACAGACTAAAATAAAATTCGTTTTTTTTTTTTAATTTAAATCTAGTCCTTCCCCGATTAATGCTGATGGATGCATAAGCTTCGTTCTAACATGGAATGACACACTTTTATGCAGACACTGGTTTCCCCTCGAGTCTAGAGGATTATCACCATGTCATCATTACTATTCACACGATTCTGTGCATTTGTCGGATGGGAATTCTGAGCAAGTGAGATAAGGAGCTCTTAAGTCATTCGTTTTACAGTTTAAATAAAGTAAATGTTTTGAGCCTGAAGTGCGAGGTATAGGCCTAGGGTGTGCTTGAAACTTTGACATCTCGCACGAGCAGTTCATCACCTAAATCGTGAATGTAGTGTCAGTGTGGTTTGATTTAAAAATGTTTATGGTCGAAACGAAATCACAGATTACCCTAAGGTAAGTGCTTTTGGATTGCCAAGTTTAAATAAGTTCCAGGCTTGATCGCAAGATATAATCTTTCCCTCGCTCGTTTTAGCTATTTAAAAATCGTTTGGCAGTATATTTATGTGTCAAAAGTGACTATGCATCATTTGAAAATGCATCCTGCAATATCAATCCATAATATTATAAAACACGTGATCATTATTAATGGTGACCGTTATATGGTATCATGAAAAAGAAACAATCCATAAGTTTATTATATGAATGATATTGGAGTTTCTCGTGCGTCTTCACAAATATACTCCTCATTATCTTTTTTCTGTTACTAAGTTTATAAATCTAACACTTGTGAGTAATTGTCTTCTGACGGTCGCATAATATGCGCATGTATGTTGGGAGAGATAGTTGTGACACGCGCATCAAGGCGTACGTGAGCGGGGTCGTAGGTTAAACCACAGAGCTCAAAATAGTGCCCTCCCACGTAAAATCTCTATGAGAGGTAACTACTTTGGAGCTTCACGAAATGCCTGACCAATCGGAAGCAACATCCGGTGACATAACTATCTCTCAGTCTGAAGTGTGTGTCATATTTCTTATAACTGAACAATAAAATTGTCTTTCGTATGGCTCATATTGTATTGAGCTGTTCAAAATTGCTTACATGCAAGTGTTGTTGGTATCATTAAAACATATTCATTGAATTGAACGGTATGCCAATTGATTCGTGTATCGTAATGTAGAAAAAGCAATGAATACAAACATAGAATGTATGCAAATTGAACTGATCGAAATGAGAACGTGTTTTGTTTTGGAAATAATGACACGCCAATAGCCGCATACAGTAATATCGGTGGAGAGGAAATCTGGCTTTCAATATGCAGACGCGCAGAAATAGATGCGAGACAAGAAAAACATCAAACCCCTTCATAAACAGCTGTTGAATACATATTCAGAATATTATGCATTGTTCCTCAAAAGCATGACTAAGTATTCTAGCACTCTTAAAAACGCATCGTAGCTGTGACTTGAACGAAAGAGGCCCCTATTTATTTTACTGTTATATAATGGATATTGACTGCAGCTATGACTACGCTAAGTTTGACAGACGAAATATATCAATGTTGTCGGTTGAATTGCAAGAGGCAGCTTGAAGTACCTTAGTAATAAAAGCTCCTGAAAGGGTTAATATCCCAGTTACACCAACAACAACGACACCAGGGCAGCATTTCACGAAAGTGTTATACCTACAAGTTCATCGACATATCATAGAAACGCGTGTGTTGTAAAACAACAACCTATATATTTAAATTGGATGTCGGTAAACTTGTATAGCGTTGTGACTAATAATACTAATATTCGGTTCTTATACGGCGCATATCACATTGTTATAACGTCCCTATGCGCTTCCAAAGAGCGTTGGAAATTATTACCCTATAACGGCTGCCGGAGCTCTTATTTCCACGGAGTCAAATTTCACTCTAAATGGCGTCAGCTGGGAGTCAACTCTATTCCTAGTTAAAGTGACACGGATTCCGAATCAAGTTGACTCGGATTGTGTGGCATCAGCTGAGAATTGACTCAATTCAGAGTCAAGATGACTCCTTTTCCGTGTCACTTTAATTAGGAATAGAGTTGACTCCCAGCTGACGCCATTCAGAGTGAAATTTGACTCCGTGGAAATAAGAGTGGCACAGTGCATTTCAAAGAATACTCCTACCAAGTACCCATTTACCTCACCTGGGTCGAGTGTGGCATATGAAGATAACTGTCTTGCCAAAGGTCATTAGTGCCGCGACGGGACTCGAACCTCAGACCTTGTGATCCACAGTCCGGTGACAATCCCCTCGACTACGACACCTCTAATACCCTAGTTACACTAACGAGACCGACACCAGACCGAACATGAAATTAACATTGCACACAATGGCCCCCAAACACTGACATATATCGGTATGTCGGTGTAAAGTCGGTCTAAAGCAGGGCTCCCACTTAGCCGAATTGGAGCCTCGAGTTGTGGCGAGCTGGCTCGAACTTATGGCAAGCCGTTTTATCATTAAAACATATTTCTTGATAATAATTTTACGTTGTAAAGCAATGGAAATTTTTGATATCAAGAATTGAATTCGTGATATCAAGAATTCGATTTCGTGATATCAAGAATTCGATTTCATGATATCAAGAAATATGTTCTAATGATAAACTGCTTGCCATAAGATCGCACCAGCTCGCCACAACTCGTGGCTCAAACTCGGCTAAGTGGGAGCCCTGCTTTAAGGTGTGACTAAGGTCGGAGGTTTAAAACATATCTGTAGAGAAATCGTTTACCCTAAGGTGCATTCAGCAGTCTCTACATCTAAATGGGTCACATTGGTATTAAATTGGTGGCCTACATCATCATGTCCATCTTCGTTTCTAATGTGACTTTTTCTACCTAGATAAGAAACTACATCTAAATGGGTTACATTGGTAATTAAGAAATGAATCTGTTTGAATGGCCTACGTTTCCTGTCCATCCACATTTTCATGTGACTTTTGCAACCTAGATAAGAATTAAAAGTGGAAACCTAATAGAAAATGTTTAAAAACGTCTCATTGAAAGGTTTTTGTTTGTTGGTTCTTTGATAAACCTGCTACACGTGTAATGTGCCCAGCAAAGCAGGTTATAGGTTAGTTCTGACGGTATGCTGAAGAGCTTTATTTGGCTCTTTAATAAAAGTGTCATAACCTGTTTTGCTAGTCAAATTGAAAATCCGCTAAATCTTAAATAAAGTTTTCTTTAGTACTTTGTAGCATAGTTTAATAAAGAATGTAATTACATGCCGTCTAAAATAGGACTGAGAATCTAAGAAAGAGAGCCAAAATACATTATTTTGGAATCATCGAAACGGAAAATTAATTCCCTCGAAAACAATTTGTAAATAGGACCTGCATGTTCATAAAGGTCAAATGAAACATCCAAATAAACTCTAAATACAAAGTGGCCTTTTTCTTAAAAATGCCAGAATGAGATTTTGCCCCCTCCCTTATTTCTGTCAACTCCAATAGCATGAACGCTTTATCTCTTGCGGGTTCCCACCTTTCAAATTCAATAATTCTCTAAAGTAGAGAATTGTCTGTCATTTTACAACTCAATTACTACTTAAAAATTGGAAATTACCATCATAACTGAATCATTGAAGACGCCTTTTGATTTTCCCTCATTCACACACTCGGAAATCTAATAATAACTACGTAATATCATTAAAAAAAAAAAAAAATTAAGAATACTTGTTTTAATATCCCTCATTGGTTAGAGAGGAAAAACGGGGGTTCCTTAGAAGCAAGACATAAGGATGTCTGACACATGTTGCTATGGGAACGAGGGAAATGCCCTTGATTGAGAGTTGAGACAAGCAGCTGTGTGACGGTGACCTCTAACAGGAAACCAGAAGATTTAGGGATAGAAAAAGAGATTTCTCCTACACCAAGACACAATAAATTCAGTCCAAAGTAACATTCATTTTCTTACATACACTTTTCTACTTTAACCAAATTTAAACATGTATACATACATAATGACATAAGTGATTGACCATTGGGCGACTAAACAGTTTTAATACAGGGAAGACGGCGTATTCCCTTAAAGTAAAGTGAATTGGTAACATTGCCTCAGATTCTGAAACAATATACTGGATTAAGCTCATGCTGCAATGATAATTATAAATCTTTAGGTCAGTTAGGAACCCCATGACTTTTACGAGCCGATCGCCAGTCTGATTATCAAGTTATTTACGATTGGAAATCGAAATTTAAAAATCGTTTTCGTAACGGTTTTTAAAACACCACAGTCTATCGCGGAAAATGGGTATGGTAAAACCGGTCCCTCAAAGATTTTTACTTTTTGAGGCACTTCATGATTATTTTGAAGCGCGATGTTATTAGGGTTCAATATTACACCATATCACAGACACTGATAACACGTAGGGCCATGCATCTCAGATTTAACATTGTTAAATGATGCCTTTAGTTAAAGCATATACTGCTTGTATTGGCCTTATATATACGAACAAAAAGAAGAATAGCAGAATATCAAACCACACTGACACTACATTTACAATTTAAGTGATGAACTGCTCGTACGAGATGTCAAAGTTTCAAGGGAGTAAGATTAAAGATGTTGAAAACGTACTGCAACCAATTATCCTACATGATAGCTAGCGTATAAGTAATTTTATGACGATACTCGAAACATAATCAAGTAAAAACCAAAGAATGTATAATACCCGGCGAAAAATAGATCCGGAGAAGGGAAATATCCTAGGGTAGTTCTGGCGTGGAAAAAGACATCGCAAACTTGCTCGAATTGTTAATAAAAATGTCAAGTTCTATTGATAGAACAATGGATAACCACAACAATAGATTCAAAGATCGATAGGGGAGAGGGAAAATGCCTTAAAACTTTAAAGAGGGTCTGGAGAGAGGCATCATATCTTATCAGTAGAATTCCGATTAAAAACGTCAACTTAGATTAAAAGAGCAATTGATGAACACCTAAAGGTGATCATAGCAAGAAGTATTTTCCACGATCCAAGTTAAAACAATGGTGCCAAGGAAGGAATGGGAATGAAAAATGTCTAAATAAAAATGAAAGCATTAGCCTTTTACTTTACAGGCAACAATGGTGGCTAAAAATATGAATTACTTTGTATTTAGGTTGCATTTTTTTGGCAAAAGAACAAAGGATCATTGTGGGAAATATTTTTAAAACTTTGAAAGTATTATTATAGATATCAAAGAGAGCAATTGAGGAACGCTTAGAGCTGAGTGAAAGATGCGATTTTGGCAGAGAAATGTTTACAAAAAGGAGAGAAATAAGATCCAACTTTAAAACTGAAATTAACTCAATTTGAAAGGATTCCATACCAGTCGATTTTCAATACGATTTTATGGAGTATCAAATTTTAAAATACAATTCATAATTGGATGAATTCATAATAATACAATTATGGCAGATATTGGTAAACGCAGCATGGCTAAATCATGAAGTAGTTGACTTTCGGGTTGACAAATGGGTTGATGAAGACCCAGTAAAAAAAAAAAATTATGATTCCTGTGCCTATGTAAATCACTCAAAGCCATCGGTATGGAAGAAGAGGAAAAGCAAAACTTTATAACGTATACAACATGTATTCATGGAGTAATAAATAACCAATATTGATAACTTAACGAAATATCAGAGAAGGAATTTTGTTGTCGCTATTTTTAAAAAACGAACAAGGTTTGGCATAATGATATTGTAGTATTTTATACTTTTCTGAAGGAGCCTGCTCATGTATTGAAATCAAACTGAGTCACACATCATATAAACTTCAATAAACTTTTTTTCCAGTCTATGTTCACGCTGACATATAAATAAAAGGGCTTCTTTTGATAATATATTCTACATCAATTTACCATGTACCGTTTTACTCCAACTCGATACTGTGCGGGGTTCCTTGAATAACCAATGGCAAAGTTTAGTCATATCTTAACAGCTTTAATTAATAACAATATGCTACATGACAAAAACTTCCCTCACACCTTTTCTTTCTTGTAATGAGGAATACATTTGAATATATCTGCTAAAGGCGTCAGAAAAGTCTTCGACCCCTCACCATTGAGGACCGAGTAGCGTGACCCTTGATCTAACCGACTACTTCCGTCTGTCACCACGAAGTATAACGGGTCAGCTAAACGTGATATCAATTCAGACACACCCTGGTTGGGAGAGGATTACGGAACAGCATTGACTATGACTGCAAAGGAAGTGAGCTAGGGAGATGCAACGACGGGAGTTTTTTTTTTTTTGGGGGGGGGGGGGGTGGAGAGTGATTAGAGAGATATACATTCAGAGATACAGAGGACTTAGACTATGAGAGGGTAAACAAAAAAAGAATGTAGAGGAAAACACAGACAAAGAAGAGGATAAAGAAAGAGAAAAGAAGAAAAAAAAGAGGGTGAGAGAAGATATCTTTATATCTTCATTTTGTATTTATTCATCGATTTCTTTCTTCCTTTCGTTATATATCAATTTGTTTATCCATTTGATATCTTCACAGGGTACCCTTATAACAAGTGCTTGTATCATAAGGGGCTGTGTAGTTTTGCAATAGGTAGGGAATAATGATAATATAAGCGGCAAATGACAGGAAACAGCTTTTAAGTTGAGTCTAACATCGCCTATACAAGCTTTATGAACTTATATTTAGTAGATCCTCAGTGATTTGATTTCAAAATTTTCTCCCCTTCCCTGGTGTATCTCCGCCAATATCAAGACTTGAAACTCCGATGTAGGGCACTGATAACTGGGTTCAATTTATTTGTGGACAGATGAACGAATATCTTAACTTTTAATATTTTCAGTGAAATTCAAGAGAAATGTCCATCAGTCTATCTTAAATATTAGTTTCAATACCTTTTCTACGTTCCTTTTTCCAAAAAGAAATCATGAACAATCATTTAGACTATAATTGTGTATAATTTCATTTATTTAGGAAAGATTTTTTTTTATTCTGACCGAGCCCTCTAAATTTACAGACCTTATTCATTCTTGACAACTAAGTGATCCAAGAATTTCATCCTCTTTTTTCTTTTGGCATCATTATCTCTCATCTTATCAAAGCAAGATTTGCAAACCACTAGTATAAAATCTTTACGTATTTTTCTCATTATTTCTTTACGGCTAATCTAAAGACGGTTTATTTAAGGAGATGGGATAACTTTGCCTCTGATTCTAAACAAAATCCTGGATTTAGCTCATGCTGCAATTATAATTATAAACCTTTTGGTCAGAAATGAATACCACGATTTTTACAAGCCAATCGCATGTTTGATTACCAAGATATTTATGATTGGAATTCAATTTTTTTATTTTTTTTATAACACTTTACAGTTTACAGGGGAAAACATGTAGACGTAGGCCATGCATCTCATATTTGTATAACTGGACACATTGTTAAACGATCCCTTTAAAGGTACTCTGTCCCTTTTGCAGCCAACCTCAAATGCTGTATAGAACTTTGCAGGAATTATGAATATGTCATGTATGTCCTATCTGTGAAATTGAAACGTTAGCAGTGTCCTCATATTCAAATTATGTAAGGAAACCCGTTTACTTGCTATACTTCACTGTCAGACACTATTGAGTGACTGACTGGCTTTTTTCTTCTTTGGTAATAACATACATGAAAAGAGTTGTAAAGGGTACATGAGCATTTGTCTACATCAATAACCCACTTCTTGTGATGGCCAAGATTAAACTGATTGAATCTTTGCGCAGCATAAAAAGTATGACCATTCGGTACAATTGTCGGAAAATCAAGACTATTACTTTTGGGCTCTATAGCCCTAAAGTCGATTTGACAACTAATAGTCGTTTTTTCCCACTTGAAGACATTTTCAAGCCCCACCTTTTTTAGGGAAGTTCTAAATTAGTATTATCTTTCAAATGCAGTCGGAATTTAACTTTTTCATTTTTTGGCCTGCAAATGGGACATAGTACCTTTAAAGTAAAAACCCAAAGGTACATTAATGTTTTGACAGTTCAAAATAAGAACTATTTGCATGCCATCATGCTATTCCAGTTTCCTCGAGTATACCCACGAGTACCATGCATTCGTGAAGTTTTTACACAGATGTCACGATAAACGACTTGATTTTACTTTCGAGTACGTCAAGTGTTTTGGCACATTTCCAGCACTGAATGATAATTTAAAAAGTTAAATGAATCTGCATTCTGTACTTTCAGTTTCAAATGAATTTTAAATATAAATGCAATAGTAACTGTTTTCTTTTTATCAAAGCGAGGAGTCTGACATTGGTTGACTATTAAGTCTACATCGTGGATAAATTTACAACCTGAAGATGACTTATCATCATGAAGAGAAGAACTAAATGTCTATCTGAAAGTAAAACATCGAAAATGCATATGATTTAGGGACAAAGTCAGTCTACGTGGAATAAAACTTTTCTTTGTCTTTTTATACATTTCCATCACCTACCATCAAGTTCAGCATGGCGAAAACGTGACATTTCCCATAATAATGTGTTGTAAGGTAATAGATTCATGTGACAACTAATGAGTTCTTACTTATAATTTTGTAATCTGAAAATTTTAAGAATTTTTTCGGAACTAAGTAGATCTATTGAAAAGGGAAAACTTAAATTGCCTTGAACTTGAACAAGAATTATATTTATGCCGTGCCGCGATAAAAAAAAGGTTTGTAGTATCATACTTGAGCTATGATAACCCGAATTCAAAAATTGTGTTTTTTAATGAAATTGAACCTTGAAAAAATGTTGCCCGAGCAAACGTTGGGTTTCATAAGACATCGGTAGTATACTATTAATTCAGGCGAAAATAAAGGTATGTCAAATATCACAAGAATCAACCAAAATGCTTTCAAACACTTTACTTTATTCCCTATATTGAAATATATTTGAATAAGTAATGTCAATGTTCGTACATTTCCCAAGGCGTAGTACAAAGTATTGAAATTGCCAGTGGTGATATTCTGAAAATCTTTGCAATCAAAATACCCCACAAATAATATTTGCGAGAAATAATTATCTTTCACAAATATAATTTCACATCTCTGTTTAGCTTGCTAATCCTAACTTGCCGCCTTTGCATTTATTTCGATCGTGCATTTATTATTCTAATATGAACTCTTTTTCAACTTTGAAAAATGTCCAGATCATCCTTTTTTCCTTGCAGAAAAAAAAATGTGACGATGAGGAAGAACTTGTTTTCTCTTGGCCCTGTGGGCTCTTAAAAGTCTTCCTGTTTTTTCAGTGGCTTTGTAGGTAATTAATGACAATCGATCGACTTTAAGTAGGTTGAATGACGTCAAGACAATGACTTTGAAGAAAAAATAAGGTAAAATATAATTAAGTTGTTTCTCTTGCCCCGATACATGTATTATCCATGCTATTTTAAGATGCAAGAGTAACGTACAGAATCTATAGAATGAAAATTAAGATATAATCACTTTTCATTAAAATGTGTCTAGCCGCAATAAAAAAAGGTTCTGTGTCTATTTTTTTTCTATTTACCAAATAGGTATCGAAAAGAAACATTGGTTATTTTCCAAATCGATATTAAAAAGAAACATTGGTTATTTTATTAAGTGTGTTAAAATTATATTTGTATTTTTAATCATTAATGTAGAGTACCAAATTATATATCCCTACAAACTCTCACTTTTCAAAATGAGCATTTTATTCAGGGTTTGTATATTTCGGTGACATTCATATCCAAAATGCTTATGAAGGATAGTTTGTCAAAGCACAGAGATTTCAAGGAAGACCTTTGACCCACATACTTCATTCTCCTTCGTTCACAAGATGAGATACATGTAGTTTCACCTCCCTGATGGGATGCAGTGACTGTATTCTATCGCCAATCATCAGTGATAAAGCCTTTCCCCTGGGCCTTGGACGCGAATCAGAATAACATCCTTAAGTGATTGTTATCTTGATATATTCTTAGCAAAGATGGACTTAAGGAATAACGAAAGAAGGTTATGCCTTCTACGATTTCAGGATGTCTGCGATCACGGGGAGCCGAGCTAGCAGCATCTTGTTTCCAAGGTTGGGGGAAGCCAAATCGGCAACTTGTTATCCCCCTTCTTCATTAGGAAAATGCATGCGGCTTAGGAGGGTGATTCTTGTTTTTATCATTTCAAAATGATTTTGAAATGATTCATGGGATATATATTTGCCTTGATTTTTTTTTAGATATATAATATGTTTGGCCTCTTTTATTTTTTGGGGTGATTATTTTACAACGCATTTTTTCTTCTTTTCTGCTTGTTCTCAAATTTATTTGGCCTTCTTCTATTCGTTTTCATTCGGCCCTTGCTCCCCTCTCGTCTCGTCTACCGCTGTCTATTACATTATATCGAATACCAAACTTATCTCATTTTGCTTTACTTCTGTGTCAACCGGGTTGTGTGCGCCTGTGTGCGCGTGTACGTGCGTGTGCCTGCTTGTCGGTTTGTGCGTGTGAGCGATCAGGTAGCAACTATTATCTTTAGGCATATTTTCGAATCTCTTCAATGTAATTTGATTTCAAGAACATCCCCATTCAATTGCAACCCTTTGTATGTCTTCCTAAATCCTATGAACCTTTTTTCTCTCTAAACGGAATTGTTGTAATCCTTAATGTCTTTCGGCGTCCAAATTCATAATGGTTTCACGTTTTATTCTCTATTTAATTGCCTTCACCATTTCTTTTTTTTTTTTTTTAATACATAGGAAACACCATCGATATTATCGATAAAGTCAAATTCAATGGAGTATTGTACAATTATATTTAACAAGTCTGACATCTGACATGTGTTTACACGACACCACTCATAAAACATAGGAGGGTGATTCTTGTTTTCATCATTTCAAAATGATTTTGAAATGATTTATGGGATATATATTTACCTTGATTTTTTTTAGATATATAATTTTTGTTTGGCCTCTTTCTATTTCATTCGGCCCTTGCTTCCTTCTCGTCTCGTTTACCTCTCTCTATTACATGATATCGAATACCAAACTTATCTCATTTCGCGATTTTGCTTTACTTCTGTGTCAACCGGGTTGTGTGCGCCTGTGTGTTTGTGTGTGGTGGTGTGTGTGTGTGCGTGTGTGTGTGTGTGTGGGTGTGTGTGTGTGAGTGTGTGCCTGAGTGTCGGTTTGTGCGTGTGCGCAATCAGTTGGCCACCATTATGTCTCGGCATAGTTTTGAATCTCTTCAATGTAATTTGATTTCCAAAATATCCCTGAGAACTTGCAGTACAATTCAATTGCACCCCTTTGTATGTCTTGCTGAATCCTATGAGCCCTTTTTTCTCTCTAAAAACAAATTAAAGGGAAGCAATTTTTCCAGGGGGAGAGAAGGTAGACAACTGATCCTTAATATCTCTCGACGTCTAAATTCATAACGGCTTCCCGTTTTATTCTCTATATACATGTAATTGCCTTCCCCGTTTCTGTTTATTTATATATACAAAAAACATTGATAGTTCAAAGCAAAAGAAATGGAAGAAGTATTATCGATACAGTCAAATTCAATGGAGTATGGTATAACTATATTTTACAAGTCATCTGAAACTGACATGTGTTAACACGACACAACTCATAAACCATGGATTAGTCAGGTTATTGAAGAAAAAAAATGATTTCAACCCAAAATACAAGTTGAAACAAAATATTGCCCTTGCGAAGTTGTCATGGTGCATTGTCACCAAGAAATACAGTAGGCCTACCCTTGCCTCCACTTCCGTTTCTAATAGACCTTCGCATTACTGTGACTGATCTGAAGGTATAAGTACATCAGTATTGTTCTTTCAGCAAACTGCAGTACTATTATTACCCGAATCACAAAGTCCTTTAAGTACGGCCCTACCCTCTGGCGTCTCCCCCACTTAAAATGTCTAAAATGTGCAAAATTCGGGAGTTAATATTGCTTAGCAACGCAATAAGGCTGTAAATTAAATACACCGCATGCATTAAACCCGTGACCATTATAAGGGGGAGATTGGGAAAAGTATCATGGGGATAGCAACATCGACCCGTGAATAGCACGGACCCCTTCCCAGAATAGCACAGTGCGCATAAACGGAAACCCCCTGCGATCCGAGTGTGGAAGTGGCAATTAGTTGGAGGATCTTTACCCTGTGCATTCTGCGCGACTGCCTAATCATAGAAAGGGGGTTCGTTCAGAGGGGCTCTGGCTTTGTACTTTCCCTGGTGCCATTTTTGTAGATTGGCACAGTCGAGATGGTTGGGACAGTGTAAAAGGGAGCTACGATCGAGCTTGCAATTGAGGCTGTTCAGTTTCATCTTAGAACCTCTGTCCATTATTAGGGCTTTCTGCTGTGTGTCTTTATTACACTAACTGCTGCTTTTACGCCGTACGAGCACAGACTGTTCGTGATTGAAACAACCAACCTGGTCGTGACTTAGCATTCGGACAACTCTTCTTTGTTTCTGCTCCAGAACCTAGTGAATATCTTTGGAACACTTTGGTCATAACACTTGGTCAACGATGGCAAAGCGACGGTGTCTGTTCGGTTTATTGGCTGTTGCTTTTCTAGGTAAGTTCTGTGCAGGATTGTGAAGGTTTTTCTCGTATTTATAGCAGTCTTGGCGCTGAAGCGCATCTTTAATTTTACACGACTTAAAGTGGAGTATGGAATTTCATCCATTGTGGTTTGGATTATAATCTGAAATGAAGAATACTGACCTTTCTTTAACCGCACCTACTATCATGATAGTCACACACTTAAACAAAATCAACTAAAATTTGATATCTGTATAGATATTCTAACCAAGAAATGTGATATCAGCAGATCAAATTATTACAAACACTAAGCACATTTGTTAATACCTAGATAGTGCAACGCGCATAGGGTTTCACTTCTCTTCATCAGCCTGTGTGTCTCCTTCTTGTTTTTCTTACAACTAACTTTACTAAACACATGGGAAACACAATGGAAAGCTGAAAGTTATAGGGGTAAACCATGGTGTAACATGAAGATTAGTCTCTTGTGTCTTGATCACATGGTCTTGCAGAGTAGTATCATTCTTAGACCATGCTCATAGAATTTATTTCCGAGTGGGAAATCTTATATAAATGAATCCAATATAGCGTAAAAACAAGTTGGGGACCTTCTTGTGTTGAGGTCTCGTCTTCTGAAAGTCAGTGAATTTGACTATATTGAAGAGTTGTACTGTGTGTCTTTACTACTCCGACAAAAGGAATGAAGCTGAGAAGAAGAAAAATAACACAACGCCAATGCAAACACTTATATCATTTCAATAAGAGATAAGGAACCGTTCTGAATATCAAAATCATACTCAAGCATAACTATCTGTTCCAAATGTTCTGCAGTAGGTGCTTTAACCTTTACCTTTTACTGTTCGCCAAATTCCAAGTGACGTACAGTTGCTTCCTTTAGTTTGGTCGTTACCAAGTCGTTAATCATAATTACTGTCATGGATATTGATGATTATGATTCTAGGATAAGGTTCGAGTCTCAAATCTTAATGGTGTATTCATTTTTATTATAATTGAATAATGTAAAATATCGTACACGTGAGACAACAGGGTTTATGGTAATGACGTTAACGGACATGAGATTCATCTTGCCTGCATGCTGTTGATAAAAATCATACCTAAGTTGATACTGAAATAGATAATGGAGAGACCATTAAGGATTGCAGCGGCGAAAGCGTTGGTGAAACTTAGTTTCCTGAATTAAAGTTCACGAAAGGATTCATCTGTGATTTGCCATCGATATTTCAACAATTTTGTAAAGCATTTAACAATTTGCATTGAATGTTTCATCTATATATTACCTTGAATTCGTTATGTCAAATTACATCCTTATTCCAAATCACTTTTCGACCCAGTATCTGACAATTATGGTGACGACAAACAATTCCATTTGATCATTTTCATTCTTTTTTCGATTCTTCATATTCATTTTCTTATCAATTTCAGTCATATGAATTGTTATGAATTTGCTCATCTGGAAGTTAAATATACATATATTTTCTTGATAACAATATCGTTTTTCATAACAACATTCACACTTTGAAACAATATCAATCCATAGCATTACAATCCAAAGAGGTACGATCGTAAGGCTTAATGGTTTCTGTATAGCAGTTGCACTAAGACTGCTGTAGGCCAAAGAACAAAGATCCAGACAAGGATATCCAAAAATATCTTTCCCCTGATTAACTTCCTATAAATCGTGCACTTATGACTGAGATTGGTATTAAATAATTTGATTTGGCTTCCGTTTCATTGTCTTGCATTTCATCAATTTGACTTCACAAGGCAACTTCTAGCTGATATCAAAAGTAGTTCTGGCGGGGCTAAATCCCCTAACGACAAGTTCCTCAAACGTAAGATCAAAGTATATGTCGAGGCCCCCAGTGTGGACGTGCAGTCACGAAGAATGAGGTCACATGACTGTCATGAAGAAAGATTGACTGCGTCATCCATGCGCATGTTGCCAAAATAATGATGATAAAATACGTTAAAGATAGAGGCCTAAAGCATCATGAGCCACAGAATTTGACAAAGCTTTAAAGTTTACAATTGCACTCCTCTAAATTGTGATACCTTTCTGTTCTGATAATACTGCATGCGTTTGTATTACTGTAACGGGCAGCAAACAACAAATAACTGAATTATAATGTTGTGTTGTACTGTTCAGAGAACCTGACGCTCAATACTAGACCCTTTAGAAAGAATTGGGAAGAACATGATAAATGGCTCTAAATAAAGCAATTATTAAAGCCTAAATTCTCTTTGAATCATTTGCTATATGTATATGTGTATATACATTTATGTGTGTGTTTATACGGGAAACCAAACCAAACCAAACCGTACTACAAATAAACGATGTCTGCCCATAGATTTAGGCAGCAAGGGGCCAGAACCCGACTAATATTCTGCAATGTTCAGATAAGGTAATCGAACCATCGAATTAACCGTCCCACCCACACTAAGCAATGTGTGTAACACGTTATCACATATCTGAAAATGTTAGTTCTGCTTTCTTCAGTCTCCAGCATATTTGTCACCTTGCAAGTACATTTCGCTAGTACCAATATCCTCTTTTACCACAATTACAAGAAAACCTTTATCTTAAATGATCATTTCATTTAGAGAAATCAAGATAAGCTCTACTAATAGTCAACCTTATACTTAAAATGTTAAAGGCTAACGGAAATTTATGTCACTTTAACATACAAATTGGGGATTAAATCGAGGTCAGAACGATGATTCATAAGGGGAACCCTAGATAAGCCGGGGGTTGCATGTTACTCAATGTTTATGTATCTGGATCATGTCTTGTCATTTCATATGAGGTAAAAACAACGCTACAGCTTGTTCTGATGTTCGCAAGTTATTTGGCTATATTTTCTCGGCGCTTCTTTGATATTTTTGCACATTTTGTTGATGAGCAAATATTGGGAAATAATTTATGTTAAAACTGTCTATATGCATGTCTTGCTTTTATACGTCGAGCTGCATTCAGCTTAGGCCACTAATTTATTAACATATTGAGGGGCGGATGGAAGGGATATGGGGAAATGACAAGGGGGCTGACTCATTTTTCAAGAGCGAATTCGTTGCCTATGCTATTATTGTCTATGTCATAGCTGCGTCGATTAACGTGGAAATCATACCGTAATAAGTTGCTTTGTTATGCATTTTTAAAGCAAAATACATTAAAGACGTTATATCTAACTGTAGGGTGTGTGATGGATCTAAAGGGACGATGGATGATGTTCCCTCTTTATATAACAGAAGCCGAAAAACTGAAAAAGGTCCACAGTTGTCTATGCAAAAGCCTAAAAAGGTCCACAGTTGTCTATGCAGAAGCCTAAAAATATCAAAAATTGTCTATGCGGAAGTCGATAACCTGATAGCTATCTCGCAGTAGATTGTTTAAACGATATGTAAAGAAAGTATTCATGTGGTAATATGTCCTTTGGTTGGGCACTCTAAAACAAAAGGCGGATCATGTCACAACCACGCCATCCATCCCAATTAACACCTATCACACTTCTCACACAGTATACCACAAACAATACACATATGTATTGAACAACAGGCATGACGTATAAAGACATCACATTTAGAACTAATGTTTTTAAAGATCTTTTCAAAGAAAACATACAGTGTTTATTCTTTTTCTAATTCCTGCATACGAGGCGTCAATTTTGTTGCGTTATTTTATACATTTGATAAAGTATATTTCGGGAAGTAGTGCATACACCAGTATTTATACTTTTTATTTTGCTTTCCTTGTTGTACGTTGTCATTTTCATGCGGCGTGCAAAGGTCGCACCAGTTTGTGACGCAGTCGTACGTCAGTATAATGACGCTTCGTTTGCAGTAGGCACAATGACATTTGTTGCCGGTTGAAGTAAACGATCATACTTAAAACCTGTCTGCACTACTTTAGCCAGGAGGGATTAGATCTCCCTGAATGGTCACTGACAGGTGGTTATCGCATCAAATCAACTCTCAATTAACTAAGAACAAGGGGATCATATGGGACCAACGGGTACCGCTTAGGCATTGTTTGCTATACAGAGGGCGCATGTAGCTACAAGTTGTGCAGTCCCGCTTTAATAAAGCAAACTTTGATGCAAGCTTTGATGCAAACTTTTATCATGTTTATCAGTAGACGAACTGCTAAGTTATCCTCTCCAAGGCCCCTTTTTTAAAAATAGATCCGAGACATAGAACAGAGGTTCTTACTTGATGAAAGGAAGGTGGTAATTAAACAAAATTAAGCTACTAGTACTACCAGTCGCAAAGGAAATAATGATTGTGACCTGTGTTACAACCAATGTTAAGGCCCCATCCCACAACTTACAGTTTTACACTCTCTAATTGCCCACATTTTGTTGGTCTCCTCGATTGCAAATGATCATGTTAACTCCAGAAGTGGAGAAGCAATCTTGAATAAAACTTGTAGAGCGATGCTGTAGAGTGGATAAACTCTGTATTGAGGTCCTCCATAATCCAAAGGATTTTCTTAGCTTTGTGAGTTACCTTTACAGGACGATGCAACATATTATATCTAGATTTAAACATTATATGATTATGGCTCTCAAATTAAATTTCCTCTTGGCCTACATGGGATTTAATCAATTGTTATGCAAGCAATCAAAATAGCTAGGTGGCAAAAACGTCATGGATTATGTTATAGATCTTTAGAATCATAAGTAATGATCATGGCAATCTCTAAAAGTTCTTCTTGGTTGAGATATGGTTGTGTGTTGGTTGATGCGTCTGTAAGGGCGTCAGACTATCTCGTTTGATCAATCACGAGATTCGTATCTAGGAACTCTTTATGATCAAGGGCTTTCGTCGCCTCTTTAAGCTCAAGAACTGAACTGCTCAGTCTGATTGATGATACATAGTACCATTTCCTGTAAGTGTTGATGCAGGGATCAACCATGTGCCCCTACCAAAGTTCTCTTTTCTTCGCCGTTCCTTGGCTGTTAAGATTCCTCTGCAAAATCAAGTCCATCGTACATGGATATTGTAGTCTCCGATAGAAATTTAAAAAGTCTCAATTTTTCAAATAGTTTAATGCGACGCTTACAATCCGAGGAGTTGATCTGAAAGGGATCAAATAAAACACTGAAGTTACATATCACATCCAAGTGATTGTGATTATATACGTTTCCTCACGGTAACAACCTGATTTATTGAGTCTAGATTATCATAATTGTGTACTATTTCTGCCTGGAATATTAGATGGTGAAAATGAAATAATGTAATTGCATTCTTAAACTTATGACATGGTTCATGTGTAATTTATTTCCATACGCATTTCTTCTTTTCAACAATATAACATCCTTCGTGAAATACATTGTATGGTCTCACAAGTCAAAAGGTCACTTGAAGATATGTAATTCGAGAATTTCTATTTTATTTTTCATAAAAGTATAATTGCAATGAATGTTAAATCATTTTTTAACTGGTGGTTTGTTGCGCTTATAAAGGTAGGGTGGTGAATTTGTTAACAAAACTAATGTAAAGACAATGGTAAATTTATCCAAGGGAAAACAATGTCACAACTATGTTCAATGCTGCTGTGATGTTAATATTTTTTTCTTCGGGGGATGAAGATTATTTCGATGAGATTGGATTTCGTATACGTGATTTTTGTTGTTGTTGATTTTTTAATTCTCCAAGTGTCAACATTGGTGACCTAACCCGAACTCGTTGTTCTGCAACATTCATCATGTGTTCTATACTTATATTCTGAAATATTTTCAACCGATTTATTGTGATTGTAAAAATACCCGATTCCAATCTTTAACCTAAAGGTCCGGTCACACAGAGGGGACGCATGCGGGACGCACGGCCGGCGCATGGAAAATTTCCAATTTTGGCCAGTGCGTTGTCGTTCGCTAGGCGTGCGTCATCACTCGTTACTCGTTCGTCGAGCGCGCTGGACCAACGCTGGACCAGCGCTATGCATTCGTCGTCATTCGCTGTGTGCGTCGGGATTTTTTGAGCATGCTCAAAAGTGTGCGCGGAGCTCGACGCATGAATGTACACGCCAAAGGCACGCCAGACGTGCGTTGAGCGCGCTAGACCAGCGCCAGACATACGCGGGGCACACGCCCTGTATACGCACAGCGCGCTAGCTACACGCTGTGCATTTTGTGTCAGCTCGCTAGCTTTTCCAAAATCATGACAAAAGTTAGGCACACGGCCTTTTCCGATTTCCAATGCGCTGGCCGTGCGTCGTAGAACGCGGTGCATGCGTGGACCATTCGTCCAGCGCGCTAGCAACACGCTGTGCATTCGTGGAAGTTATTATCATGTGCGCTCTGGGTACGGTCTGTATGCGTACTGTATGCGCCCTGTATGCGCTCAGCGCGCTAGCAACACGCTATGCATTTGGTGTCAAAAGTTGGGCGCACGACAACGCACTGGACAAAATTGCAAATTTCCCATGCGCTGGCCGTGCGTTCCCCATGCGTCCTCCCTGTGTGACCGGGCCTTTAAGCAAAATGTGGAGACTAAGGTTCAAATAATGCTAAATATATTACTCATTGCGGATGTAGTATCGAAAATAATATCGCTAGTGATATTCGTTTGTCTCGCAATGTGGTCAATAAGGAATCTAAAAGTTCACGACGTTTCGTGCGCTATCTGCAACACTTCGTCTGGTGATAATAACTACTGTAAGCAAGGGTCTTTTATACTCTACGGGAGGACCGGCGGAGCGGTCCATAATTCGATCGATAATTGGAAGTGTTGCAGATAGCGCACGAAACGTCGTGAAATGTTAGATTCCTTATTGACCACATTGCGAGACAAACGAATATCACTAGCGATATTATTTTCGATAAGGTTCAAATGTTACAACAAAAGATAATGACCAAGTTTGATTATAACCTACTCTGTTTTATATTTTTCTCCCCGTACAGTGGCATCTACCCTTGTCACCACAACTAAAAGTGAATCTGACGAAACGGGAAATAGAAGGCCTTCGGCATCAGACTCTGGAAGTGGAGGCACAGGGGTAAACGGTGGTACTGGAGGTGGTGCTCGGGGTGGTGGTACGATTCCTGGTGTGAGTGCTGGTGCAGGAGGCGGGGTTGGAGGCGGCGGAGGAGGTGTCAGACCCGGTAACCCCAATTTCGGTCTTCCTGGATCCAGAGGTGCAGGGACGGGCTTTGGAGGAGGACCAGGGGGAGCAGGAGGAGCAGGAGGCGCAGGAGGACGTGGAGTAGGTGGTGCTGGAGGAGCTGGAGGCGGGACGGGGGTTGGTATCCTTCCAGACATCCAGGTTATTGATCCTCGCAATCCTGCCAGAGGAACCGGTTCTGGTTCACGCTACCCAGGTTACAACCCACGTTCTACATACCCAGGACAAAATTATCCAGGATCACGATACCCGAATGTCGGCAATCCCGGTATGAACTACCCTGGAGGATATCCTGGAGTAGGAGTAGGTGGTTTTCCAGGACAAGGTGGCTACCCAGGCAACAACTTCCCAGGACAGAACTACCCAGGCAACAACTTCCCAGGCAGCTACCCAGGATCCGTCTTCCCCCATGGAGCAGGATATCCACGCAATGGCTTACCAGTGGGTGGACCAGGCTACAGGAACCCTAGCATGACCGACCCTAAGCGTTTCCCAGGAAGCCACATCCCTGGTTACATCCCAGGAAGGGGTGGAGGCTACGGCGGGGCCGGTGGACGCGGAATACACCCTGCAGCAGGAGGACCAGCCTACAACGGAAGACATCTTGGAAATAATATCGCTGAGGTGAAAGGCCGCAACTTCGGTAAAAAGATCGGTATGGGCTTTGGTGCACTTATGGCTGTTGTTGTAATAGGAGCTTTATGTGTCGTAGGTACGGTTGTTTCAGTTTTAATAGCATGTGCCCGACGAAGACGTCGCAATCAATTAAGATAGATATTCATAGACATTTTCCATTTAGCATAAAGTGATATATCTATCCTGCTTGATCCGTATCCGACTAAAATTCAAACTCGACGCTGGGTTGAAAGTTCGATCTTAAGGTCGGGTTTATAAACCGAAGGTAGACAGATACCTGAGTATTGTCTCAGTTTAGCATGTCTTTAGTTTTCGTGCCGGGTTTAACTGGATTAGTACGGGCCAACAGGTGTCAGGTCTAGTGTTTACGCAAACCATTCGTTTTGTGCCATTCATTATTAAAGATTTAAAATCCAAAATACAGACTTTCTGTCTATATTTCATAATTTACAAAAACAGAACAGGAGAAAGAGTCAAGAATTAAATAATTTAGTTTATTTCGTGTCAAAGATTTGTTTCGGCGAAGGAGACACGTAAGGCCAAGCCTTTCCCCATAATTATTAAGTTTAAGCATTGCCTGCTAATAGGATGTAAATCATGTACATTTTGGTAGTGTGTTTTAGTTCTTATTTTGTATGTGGCTACAGAACTCACGAATATCAATAATCTACCTCGATCGTGAGGTACACTTTCATCATGATCGAGATAGATTACATGTGTGTACATGAAGTATAAATATTAATTGTGTATATTTGAAATATTGTTTTTTAGTTATCCATTGAAATATACAGATTGCCATCATTCTCGTACGTATTCAATTGTATGTGTTATAATGTGGCTAGAGGCAATTATTAGCAGTTCATATGTATAAA
Source organism: Strongylocentrotus droebachiensis (assembly GCA_035222895.1). Taxonomy (NCBI): domain Eukaryota; kingdom Metazoa; phylum Echinodermata; class Echinoidea; order Camarodonta; family Strongylocentrotidae; genus Strongylocentrotus; species Strongylocentrotus droebachiensis. The sequence goes on along the minus strand of JAVYIG010002901.1, from coordinate 85,989 downwards.
ACATGTGATTTTTGTCACAAATAGGATATGAGAATTTGTTGTAACCTAGCATTACTGCATTAAACATTTTCTCTATCACCTTTAAATGATCTACACGTACTTAAAGGTTTAAGATCCATATTACATAGTTTAACATTTACTTTGCAGTTAAATGCAATGGCAGAAATGACTGTGAATACTGTTCTAATTTGCTGTGTTGAAAAATATACAAAGTATTCAATGTATTAGAATTTGTATATGCTTATTATATCTTGGCCGGTTCAAGAATATATTGAAGGTAATGTTGAAATAGAAAAACCGTTGGTATAACGGCTTACGAATATTTTTAAAACAAGTCTTTGATTCCTAATTCAGTTTTTTATCGTTCAAATCTCAAATTGAGTGATAACAAACTACTTTATATTTTTTATAATCAAAATCATTATGTTAGTTATTGAGGGATTGAAGGTAGAGAGAGGTTTAAATAACCGAAAGTCCTTGAAACACCCTACTTTTTGCAAGGGAATTCGATCTAAGAGTGGACATGGAATATGAAATTATACCTTTATTAAGATATATTTGTATTGAAATGGGTGGAACTGCTGTGTATAATTGACCTGATCAATCACTTTCTTTCTGACTAAAAAAAAATCAACCCGAAATTTTCCATTTCCATCTAATGGGTTAAGCCAGTTGTGAGATATATCTTTTATCAGGTCATGATCTATATGACCATAATGGGTTGATCTGGAATATACGTCAGAAAGGAACACAAATAGAACTGACAAAACTATGCAGTTATAACAGCGCGCGAAACGTTTATTAGTGATAACGGGTATTCAGCAAGTGATGGTTGTTAATAGTTAGAATGCACACATTTGTATCAACATAAATACCATACGTTTAAAAACGTATTACAATCGTGTCGACAAAGCTAAGAAAAAATGGAATTGTCTGATTTTGTTTTCCTTCGACAGCAAGATAATTATGTATCAGTACAATTTACGCTCGGTAAATATCTATTTCTTTGGTAAAGAAATGCTATTCACAGTTTTAAAAGTGTTTCGCTATATTATAGCAAGTTTCAAAGATATGTATTCTTTATCCCATATATTGATGTATATATAAATGGTCAATTTACAAGATGTACAAAAGAAGATTAAAGACTGCATTTTTACCAAATGAAAACAAAGCTTCTGCAGTGTCATGCTTTTATGGCTCATGTGTATGCCCTGGCTTTCCATAATTATTGCAACATGATAATTGGTTCATATGATACCTCAAAGCTTTTGGTTTTTCATAGTACCTTGTAGCGTACCGATACATTTTTGTTAAATTTTAGTGAAAATAATGTATTGTCCATTAGTCTCTGAAGCTTAAGCAGGTGATAGATTATCAGGCAATCTGTACGTCAATATAAATTGTATTTGAAGAAAAAAGAAAGAAAGTTAGGGCAGTAGGACATTTATAAATACATTTTCCGAATGGATATTGTCAATACTGTTAGGGTGAAATTTGTGAATCATGAAACCTATTTATCCCACCCCCTCTGAAAGTTTAATAATAATAGCATTTTCATAACCAGGGGATGAAAAGTAGGCATTGCGACGGATTTATTTTTTTATATATTTTGTCCTTATCAATATAAGTTGTCAATATAAATATATCAAATCGCCGTTGCCTGTAAACATTTAATATTTTCATTTATCAGAACTTTATAGGAAGTTAGATAGGAAGATAGATTGAAGGCAGATTAAAAGCTCTCTATTTATAGGAATGAGGACAGTCAACTCGATCCAAAAGGGATTACTGAGTTGCAATATAGGTCCTTTCTACCCAAATTAACCAAGCTGTTTAAATCACTTAATTTCACATGGATTTTGTCAAATGAATAATTCTCTGAATTAGATAAATGCAACAAGAATGTCATACTTTTTTTAATAACATTATTCTGCTTTATAGCATACAGCAACCGTTATGGTGATTACAATTCATTACAAAATAATCCCTGAGTCTTTGTGAAATGAACATAGCTTGTACAGGTATCCTGAAGAAAAAAAATATAGTTACACAAATAAACAAAATATAAATTTAATACTCAACAAAGTGATTTTTGAAAACAAAAACAGACATTGATTACGTTTATCATCCAAAAGGCTAGATATTAAGTGAATTACTTCTGTTGGACCGATTGCAGAATTGTAGCATAGATATTTCTTCCCCATAACACATTGATAAACGACATTCTACAGGTGAAGCCGACTTCTAAGTATACAATTACAAAGACTATGTAATGCCTCTATTGTTTATTGAAATCTTTACTAAAAGAAGAGATAGTCGAATATTTATACACTGAAGTACATGCATCTCTCGCCGTAGCTTTCTCTTATCATATCCTACTATCGTGATGAGATTATAAACGCCATCTTTAATTATCAATTTCCTTAAAGGATCTTAAAATAAACTTGGAAAACGAAAGAACCTAACATGATGGACACGGGCAATTTTGTGATCTCACATAGCGTTTTTGTCTTGCCTTCAACATACATGTACTACCTTGTTTTTGAAAAAGAGGTCACAAGTTTTTGACGAAAAGGGATCCTCGAACCAAGATTCGCACTGACAATCACTCTGAGCGACAAAATTATGACACATCTATATATAGAGATAAAGATAAAGATCGGGCCCCGGTACTGTAGATTTAATCAGTCCGGAAAATATACTTAGTAATTGAATTCATTTGTCTGCGATAGAAATGAGGCTATATATATTTAAAGGCGGTTTATAAAAGAGAGGCCATACTTGCTTATAATTCCTTGGACGTAGAACATTCACCTATGTCCAGCACTCGAGCCAAATCAAAAGCAGATCCATCAATAAAATTTGACCGACAATAGGTTCCATATTTAGGATGCCTGTGGTCAGTTTGATCATGAACTGATTAAGAGTGGCGGAAATCATTCCGTTGAGGGCTTTCGTAGATTATATGATACATGCGGTGCTGAGCTGGACAACATGCATTATGCTTTGACTGATTATATCCTGTACACTAATGACAAACACATTAACAAGTGAAACGTTTTTTAAATCTATAACCAATACGAAACCCCTTTATTCATGCAGTATCACAAAATGGTATTGCTATGAGTGGCTAACGACCACAATATATTGTTTTTAATGAAATGAAAGACATATTATTGCAAAGGGATATGTACAGTTAACAATTAAATTAATTTATACCTTGACCAAGTTTTGTAATATGTGAAAATTGTATTCGTCCAGATTTAAGTTTCTTGATAATGTGACATAGTAGAGCTTATATACGTAGTTAAAAGTATTCAACAAAGAACCTAATTAAACCAGTCAACCTTTCATTATTCAATACTTAGATCACAACAAAAAAAAAATTACAAGAGTTATGAATAATTCAGTTGTAGATTATATATCCCTTTATGTATATCATACAGATAACGCTTGCATACCAAAATACCAAATTAAACATCGAGTTTTTTCATCTGGAAGAAAAAATCCATTTGTTTCAGTACGTTGTCTATTCATCTGACAAGGACCTGCAGAGTTTCGTGGGTTTATCTTTTAAAATATTACTAGGTTTTCAAACCACTATGTGGCAGAACGGCTAGCCAAAATGACAGATACTTCCCTCCCTTTTAGTTTTCTGAAGACCAATGTCGTGAACATCGCCACTGCTATTTTGATTTTAAGACGTAGAGGAAGCATTTCATTATCGAATAAACACATCCTGGATGAGGTGCATCCCATGACAAGGAAGCAAGACGGTCATGAGTAATTTATCCAGGTGACATACCGGAGAACCACCCCATACCACCCACACACACACACTTACACCCACAACTAATTAAAATATTTATTTCTAAGACAATTCCCCTTAATCATTCTGGCCCCATGACACTGCCAGACACTCTGACACTTGTTATCCCCCAACGGAAATTCCCGGTCAGTGCCATCACTTCAATTAATTTAATTGACAAATGAGATTCAGAGTATTTTTTTGCTTCTTCTGCATATAGGCCTATTAACAATTTATTGCCCCTACTCCCCCCCCCCCCCTCCCTCCACAAACAAATAATTGTGGTAACAGCCTAGAAATATAGAGCCACTATTCTAGGAAAAGCACCAGGACTACCATTGCGGCACAATTGCCTCTTGGACAATTAACTCAACAATGTAGAGGGATTATGTCTACATAAGGAATTACTTTGCCCAACAGGGGTGGTAGTCCAGGCACATGGCATTATTAATTTACCGCGGGTCCAAACACTATAATCACGCACATTCTAACCACCAGAATCACTCAACAAAATCATTAAAGGTGTTTATTTTTGGCAGTCCTGGCGATTTTTGCCGAAAATGAAAATAGCGTGGTTAAAATCATGGCCAATCGAAAGTATATTAATATTCGTCATGTATCGCATGGCGGGCATATGCTGTTTCAGACGGGAAATGTCCATATACTAAGCTGCACCTGAAAGACTCCTGTGCTCAGGCCTTACATACCATATACAATCAGCGTGTAAATATCTCCAATTAGCAAATGTTCACTCTTGTTGTTCTAATTGTTTTTGTCTCGAAGCAACATTTATTATCTGTTGCTCTCGCGGCGAACAATTGTACTTTTACTTCAACTATAAACATTTGAAATCTCGTATCAGGCATTATGAAGAGAACTGAATGAACACCATGCAATTTCTATCTTCGTCTACGTATTGAATCATGCTGAAATGTTCTATAGGTCCGTAGCCAGTCTGAGATATACTGAAGTGCCAAACTTTGTTAAAGCATGACCAATATATGAATATTAATGATATCAATATGATTCCATTAAACCAATATTTTTGTGTGTTAAAATCTACTATCATCAACTTTGCCACATTTCCCCTTGTATGTAGATAGTCATCTTTGTGGATTAAATCAACCTTGCAAAGATTTAGTGAGCATAGTTTTAGGTAAGAACTTGAGCCGTTAAGAATAATTTTCGTTTAAGAAGTGTGCAATCGGTTTCTTAGTAAGCCGGCGTACAATTTTTGAAAGGCTGAATGCTGAAACAAAATCAAAGGAAGACTCACGACCAATCATAAAATCGGAAGTCAAATTCTATTTCTATCTTATTACAATATCTTGTTGGAAAAAAAAGAGGCATAAATTCACTAGAGGAAGCACGTAATATGTTATCCTAACAGGATTACAGCGGCCTAAGGGTGACATCTTAATCATATTTATGTTTAAAGGGTCTGTGTTCTGATATAACAGGGGCAAATCTGTCTGAAGTCCATAAAACACCATTTGAAATTCATCGAAACGTGTATGGTTCTGTTATGTACACCATGTACATGCTCTATGAATAGCCCAGCACCTGGTACGATCAAGCCATCACTAATCACCGTAATCTCCGTCCATTAACTGTGAGCCTTAAAGAGAAGTTCGAGTTCTGATAAAGATGGAAGTAATATGTTAACAATTTAATGCTTTTTAATGTTTTTATCCCAATGTGGGAAAATTTACAGTTGCGACGTCTCATGCAACGGCTAGCTCTTGAAGTGCCCTCCTATTATAAATATGAAAACAAATTATTCAATTTCTGTACAAAGCTTGATGCGACATGTGTGTAGAACCAGAATTCTCATGTTTAGGTGAAGTGTTGTTAATCGCATGTGATAGTTGCTTAGCAGGATTTACTATCATTTTGATGAATCCCAAACCTCGGAATTCTAAATTACGACGTTATCATTTATCCTCAATGTCATAACAACAGCTAAACCTTAAACTTCATATTCAAACGTAGAACTTAAACCCCTAAAAAAGATGCCAGATTCAATCATGTCTTTGGCACTAGCCTGAACCTGACATCCTCGAAGATTTTTTTTCGGGCAAGGCCAAGATATGATTCATAAAACGACGAAAATAGGATCACTAAATTGGCAGTATTGGCTAGGAAGAACCCCTGTTTTTTTGCTTCTCGATCTCTTGACTTGTCTAAAGAGTTATAAATTACTGCGTAGACATCGTCCCTATCAATTCGCTTCGAAGACGACTTTGGTAATGTCTTATAACCCTTATTTCTAGAAATATTGCTCTTGACGGATCTGACACTGAATGGACACCTAGACTCCCTCTCCACCCTCTGTCTCTCTACCTCTTTGTCTGTCTGCCCCTCTCTCTATATATATACATCTCTCTCTCTCTTTCTCTCTGTTTCTCTCTATAATGTCTATCTGTATCTCCCTACCCTTTTCTCATAAAACTTTATGGTAAGGGTAGGGAGCGATAAGAACGAACAATCTGTTTTTATGGCGAACAAAATCGAGGCATTAAAATATAAATTAAAATCCCAAACTGAACTGGCAACTTACAAAATACTTATATCAGCCTATTTTAATCATTAATAAGTGCAAAAATTATATTGTTATGGTATTCGTGGAGTAACTTTAACATGGTTTGAAAGTTATTTAGAATATAGAACCTAATTTGTACAAATAAATAAAGCTAAGTCTAATACCGAAAAACTTAGATGTTGAGTGCCTCAAGGATCCATCCTTGGACCTCTTTTATTTATTATTTATGTTAATGACATTTGCAATATTTCTGATAAATTGAAGTTTATTTTATTTGCTGATGACACAAGTGTTTTTATGTCTCATTCTAATGTCCAGGTTTAAAAAAAATGTTTTTAAGCAAGAAATTTTGAAACTTTCTAATTGTTTTTTTATTTAATAAATTCGTTTTAAATTATAATTAAACTAAGTATATGGTTTTTACAAATAAAAATATTGATTTTAACAACAGTCATTTACAAGTAAATGATCATAAATTGGAAGGTGTAGATATTCTGAAGTTTTTAGGTATCGTAATTAATCATACATTGAAGTGGCATGAGCATATAAATGTGGTGTGTAATAAAATAGCAACAAATATTGGTATTTTATATAAAGTTCATTTTTATCCCTTAAATATTCTGAAAATGTGGTATCATACTTTAATAACACCATATTTTAATTACTGTATAGTTGCATGGGCACATTTTAATAAAAATGATATGTTAGGGTTGCTTAAACTTCAAAATAAAGCAATACGCATTATCACTCATTCCCAATATTATGCTCACTGTAATCCTTTATTTTGTAAACTTGGAATTTTAAATGTAATCGATATGCATAATTTTTATATTGCAGTTTTCATGTTTTCATGTTTTAATGGTAATTTGCCTACTTTTTTATCAACATGTTTTAACTTGAATTGTGATGTGCATAATTTTAATACTAGAAATGCCCTAAATTATCACCTCCCCAAGATTTGAACGACATGTATGAAAAATTCAATATTTTTTGAAGGACCATTAATATGGAATAGTATACCTCAGGAAATTGAAAAAATGCAAAACCTTCAATCTTTTTAAAATTAAATATAAACAATTTCTGTTAAATAAGTATAATAATCAGTAATAGGATGGGCAAGTTTGACACTTAAAAAAGAAAATCTATTTGTACATGACAGTACGTTTTAGTTTATTGTTTTTTTTTTCTTCTTTTGTTCATGTTTCTTTTTTTCCTGTATGTATGTGCCATTGGGGTAGGCTTTCATATAAGGAACCCCTCCTTTCTGCCTATCCCAAATGCTCTCATAAATTGCCATTGTTATTTGTTATCACTATCTTGTTTTGTATTATTCCATTCTGTATTTGTAGGTTTTAAATGTTTTTATGAAGAGTGTTGAATACATTTTGAATTTGAATTGAATTTGAATTAAGGAATGTATTGATAGATGAGATTTTACGGGGTTCGTTTTGCGATGTAAATATCAGCATACTAATGCAATAGACCATGAAATGTTTTTATTTGATTGACATTGTTATTTCAGTAAAGGGGACATCGGGTGATCCGGCCATTCTATATCTATCTATTGGACCCTGTTTTGAGGTTCGAATGATCCTAATTAATGGGAAGCTTTCCAAATTATCACAAAGTCACGGTTACTTTCAATTATAGAAGGAGCTATGATTGAAGCTATTGCAAGATGCCCCCCTACTTATTAATTTTATGATGAATTACTTTAAAGAAAAGTGTGTTGTTTCACGCTAAAGGATTGTTATATAGTGATATAACTTTCCACACCTCACATCACATCAATGGTCTCATTACAAATCATTCAAGACATTGAGGGTTCAGTACGGGTATGAGATTGCACCCGACAGTGGCCTGTACTTATGACGAAGAAGAGAAGGAGGGACACCGGGCTTATTTGGGATGGGGCACCTTGGGCATCGGTCCTTCTCCGTGAATAAAATATGAAGTAACAAGCTAGGCCACAGACTGGGGGTGTTCTTTCGACCTTCCTGTACAACTAATCCCCTTTTCTCTATACTTTCTTTCCATTGCGATCGCCCCCCCCCCCCCCAGAAATCATCCTAAGCAAATTTTAATAGCATGTTACGTCACCTTTTGAAACGTCCGAACGGTACAGTGACCTAAAGATGAAGTTGAGTTCTGGTCATGCGATTGCATTGTGATAGAAACGGTGCGGAATCGATCAGAAAAAGTTGATCATGTAGCATATAAGTATTGATGTGTACTGCAAGGTTCTGGAGTCATTAAATTCATGATAAGAAATTCGGCCCAGTCTTGGTAAAGTAACAAGCACTGTACATAGAAGATCTTTATTGGACTTTACAAACAAGTGTCATAAATATCGGGCCTCATTTTTAAGCTGTTACTTGACATATTAAGAATTCGAAGCATTTGAAGAGCAATGCTTTGCAGAGGCATTTTTTTCTCTGATGTTCTTCCACACTTGCATAATAACGCTCACAAATGAGTTTTCACCTCTCCTCAGAACTCAATCTTCTCTTAAACCGAGACGCTATTTCTAAATGCAATTGTTTTTTAAGTTGATTTTTCGAAAGTGCTTGTGATCGTATTTCCCCCTCCTCTTTTAATTCCATTTATCTATGTGTAATCCCATGAGTGCATCAGTTTTATTTGACTGGGGCACGAACCCGCCTAGCCTCTTGTAGCCTCTTCGCTTTTTACGGGATATTTCGGTTCCCCTTATCTGATGATCTTGTAACCGCTAAAACTTAATTCTTAACTTGATATAACAAACAGGAACATGTGGATATTGGGCTCATTTTAGAATCCTTTGAAGCAGTGAGTCACGATTGATCTTCCTACTTATCGGGGAGCAAGGGAATCAAATAATTTCGCCGAGGACTTAATTTGTGGTGTTGACCGATCGGAAAAGATTGTCACTTATGAAATTTATCTTGGAGTTAGTGATATGTAGTATTTAAGATCCCTAGTAGGAGTTCTATTGGTTTGAGGGCCCCATGATTTATGTCCAAGTCCCCCCTTTTCGCTAGGCACGTTTTAAATAATGAATGAAAGAACATCTAAGCAAACCTGCCCCCCCCCCCGCGCACCCAAACATGTTTTATTAAAAAATGCCCCTAAAGCTCACATGAAATTGTCATTTGATTTTTCCCACATAAAATAATGGAATATCAATTTATGAATGGGAAGGCAACTAATTATAGACGGTGACCTCCGACAGGGGCCTGAAGACTTGCTTTGATATTTTTTAATCTAAAAATTCGTTCAGTTAGCTTTTTCCTTGATCACGTGTTTCCTGATACGTCTCAATTCCCATGTACATGACACTGTCATGTTTCATCTGCGAATAGTTGTTGATTTTCATGCCGGCTCTAGGGGAAATTGTCTTTAGTTTACCGAATAAATAAAATGAAATGAAATCAATTCACTCTTATTGAAAGTAAGGAAAAAATGAGATAATAATCAAACTATTTATCCAATGAAGTATAAGTGTATGCCTCTCTGTCCTCATCGAATCGACACTGTTAACGGACAGCTGATTTGCCTTCCCTACCCCCGCCCCCAAAGTTCAGATTCTGAAACATTATATATTTGAGAGACGAAGGGGGGGAGGGGTACCTGTTAAACACCACAAGCTAAACGTTTTTTCTTTTTTACTGAAGCTCTAAGGAAATTATCAATTCCATGACGATAAACCCAACTTGTTTAGTATTTTAAATGTTTGAAGACAGACTAGAAATGAATTGACATAAAGACATAGTGGTTACAAAAAATAGATTAAAGCAATATTTTGCTGATTATCATGAAAATTGAACAGTGGCGTAGGAACGGAACCCACGTAATAGTACGTGCCCCCCATCACACCCTTCGCACAATGCAAAATAAAAAAATATGGATAAGATAACAGTGAGAGTAGAAGATACAATGTGAGGTCAATGATGGTAGAGAGCTACATTTACGAACACCTGTCTTCATTTCAATAATATGAATAAACAATTAATTTGACACATTTGTCAGCACACCTGAGTCATTTTTACGTAGGAGAGCATGTTTCCTCGCCTTCTTAGGGGTACCTGCATTACAGGGGGTCTGGGAATTCAAAGAAGAGGGTCACGAAAAGCATATTTGTTTTAAATGTCGCGGTTTTTTGTAGGGGGAAGCGTAAAGGAGTAGCTTGTCTTTTTTTTTTATCTCCTTCATATACGAAACATCCTAAATGAACGAAGTTTCTTCATTATTATACTAAAAATAGAGGTTTTTGTTACTTTTGGTATTCACCCCTTCTTCGATTGCAAATACTGTAGTGAGGTCCCTGGAAAGCACAGTATTCCTTATTTAGTTGTACATGAATATACTGTTTTTGTAAAGTCAATCGCAGTTTTGCAGGGGTTTTACCAGGGGCGCGTAAAATACGAGAGGTAATACGTCAGTAGTCAAGGTTTCAATGATTAGGGACCTTTGCGTTGATACATTTCCAACACCCAGGAGTAACAAGATTGGTAAGGCTCCTTCAAGAATACCCCGATAGCGAGATCCTGCTCACATCATTTCGTTATGATATAGTTAAGTTTCATTTCCAAAGCATTTATGTCATATCACTCTTGAAGTACTACTTAACTATCGCTGTAATTTGTTGCTGGGGATAACGCTCGAAATAGACCCTTTGCCTTTGAGAACTTAACGATCAGTTTAAACATCTGTCTTTAAGAATATTATAACCACATTGACACAAATGTTGGTTTGTTTAATTCTCTATCGTTTTAGCTTCTTTTTTTTAAATGAGACTTTAGGCGAAATAAATTAATACTCAATTTCGTCCCCTCTTTTTTTTTTTTTTAACCCGTCTCAATTTTGTTTTCTTCTTTTTTATTGTTGTTCTGAAACAAAATATATGATAACGAATATGAGATAATTTAGACAATGAGCAAACAATAACCATTTATAATGCAATGTGACATTGTTGTGATCGAGCTTCTGTGTGCACATGCAACCACATCTTAATCGGACATATTTTGTTGAAATTGACCCGTTAGCAATTCTGTGTACAGAATAAATATCGAATATTAAAAAACATGGAACCTCGCTCATCCTATTTCTTCGAAAACTACGGACGGGAATCTAGGAAACAATGTGAATTTCCCCTATCCATGCAGCAATGCGCCAGGACGATTATTGTATTCGTGCACAACTGAACCAAAACCCAAAATAATGTAACAAGATATTACTTGTCTCTATTCGTATTTTTGATCTATCAATAAAGTCCTTGGTATGATATCAGTTTTTGAAATGACACGTATGAACGCTTAAAGTGACTCGGTAACGTTGCCTCAAATTCTGAAAAAAATCCTTGATTTAGCTCATGCTGCAATCATAATCATAAACCGTTAGGTCAATAAGGAACCCCACGACTTTTAGACGCCGATCGCCTGTCTGATTATCAAGATATATATATATTTGGTTGGAAATCGAAATGTCAAAAACCGTTTCCTAACGATTGTTATAACATTACAGTCTATTGGGGAAAATGAGTATGGTAAAAGTGGTCACTCAAAGATTTCTACATTTTTGAGGCACTTCATGATCGTTTTGAAGCAATTTTGTTTAGGGCTTCGATATTACACCTTTATTACAGACACTGATAACACGTAGGGCCATGCATCTCAGATTTAAAATTGTTAAACGATGCCTTTAAGGGGCCCCTGAAGCAGGCAGCATGCATTTAAAAGTGACAGAACTTTCCAAGGAAGTGATGCTTAGCAACCAACGATTGTAGGAGGCCGTATAAAGGAATCATGTTCAGGATGCAGCTACATTATTTTGGCAATGACGCAAGTTTATCCTGAATAGATTTAAGCAGTATAAACACCCACAGAAAACACACACTAAGTTGATTATTACTAAAAAGAGTATGCGAGACATGGCTTTTCGGCGCATATTTACCAAACGGAAGAAGAGACTTAAAAGTCTTTCGTATTAAAATGGAAAATTGTCTCTTAGAAATATCAACAAGACGGTTTTGACATAATATTTTGTATATTGTAATTCGATGCGAATAAAAAATATAATTCGAAGTCGACCACCTGCTGAAATTTCATTACGTTCAGTAGCTGACTAGCCGACCTTCAATGCTCGTAGTTTTTTACGATGGTTTGAAGTAATTATTACTGTTATTTCATTCATGAATTTCATATTTTTTTATGAGTACAGGGGCACCCATGTTTACGTTTTAATATAACTTCTTCATGATCCAGTATTCTTTTGAGCATTTTCTTTGTTTGTTGTATAAACACGCACAAGTGTGCGGCACGTTTTTATATATAAATATGTCTGTAAGACGTGAATTCAGATTTTTTTGGGGAAATAAAGTCAATTCAATTGCATCTTATCAATCCTAAATAAAAAAATTGTTGAGTGAGAATTCTTAATGACTCAGAATAAGCTGATTCACCCTGAATGGTCAAGCGTTTTTTGGATTAAGATCAAGAGGATTAGGGATCCCCCTCCTATCCGATGAGGACAGGAGGAGGGGTAAGCTGGAATACATTTCAAACGGATTGACGAAGTTCAGGAGCTAGGTCAAACACGAAGGACTAAAAAGCGGCTGAATCATTGTCTCCAGTTTCAAAAACATAGTGCCTAAAGCTTGAATACATAATGTAAGTGGCATTTTAAGGGAAACCTTATTTGGGGTATTATAATGTCAAACTAATTCATACTTTGTCAATTCTCGAGGTAATTCAGATCACTGAATACACATACTTTGATCCCTTTGAACTTCTAAACTTTGTTTTAGCGGTTAATTATACAGCTAGGTATATTCATCACAAATTTAGGAGACAGCTAAACCTCCTTAAAAGACAAAAGATTTTGGGAAACTTTATGTTTTGTCACTTAGAGAACGACATATTGTTTTAGGAACATGAGGTAAAAACAAAGATTAATATAAAACGAATAACATGTGGCAGTGCTCTTTAGATAGTAGCCCACCAATGATGTCAACCTGACATTGTATCCCATGACTGTCAAGGAGGTTAGTGACTCTGAAAGCAATTACGCAAGACATGATACCAACCTTACGTAATAATTCAAAACAGAATGCATGAAAGGTTTGCCTAGCAAATTGGTATTTTGGATATACAAGAGACATCGCTTAGGAGAAGCGGTTTGATTCCGTGAGGCCTGTGAGATGCCTTTCGAATTGTTAGAGCCCATTTAAAAAAATGAATACCATTTGTATTGGGGAGATTGCTTGTTAGAAAAGATATTGTAGCTTCTATCAGCTAATTAAAATATTAAAATATGTAACAAGGACATTTTTCCAGGCGTATTCGATCTTCTCGGTTAAAGGTACTATGTCCCATTTGCAGGCCAAAAAAATGAAAAAGTTAAATTCCAACTGCATTTGAAAGATAATACTAATTTAGAACTTCCCTAAAAAAGCTGGGGCTTGAAAATGTCTTCAGGTGGGAAAATAACAACTATTAGTTGTCAAATCGACTTTAGGGCTATAGAGCCCAAAAGTAATAGTCTTGATTTTCAGACAATTGTACCGAATGATCATACGTTTTATGCTGCGCAAAGATTCAATCAGTTTAATCTTGGCCATCACAAGAAGTGGGTTATTGATGTAGACAAATGCTCATGTACATGTACCCTTTACAACTCTTTTCATGTATGTTATTACCAAAGAAGAAAAAAGCCAGTCAGTCACTCAATATTATAGTGTCTGACAGTGAAGTCTAGCAAGTAAACGGGTTTCCTTGCATAATTTGAATACGAGGACACTGCTAACGTTTAAATATCACAGATAGTACATACATGACATATTCATAATTCCTGCAAAGTTCTACAGAATTTGAGGTTGGCTGCAAAAGGGACATAGTACCTTTAAGCCCCTTTCGCATCGGATCTGCGTAGAGTTGCGTAGTGTGGCGTATCGACTACGCCGAAATAAGGCTGCGTATTCATGACAAAAATGTTGCTTCGGCGTAGCCCCTACGTAGGTTATGCGTAGGCTGGCGTACAATTGCGTATGTTTACGTACCCTGTGCATAGACACCGCGTGCCTACGGCGTATGCAATCGGCGTATTGGCGAATTGCAATCGGCTGCGTACGGTTGCTTACTATGTGCGCAAGCTCTTACTGCTTCGTCGGACAGGCGTAGGGTAACGTACTATTGCGTAGGATTGGCGTGCTGTTGCGTAGAATTGCGAAAAAATGCGTACTTTCTGCGTTTAGTGTCTACGCCGAAAGTACGCAAACAAAATTAAACATGTTTAATTTTTGCGTCCATCTCGCGTACCCCTTTGCGTCACTCAGCGTACAGTTGCGTAGTCTGTACGCAACACTACGCAACTCTACGCATATACGGTGTGAAAGGGGCTGGTCTTAAATATCTTCTTCAAGCTGTAAGTGAACGATTTGTGCCACCAAATAATTCACTGGTACCAATTTAGAGATAGGTCGATTGGCCTGTGAGCCCCGTCCCCTATCTTGGCTCTCCATTTGGCACAGGCTCCCTTAGGAATGCGAGGGCGTGGTAGGGGAACCAAAAAAGGCATCACTCCCGTCGCTTACGCTAAGATCCTTTACCGATGCCCCTGAGATGAAGTAAGTTTATAGGATAAGTGATGGCGTAGATATGGGGACAGAGGGCACCCGCCATCTCAAAGGGGAACGGGAGGGGAGAAGGAAAAAATGAGGACGAAAGAAGAGAGAACGTGAACAGAACGTCATTCTCACACCCTTTCCTTATTCGACTGCCTCGCATTTCAACCTCAGAGTGGATCCACCTCCTCCCACCCCCATCATTGATATTGATACAAGTCCCCCCCCCCCCCAAGCTACATGTAGATCCAAGATATGCCACATGAAATGAGGTCTTCATAGATCACAAGCCGGAAAGCGAATTGATATAATCAAATGAATCAGAAAGCTACATCAAGAGTTTGAAGGGCGAGAGTATTACTCATAAAGGAAACCTCCCACTACCAGATGACGTGGGGGGCTTTAGTTTAAAGGTACTACTGTTTGTAACACCGCTAATAAGCAGACATGACATAGAGACTCAGTGTATGATACGTAGTATATCATCGGTCTTTGCTAGCAGGTCTATAGGATTTACATGAAATCTATCATGGAGGCGTCATTTTAATAGTCATTGTACACTTTGCAAAGAGTACGGTGTAAACCCAGTGTTTAGTCTGCCGACAATTCGTAATCTTCCTTTACAGATATTCGGGATAGGCTGCTAAAACCCTTTGAAGATTAACAGAATAAGAAGAGGAAGTAGAAGAAAAGATCATATATTCAAATAAATAACAGCTTATGTCGCAAGAATATGGAATATCAGTGATGCTTACCGATTTATTTTAATGAGCCTTAACGCCGATTTTCTTCAGATCCGATAGGTTATGTTCCTAGGTTACGTTTACAACAAGTTTTATGATGGGTTATATTTATGCGATTGATCATTAGAAGTTGTTATAATGAAAAAGACACAATTCTTAAACTTTAAGTTACAGTAGTGTTATCGATGGTAGACAACCGGTCTGTAATACAGCTCCGGTTGTCCAGGTATAGGTGATGACGCCATTTTGGATGACGCCCAAGTGCTGACAGCCTTAGGTTGTGTTCCTAATGACAGTGTGCCTGACTACATTGCACAAATCGCGATGTAGGTAACATGATCAGCATGGTAAAGGGGACCTAATGCACATGTGATTGCATATCCCTAGGCTCCCCCTCCCCAATGGTATTGGGCTTATAATAGTCCGGGCTGGCATCCTCTACCTGATTAAGGGTGAAGTTGCGACGTCATTTCGGTTAATGTGACAAAAATATGAAGTACATTAAATAATACTGGTGATGTAGAGGAATAGTTTCTCAGAAGCGACCAGGCACTTTATCTCACAGTTTATGTGTTCATCTATCATGTATATGTAGTCTAATCTGATGTGCAACATACAATTTGCAAATCCCATGTCGTGCTTATTATGGCCATGCAGGTATGTCGTTCAGTGCAGCTCAAACAAATAGTTTTGCATGAGGTCAATACGTTTGCAGATCACAAAAACTCACAAAATTTGACTTCATCACGTGAACAGCTCGAAACAGTTTATAATCATATCTCAAACTCGAACTTTTCGCTGTTGAAGGGTTTAACAGGGTACATCACTGCTTTTCTTGATATAGTCGCTGTTCATCGAGCTTCATCAAAAGTAGCCATAATCAGAACTGTTCACCAGATTACAAATCATTAATACATTACCCTTGATTCCACCATGATTAATCTGAATTCTTTTGACTCGTTTAAATTTCCTATCATATTTGGAGGATTGTTGGTGAGCAATGATTACAAATGTAAATTCGGGTAATGATGTTCCATATTTCTAATAAATCCGTGAATCATATTTTCCTTTTAATTCTTATTGATCCAAAAGTATGTACCCTGGTATATCTAAAGGGGATGAAAAGGGATTACCATCAAACGAAATTACAAAAGATAGCTACCGTCAGACCTGGGATATGCATATTTGTATCACCCGGTATAAAGTGGCGTATTGATAAATCCCTATACCCGGGCTACACCCATGACTCATATTAAATGTAGTTATTAATCAGGGGATATATTTGAGCCCTTAATCTCTCCATTTCCTCTCGGTTGGTATCCAAAACAAAATTCTATAGATATGATAAAATGTATAAACTATCAGGAATTTCCAAACTTGCACGAACTTTTAGTAATTCCCAGTTTATGAGAAATATGGAAAGGGTACTTTAAAAATTCAAGCGTTTAACATCTTTAAATCAAAATTTAAAGGTCAAGAAGTGACAACATTTCGAAGATGTTAGCGGTGTATTAAAATTTCGCGAAACGTTTTCACTTCTCAAAATGTTCAATTGTTGATTATTTAGAGTGTCACATATATATGTATATATAATGTGCAGAGACATAGACATATATAGTCAACATCTACAGTGTGGAACTCTACAGATAAATGGGCAAAGTGCTGATTGTTCATATTAATTTAACGTGAACTAGCAACAATGTCAATATGCTCTACACCAGTACCGTTATGTTGCATATTATGCACTAGTAGCTCTAGTAACGGACTATCTCCAACTGACTTGCCAAAAAGTGAAGAGAAAGAAAGAGAGAGAGAGAGAGAGAAAGAGGGAGAGAGAGAGTATGGAGAAGAGAAAGCAATGTTGAAAAAAGAGGGATTATACTACTTCCCATATCCTTCACTCAACCTACAGCTTTGTTTTCTCGCATTTAATCTGGATAATATTGCTAAAGCTCTCCATCAACAGGAATCATTATCTATGTGTATATAGCATCCAAAAAGAATGTAAGTGAACAAAAGTATCATAATTTGTTTGCAATATGCAATATATAGGCAAAGAATTTAACTGTTTTTAATATATTAGGAACAGTAACCATGTTTCATCTATTGAAAATCCTTATCGACGTCGGGATTTGGATTATTCTCATTCATATTTATAGCGTTTTCCTCGCACATATTTGTAGGTCACCCCATCCTTCACCCTCAAATTAGCATATCTGAAAGACAAGAATTTCTTCTCAAGAACCGCAGAGGTCGCCATAACGTTTACATCTTTCACCGATGTTGCTCTGTTCACTTAGAACATGACTTTCAAGAATCAATTGACAAATAACATTTAATTAATTCTGCTGTTTTCAATCCGAAAGTGAAACATGATCATGCAAATTAGATTCAAACATGCAGGAAGATGAAACTTTATCTTTTTCAAATCGACAGCAAGGTCAGACTAGATTTCCTTCTGTCATATTATCACAGTTCATATTACATGTCTACTTGCTACTTTTTAAAAAATCACCGTTGAAAACAGAACTTTATGTTTCAAGAAATGTGACTGGCCATGAAAATGTTGTACATGAGAAATTCAGTGTAAAAATCTATGGAGGTGAGAAACAAAAAATTCATATTGATATGATATCGTTTTGTTCCAATATGATTATTAAGAAATGTAGGGAAAAACGATCGCAACTACTTTATACGAAAAATCAACTTAAGGCAATTATGATAGCCCTGTCCATCACCTATTGCAATGTGCGGAAATTACAATAACGTATTAATTAATCCAAACATGATTTATACACGATATACAGTACGCCTTTAAAATTGCCCTCGATTTGATTTCTCGAAGGTAGTTGCGACTGTGATTGATGTGCTTTACCTATTTGTGTGCATTTTATGTGCATTCTTAGGTATTCAATGGATGAATTTGACCAATAATTGAAATGATAAATTCAGTTGGTCTATCATTAAATAACATGAAGATATTTTACAACCAAAGACCAAATCATGTCTTCATTTGATTCGTTAGGGTATTATTAAAGGGAATGCAATGCAGGAAATGCATTATTTATTGAAGTTCTTGAAATCAGATACTCCTTTTGTTCGTAATATGTTCGATGTATGCATCAGCTTTTTATTTTTATCTCCTATAATCTGAAAAGAATCCTAAGAATAACGCGACAAGTATCTATTCAAATATAAATAGATCACTCTAATCATAGTAGAAGATAAACGATCCTAATGACAGATAAGCTTTTTTAACACTGATGGAGAGATATGATATCCGTAATCATTAATACATGATTCCACCCCAAGTTTATATTAACTATACTTTCCATATGACACGTGATCAAAACATTATTCATGAGAATTTAACAAAACCGCCCACTACAGCGGTCTAATTTTGAACCGCCCACCGAATGTTATCAAGTCGCTTCAACGGAATACAGACAGCGACGGTTATGCCGCCCTCTTTGATTCGACTTTGACTTGGGCTTTTATAGTCGTTTAATTAGAATAAACTTGATTTGCAATACTGATTATAACAAGAATAATTTGTTGTTAGAAAATTGAAAGAGTTTGAAACGATGCCTAAATAAGTCACCCATCTCCGTCGTTCTGTATGTCTCTTTGTTTAACCATATCTTTCTCCCCTTGTCCTCTTTTTCAGTGTGTATGCTTTTTTCCTTTTCTTTGTTTATATATCTCATTGACTTCCAATTTGACTCTATCCTCTTTAGGTGTTACCATTTTTATCTCCTTGTATGTTTATGTTTATGTTTGTTTATTTGTTTGTCTTTCTGTCTCCTTTTCTCCCTCCCTCTCCCCTCGAACCCTCTCACCTTCTCTCTTTAGAATTGATAGGTACCACCTCAACACAACAGCCAAATAAAGATAAGTAAAATAAATCCAAATTTTATTCAATTGTGTTTCATTCATCCAAGTTCATAATAAGGTAATTCTGATGCAATCATGTAAAGAGAATGATACCAGTAGCACGCCCTCACATGATCATAATGCGTCTATGATGTAAATTGCCGTTATCAATATATATATATATATTCAGAGACAGAGCCGATTTTGGGCATTATGGTGCTAGATCTGATTAATGTCTCATTTGGAAGGTTTTTTAATGATAGGATAGTATTCAATTCATTAACATTCACGTAGAAAATAAATTAAATATCACCATGTACTGTATGAAACATACAATGCTAATAAAATTGATGCTTTGAATTAGCAACGATTCGTAAAATAAGTATATGGGTAACTGTCTTTTGAACTGTTATACATAGAATATCTGTTTGATATAATGTCAAACAGTATGTTAAAACTACGAGATAATGTAAGAATCATACTGATTCTGATACTAATGTTGCTATATTAAGTGAGTTTTAAAATTGCTTCTTTTTTAAACATGAAACTGCATGCAGTTAAATGTTTTTAATGCAGGAAATGAGTTGCTAATGCTAAACAAAGTATTCATAAACTTACGAAAGCGGGTTAACAATTGTATTCCTTCCTCTTTATGTGTTTCCACTCAGATGATTCGATATATGAGGATCATATAGCAACAGACTATACATTGTTATGTCATCGTTGAAATATTTACAAACTACACAAAGGTATATTAATGACATGACATGGGAATCCATGCATTGTATTAGCAGCATGTCTATAAAATGATTTTAAACAATAACGTAGAAGAAAGAAAAAAGTGTCATTGAAAGAAATGCTTTAAGTGAACGAAATATTTGATGAAACTGAGTAATAATAGTTTTACAAATGGGCCATTTTTACCATGCTCATAAATATATGTAAATATAATATTTAAATTATCATTGATTATAAAGGAAGGGGAGCGTGTGAAAAGAAAGAAGAAACAGAGAGAGATTAATGGAGAGAAAGAAGAATATATATATACATATTTAGAGAGAGAAAGAGAGAGAGAGAGAGAGAGAGAGGAAAAGAAATAGAGATTCAGATTCAGATTCAAATTAATTTTATTGGTCCATTTGGAAATTCAGTTGTTGGCATTACATAAAGCACATGAACAATATACAATAGAAAATAATATACAAAAATAGATAATACACAGTAGCAAATGTACAATGACATAGATAGAGAGAGATAGATATAGAGAGAAAGGAATAGAGAGAGGTTGATAGAAAGGAGAAATGGAGAGGAAGAGAGGGAGAGAGAGATAGGGGGTGGGATGAAGAAATAGAAAGAGATATAGAGAGTATAGAATTGGTGAAGATAGAGAAACAGAAAGAACGACAGAGACAGAGACGGAAACAAAGTAAAAGCAAGAAGAATCTATTTGGGAGAACGTGTTGGGCAACGGAGCACTTTTGATACAAGTCACTCCATTGTGACACGGACGCACGTGACAAGCAGCGAATAATATTGTCAGAGGATGAACTGACTCTGACCTAAAAAAAAAAACTGCTGCATAATCCAGTATGCCTTGATTTAGATTGTACAATTGTTTGATCTCATTATTAATTTGCCGATGTCCCTGTCCCCATGCGTTTGGCGAGCACTGTCCCAAATATTTGTTAAAGGGTACGGTTACTTTGTCTCAGATTCTGAAACAAAATCCTGGATTTAGCTCATGCTGCTATGACAATTATAAACCTTTAGTTCATTCATGAACCCCATGACTTTTACAAGCCGATCGCCTGTCTGATTATCAAGATATTTATGATAGGAAATCGAAATTTAAAAATTCGTTTTCCTAACGGTTCTTATAACACTGCAGTCAATTGGAGTAAATGAGTTTGGTAAAACCGGTCAGTCAAAGGATTTTTACTTTTTCGAGGCACTTCATGATCATTTTGAAGCGCATGCTCTCAGATCTAACATTGTTAAACGATGCATTTAAAGTCAGGTTCTTGCTAGCACATGATTCGTTAAAGTCACTTCATTTTGAAAGGGGGACAGTTTGCATATTGTGTAATGAACCGTCTATCTATGATGTCAAATGTTATCTTCATGTCAAATTGTATGATTTGATAGGTTATTACCGGTTATACATTCTCTTCTGAGTAATTTACACCGTCCACTCACTCTCTCTTTCTCTACCCCCCCCCCCCTCTTTCCTCCCACATCTCACTCCCCTTGTCCCCATTCACCCTCTTCTCCCTTCTCTCTCTCTCTCTCTCTCTCTCTCTCTCTCTCTCTCTCATTTTTCCTCCTCTATTCTCCGAACCAATTTGTTTGTACATACATTATTATATTAACTTCCCTACATGATTTCCCATTTCTGAAATCGAAGATCTTTGTCTCACTGTATTTCTTTTATATTTAATTATTCGCTGTCCACATCATAACTCCACGAAGTAGGCAGTGAGATCACTGAACACTTTCTTTAAAGCCTGTCTGTACTAGTTTGGCCAGAAAGGATTAGACCACCCAGCGTGGTCACTGACAGGTCAACTCAGCTCTCAATTAAAATAAGAAAAAGAGGATCATGGGGGACCAACAGGCACCGATTGGGGAAGTTTTCTATGTAGAGGGAGCAAGTAGCTACAAGTAGTACAGTGTGGCTTTAAAGGTTGATCGTCCCGTTTCCCGATCAATACCCATGAATACTTTGGGATAAACTGACGTTATAAAAAACAGAAGGCAACCAATTTCCTGACGAATGCTTTTCCCACCCCTGATCGCCTCGATAACACTAAATACATAGTAATAACTCACAGCCATGGAACTCCACGGTATTTAACCCATCAAGTTTATTTTGGTCATGACCATATCCGATACTTCTTAAAGAGTGTGGGCTATTTTTAGGAGTCTATGGTTTGCTCTATTTGACGTAGGTAACTAATTCTAAAGCCGGTAGAAACCCTAACAGACCGGGTGATGTCTCTGAGTCAGCCCCTGTATACTTGGCCCAGGTGGACCCACGTGTTAACTAAAGGTTAAAGCCGACAAGACGATTGCCAACACATTCAAGAAATTAACATAAGCCTGGGGTAATTTCAACACTCTATTATATTGCGTATAGAAATTGTGTAAGGATTATGTGTTGGGTAATTATCATGTTAGCATTCATCGATATGTGAAACACAAGGATACCGAAATTTCTTTTAATTTTTTATAAAAAGGTTTTTGAGATAGTGTGCAACTTTGAGAACCCGCAGTAAAGCTTTATTTCAAGAAAACGTTTTAAAATTTCGCATAACCATGTAATCTTTACAAGAACTCAGTAGGAAAGCTTATTCCGTTCATATGTAAAAACGATGCTTTAAGGAAGAAGAATACGACATACCAATAACAATGGGGATGCCCAACACGGATATGTACTCACGGGGGGCATTGTTCGAGGTAAACAATAATGAATGTAGGAAATGTTGTACTCGATATGCAAAATATAGTGGACTCTTCTATGCTTCGACAAATTTGGCCCATTATTTCCTGGTACTTACTTTACGTCCGTTCAATATTATGTAAATATGTAAATATTCCTTTTTTAACACGCAAATTTAAATTCAAATTCAAATGTTATTGATTTCAATCCATTTCAATACATGTGGTCACCGAATTGCATTAAGGAATGGTAGGGGGGGGAATAAATCCCAGAACTCCGCATCTCCACTCAAACGGTCAACTACTCAGATCTTTCTACATTTCAATGCTTGTGTAGAAAATCGAAATTGGAATACCTGTCCGCAAAAGTACAAGAACAATCAGTTTATCTCTATAAACTCGATAAACATTTGGAAGAAATGAAACAGGTGCTAGTTTATTATCAGGTACTTTTAAAGAAACTAATGGTATAGCCTTGATTTCGTGTTATAAAAGTCACGTCAGTATAAGAATTAAAAACAAACACACATAAATTTCTTTGTAATAAATGTGATACAGCCCTAAATTATCATGGCGGTAAAAAATTCCCTATTTTACATACATAAGGGCGCAAATATATAAGGTGATCGTACATGTTCCTTCTCCCTTCTCGAGTATGTACCATCTAAGCGATATGTTATGTATCCTATGAAAAGAGAGTCTTGTGCTTGGACTTTTGGTATAATTTTGTCACAAATTCTTCGAAAACCCACCTTAACCTCTTCCTTCAATCTGGTAAACAAGTAATCACATGAGGTTCACTCATAACTAGTATTGTGTGTTGATTTTTCATCTTTAACCGAACTTGGGAGTCTTAAAATTTTGATTTCACCTGATCTGCCATTCTTACATCACTCAAGCCTGTAATTAAGCTTTTCCTCACTGTGGGAATTCTTTAAGACTGGTCATATTAATCAAGCGTTTTGGCGTATCAACACACAGGCGTAAATCCGCTCTTTCCGCAGTCCAAACTTGTCACTTCGCCGGTCTCGGCATGTGAGATGTGCTAATAGGAGAGGCACCCAGCAAAGTCTCTGCTGAAATTCTGTCGTAAATACTTCCAAGACACTTGTCTCCCTAACAAACTTTAAACGAGCCTCCCACGATGTCTGAATTAACAAATAAATAAAGAATAAATCATATTCAGAAATGAACGCTATATCCTAAAAATTAACTGGGGAGGGGATAAAATGTTACAGACTGCCGAAAGCAGTCCTATAATTATGTTTTTCTTAAACTGTTGTAAAAGTCTACAAATGTTTTCCTGCTATCAAATTTACTGATATGTTTAAAAAAAAACATTTTAAATAGGTAAATAGGCTATAAGGCCTACTTAAAACTGACAGGGAGTACGCTGCCTCTGATATTATTACGATTATTAGTATACTTGACTATTGTCCACAGAATTTGCAAAGCTCAGCCCTCAATGCCCTCTCGAAGACTTTTCTTGTCTTTCCGAAAATGTTGAATTACGAAAATGTATACATAAAAGATAATTGAAATTAATTGTTTCTGAATGCGTAATGCTGTCTACTTGATGATGCTAGCATTTAAGTATTAGATGTAGTGCTTTAAATTACCTTTATGTTTAGCTTTGGCCGGCAGTTCATAAGAACGAACTAAGTCTATGTAAATTTAATGCGGCCATGAACATGAGGAATGTCTTATACATGCAAAGGCGATTGACTACCTTCATTCATATCAAAATGTTCGTATTCGAATAACATACCATACTTCGCAGAGCCTAGCAATAAAGGCCCTCCGACATTTACACTGACTTTGTAGTAAGATATTCCATGCATTTATTTGTATTTTTCCCTACTAATTTACCAATTTGAGAAGGGAAGAAGTAGAATTAAGTGGAGTTTCCAATAGGTCCCGCCCTTAAGTATGAACATCCTTTTGTCGTGTTTGTTGTTTTCGTAGTATGTAGAGTACAGGTACACACACTATTACTAAAATGCGAATATTCCTCCATATTAGTGGACCTTTGGATTGTCGTTGAGCTTTTTCTTTGATCTGTTTCGAGAATCAATCAAGTAGTATTTATATGATTTTGAGGATCTCGGAAATACAAAAACTACAATGGGATGTCATTTTCTGGTGTACTCCATTTGCACATTAGTTTTCTACACATACGTTGTATGCAGTGAGTATTTTGATAATTTTTTTTTGTTTTTTTTACTTCGAATCACGACATTAAGCCTAATGTTTCAAGATGTTGGGCTATAACCAATACCATATATGTTCCGTTACATTAATCTGTGTTGGTGTATACATGTATGTGTATCGGGGATGTGCGGGAGTGAATGGAGTCCGATTCCGATCCTCATTTGGTAAACTCGTTCTTCTCTGCTAATCACAAATGGAAGACCCTTTACCCAATTATTCTTCTTTTCTTCCGATCCCTGACTTGTTTGATTGCTATGAAAGTCATCTGAACTCATCTCGGCATTTCCTAAATCTGAGAACATTTCTGTAATAGCTTGATTTTTCTTGTGGGAAAAGTATTCCAGCACCTCCATTCATAATGATCTGGCGACGTTTCTGTGTGTACACAGGCAGTCTAATGCACTTAAATTCTGGTGTACCACAGCAAATTTTATTGAAAGATTTTGCTTTACCTTTGTTTTTGTGTTTCAAATTTATTTCAAATCATTGCTTACCTCAACTTTATATTGCTAATAATTCCTCCTCGTTATTTTCTCCTTTTTTTTAATTGAGACAAGAAAAACATTATCGATACCACGAGACAAACGAGTATGTTCACCTTTGTGTAAAGCTTGGGGTGCAGCCAGAACTATCTGAATTATCTGTTTAGACCGTTGCTACCTTCGTGGCCTTTATGTGGACATGAGATAAAAGAACATACGTAGGACCACAGCTATAATAGGACCAACCAAATTACGTCAGAGGCTGTTGATGAAAGATGATACAATCTGACTGTTGGGGTAATTATGTGGGACTATATTATAGTCCCAATTAATTAAAAATGGTGATGTAATTTCTTTTAAGTCTTAAATGGTCATGAATTTCTTGTGGATATGTCGAAGCTTAGTTCTAGGGACAAATCACTTGTATGTTGGTTTATTCATGATTTACAATTGCTACTTTCTGCTTGCTCGTTCTTGGTGTTGGACCTGTTCATGTTGTTGCAATATTAGACCATGTGTGAAAAATATGTCAAATTAATAATAAATAAAAAAATGAAGAGGATTCCGTGATCTACAGAGAGGGTTGAGTTATTGTTTTTAAAAAAATGTGAGCTTTCTCATCATCATTTCTTTGTTAAAAAAGAACTGCTATGAAAGTGCCATTATTTTCGAAATTTGACGGAAAACAGTGAAGAGTTTGGATCAAACTTTCATACTACGTGTTTTTTATAGTCCAATATACCTTGTCATGTGTGCATTGCATGTGATTTTCAGCAATATTGAATCAAATTTACTATGATCATTTTGGTGATCCTTAAAGAAACGTCAGAGTACACACAATGTTATACATATTGTATCATCATCCTATCCCACTTGTTTGAGACAGTTTCTTCTTCTATCTAAAATTGATTACGTGACCAGGACTCGAAATTTATCTTCACGACCAGTGGCGTAGACAGGTTCGTACACCTGGGGGGGATGACTCAGGGGCGGATCTAGCTTTTTGCTAAGGGGGGGGTGACCAAAATAATGACGATGCGGAGCATCGTCCACGAGCCGCGAAGCGGCGAGCCGATTTTTTTTTGGGTGTTTATTTGAACCCCGTAAGTGATGTTTTCCTGGCATCTATTAACACAATGGAGACCATAAAAAGCAGTGAATGATAACGTCTTTTTAAATCAAGTAACAGTTAAATACACAGTTATATCCAGAGTTATCATGTGTTTGGTTAAGTTACCAGATGAGTTGAATATCTTCTCACAATATTTGCACTTGAAAGGGTTTCTCTCCAGCGTGCGTTCTTTTTTCTTTCTTTTTTTTTCTTCTTCTTTTTTTTCCTTTTTTTTTGTTGTTTGTTTTTTGGGGCCGCCCAAGGAGGGGTTTAAACCCCCCTAAACCCCCCCCCCCCGTAGATCCGCGCCTGTTTAATCTTGTGGTTTCCAAACCACAAGATAACCACAAAATACTTGTAAGATTTTCTTTTTTTTACCGTCTGAATTGGCTTTCACCGTGTGAATGCGGCTAATAACAATAAACACAATTACAATAATGATGAGGATTATTATTATCATCATCATAATTATTATTATTATTAATATTATAATTGTTATCATTATTATTATTACTATTATTATCATCATTATGACTTATTAAGTAAGCAAATATCATTCCCCCAAACCTGGGGGGGGGGATGATTGTACATGCCATCCCCCCCACCTTGTGAGGTGGGGGGATGCATCCCCCTCATCCCCCCCCCCCCCGTTGTCTACGCCCCTGTTCACGACACAAAGAGACAACACTATTATTTTGGTCTACCCTTTCAAGACAATCATTTCCGCTGAAGAACAGGAGATGAAATATCATAGGAACTTCGAAGCACAGAGGTTGATGGAAGTTCACATAGATAGGAACTAGGAATTCAGGCGCATTACAATCATAACGCCTGTCTATTTCGCTGCTATTACGTGTGTGACATAGTCATATCGAATTGCCATGACTCACCAGGCGAGGGAGGAGCATCTAACATATCACTTTCTGATAATTGCATGTTGTAACATTTCGGTTTGTCATCTCTCTCTATCTCTCTCTGTCTCTTTGTCTTTCTGTCTCTCTCTGTGTGTCTCTCTCTCTCTTTCTGTCTGTCTTTCTTTTTCTCTCTCTGTCCCTCTTGATTTATATTTATATTCATTTCATTAATTTGTATTAATGACATTGATAACGGTTATGATTGGAATTGTAATTGTAATTGTATGTATGTAATTTTCTTGAAAAACATGCAAAAGTAAGCTTTTTTAAAATTATTTCATGAAATTAGTGATAATGACTACCCAAAATATAGTTTCTTTAAGATAATATGGAATACTTAATGCGGCTCATGATCCCCAACCAATCAGAATGGGGGTGTACAGAGATGATAGTTTTGAGATTTGTTAAGTTTATTTTTTAAAATTTATACACTAAACCATTATCATTTTTGCGATGTGAATGATGTGATGCTATACCCTGTCAAGGAAGAAGCTGTCCTCATCTAGCTCTTGGTCGAAATTTCAAGCTTTGATTTATACTCCCTTTCGGTGTCAAACAGCTTCAAAGCAAACAGTTTTACCCCTTTTAATCACATCGATGCATAAAGCTCTGCCAGGCTAATCACATGCACTTTGGTTGGCTTTTAAAAATGTACACTATACCTAGCCCATGTTACAGAAGTTTTATTAGAACTCCTGTTTTCGCGTACATACGTTTCTCGATTAAAAGTTCATGAAATGCAAAATAATCAAATGACTAAAATACCGTAATAGTTATTAGGTAATTAAAACTATTAAATTAAAAATGTATTGTTGATCATGATGTCATATTCTGTTTCTTACTAGTAGGTATGTTAATGGTATTAACCAATCTTTGTATTTTATACGTTAAGACTAGATAGTTGCGTTAAAAAATAATAACGATGACGGGAATGGGGATGACATTAATATGACTCGCTTAATGCTTGCCAACAAGTAAGGGGATTTTCAGACTTAGGTATGCGCTGTAGTTTGACATTATATCGATCTCATGTCAACCAACTTCCAACAAAGTCCATTCTTTCTTGGCATACCCCCTTAATCTTAATATAACACAGTGGTTAGTCATGGTTGCGTTCTTACAGAAATAGCATAGACCTAATTCAATTGATATTTCAACCCCAGATACGCCCTCGCTTTGTCTTTGCGCGACACCTGGTGTTGTCAGTAGGGACTTTTAGATTTGCATGCCGACATAGTGGACTGCTACGTGTGACGTCATTTTAAGGCACAGTGACTTCCTTTTCAGGCAAGGATGCCACACGTAGCAGTCCACTATGTCGACGTGCAAATCTAAAAGTCCCTATTATATTAAAGGAAGATGGGAGTCAGGTTCCAACTGCAGTAGGTTACAATTCGCTGACACCATACTTGGTGGAAATACCATTAATGGGTGTACAAGTCTCACCCACAGCAAACCTGTGATCCTTTCAGAGAGTCTTCGTTAGGACGGGGACAGATCCTGACTTTTCCGCATAGGGCGATTGGTGGAAAATGCAGAGCATTACATTGCACACACATAATGCTTTTGATCTTTTGATGTAAACATTTATTTATTTTTATATAGTTTTCCCATTTTCCATGTTTTTCTTATTCTTTGGACTTTTTGACGAGATTGAATAAATCCTAATTTGAATTGAATCGAACTGAATATCAGAACAACTCATTTTTACTTTGAAAATATTTGTTATATAATCTGGTTATTACATGATATAACGTTGGCGAAAATTCCATGTAAAATGGATAGTCATTTTGAACGGCATGACTAATATTATAATTATGTTTTTAATTGAAGGCTAACAGTGTAGCAACGGTAAATTTATCAGTTTTACCAGAACCTCATTTTTCCCCTCGTGGGGTCAATACTAATTAATTAATTCACTCTCAAATTCTTTAATGGCAATCACCAGGCAGTGCACCCAACCCTGATCGAAAATCAGACCACTTAGAGTCGAATATTGCGACGGCCCAGCACTTCAGGAGTTCAAAATTGTCAACATGGTCAAACGCCAAAACCGGACTTCGTCTAACGGATCTTGCGCATACCGAGGATGAAGACAACGAATACTTAAATCACATCATCAAAGCACTATCATTGAGCAGACGGAGGCGAGACAGCAGCGAGGAGTCGGATGCTGAATCTGAAATCGAGTCCGAATCAGAATCCGAATCAACATCAGAATCCGGATCCGAAGTGGAATCCGAAATGGAATTGGATTATCCCCTGCCGCACCAGGCGGGTAACCTGACAAACGGAGCGAATTCTAGATATAAGCAAACTGGGACACTTTGGAGGGCAAACTGGGGATTGCTACCGGAAACATTCATAGCCACCTGCCTAGTACTACATGGATATATGATGCCGTGCTGAAGACATTTTTAAGAACGTAAAAACTCAAGCACCAAAGCTTACCCCAAATTACCTTTACCACTGTGCCATTGTGTAAGTCAATCACCCCACCTTCCAATATCGGAACAACGTCAACACGTTATGTGGTTAAAAACATTAATAAAAAATAACACATGTCAATATGTTTGGAGAGTAGCATTGACAGGTCAATGGTCTTTGCTACTCCCTCACATCCACCTCATCATAGTGAAGTCAACTTCCTTTTATCGATGTATGACAGTATATGTATATATTCTTAACTTTTTAAATTTTATCTTTGATGTTCTTTTTATATTTTCCACTGCATACATCGTATTTTAAAAGAGATGGGGACTAAATTAATTTCAATTAAACAAAATATTAATAATAATCAAAAATATGAATGTAAATTATATTTTGTGCTCCGTTGCCATGGCGGTCACTATGGGCGTGATTTGTGTATTACGTCTCGTGATCATTCATCTATTTAAACATTATCCTTGTTCTGTCAACGTCATTTCAAGGGTTTAAACATGGAAGTAAAAGGTCAACACAAATCTTTACTACGTTGATGTAAATAAAATTGGATCAATATCAATGAGCAATGACTGATGACGTATGAGACACGAATGACCTTTAACATAATATATGTCTTAAATGAATATTTATCTCGCGTAATTGGAAAGTTTAATTATGTTACGATATATGGAGATCTAAAACCGTCTATATTAGAATTCTTTAAACAAAACTTGAATTCAATATTGATATTCTTGTGATTTGGTAGTTGTGATAGAAATAACATGCTGGGACCCTGCATCATAAAGAGTTACGATTGATCCACATTTATTGTAAGTCCTCCACTTAGTAGAGAACTTTCAAACTCCTATCTCTTTTAGGACAGAATTACGATTGCCGTATTGAGTTTCAATCAATCTAAATCAATCGTAACTGTTTACATAAAGGGGCGAAGAAATAAGAATGTGGAAATGAATGTAACTATTCATTAAAAATATGTGTGTATATTTTTCCATGTCCTCCTTCCTTAGTAATGTACCTACAGAATGAGTAAAGGCCAATTTTGACTCATAATTAGCAAAACAGAAGTTAATTGATTTCCACCATCACACGATCGCGAGCGAAACTTAACCTATAAGTATATTATTTGATACCTTTAAAGTAAATCCTTGTTTTGTTTTACTGCATCACTCAGTTCAACATTGCATATCATGAATTATATATTCAACTCCTTGAATACAGAAGCTCATTTTCAGCCAAGAAAAAACAGTCATTGGCGGTGTCAAATCTCATTCCACATTATCACAAGAGGCAACTTTTAGAGGCATACCGTGTATTTATATATTAAAAATGCCGGAACTTATTTCGGTCAGCAACGTATTTCAGAAGTATTACCCCTCATGCACATATTCAAGAATACTTTTATATTGTATTTATCTATAGGGAATAAGTGATGATTTATAAAAACGTTTTTGTAGAATTACATTTAACGTACAAGTAACAATGTTTAGAATTCTCATAATTTAAAATGTTTAAATGTGTACCTTCTGTGTAATGAATTCACTTTAAACTTTTATGTTAACATCTATGACAATTACATATTATATAAAGCTGCATAATGATCTTCCTTTACATATATTTTGTTGTTTTATGTGTCTGTTTTATTTTAGAGTGTATACACATAGGATGGAATATGTAATCCCTGCAATATGTAGCATTAAAACCCCAATCCATTATACCCCCTTCACATACACGGATTTTTCTTACGAGTCCTTACGGATCGCACAAATCCACGGATCTTTCACGGATCCTTACGATTTGGCCACTTTTACGACCGGTTTAAGAGTTATTACGAGCTGTTTGCGGTTTATTACGGATCATTACGAGTTATTACGATGTATTTACGGCAACAGTCCACGAGTTGTCACGGATAACTACGAGCAACTAACGTGTTAGTTACGACCTGTTTACGTGTTGTTACGAATAGTTACGAGTAAGTTACGAGTACTTACGAGTCCTTACAATTTTTAGCCAGAAAATAATAGCTGAAAATGAAGTGTTCGAATTTGCAGTTTTTATACCTTTCCCCAAATCGTACACAGTTCGTAAGCATACGTAACGTATACGTATCTTTTCGTGAAGTACTCGTAACTACACTTAAAATGCTCGTAATAACCCGTATCAATCCGTAAAGCCATCGTAAAATGACCCGAATAAAATCGTAAACAACACGTAAGCACACGTTACCATCCTTAAACTGCTCGCAATAATCCGTAAATAATCCGTAAACAAATCGTAAACTAACCATAACGAATCGTTACAAAAATCTGTTACGAGTCATTTACGGATTCTTGCGAGCAGTTTACGGATGGTTACGTGTTGTTGCGAGCGGTTTACGGATGGTAACGGATTGTTACGAGCTATTTACGAGCTATTTACGGACAAATCAATCCGTGGACAATCGTAAGAAGATTTTTGACATGTCAAAAAAATTGCCTCTCCTTTCACGGATCCTTAAGAGTGTCTACGAGTTGTTGCGAGTTGTGACGAGTTATTTACGGATACCAGCGAGTTATTTACGGATGCCTGCGATTGACTACGAGTTGGCGATCCGTAAGGACTCGTAAGAAAAATCCGTGTATGTGAAGGGGGTATTATACATTGACTTAACACTGATTTTGACCTATATATTCATAACTTGTACCTAATGGTTCTAAAAGGGTTTCTGGGTATACAGAAGTGGATGAATATACATCAACATTGCTACGAAAATGTTTTTTTAATTTTGCAGACGGGTTCCTTAAACTGAGTAGCAAGACTTGATCGTGCAATTTCACATGCGACGTCCGTCTTGAAATCGGATCTTACGAATATCAAATAGCAAGAAACTTTTCCCTGTCTTTTTCCTCAATCGAAATCCAAACGAAAAAATAACTAACCGTTGTCCACTTCAATAGTGACAATTCTCTGTCTATGCAACAGTATTTATTTCTGTAATAATGGTTCTACATGTGCAGGACATGAAATTTCGTTAAGGTTTGTGATAGTTATATCTTTCGGATCTTTCTCGAG
This sequence comes from Strongylocentrotus droebachiensis, assembly GCA_035222895.1. Classification (NCBI taxonomy): domain Eukaryota; kingdom Metazoa; phylum Echinodermata; class Echinoidea; order Camarodonta; family Strongylocentrotidae; genus Strongylocentrotus; species Strongylocentrotus droebachiensis. Next base: position 52,775 of record JAVYIG010002901.1, on the reverse strand, counting down.
TTCAAAATTTTAATTCAAATATTGCAAAAATGAAGTGAAATAATGAGAGTTTTGCCTTTGAGAAGAAACGCAAATTCGGTAGGCATATCCATGCATAAGAAAAGCACTTTAAAAAAGGTCTGTTCAAATACAATCTTTACCAATCTACTTTTTGTCTTTAAAGTTGCCATTATTCATGAGTTGACCTGTCGTTGTCTCCCTGACTCTCATCTGAGGTAATTGACACAAAGTAGATCCACATCTTTACGTGATGAACAATCAGGCATTGATGTCTTAAGATTGTATTACCTCTACTAATCGCACTCTTCTTTTGTTTTTATTGTTTTCATGAAAACTTTGTCCAATTAGTTCATCTTGAATCACTTCCTTTGTAAATGATCAATATTCAAAATATAAGACCTTTGGACGTGACCAGCTTAAATAAGAATCAAACACATTATCATTTTAATCTACTTCATTAATTCAGGAAGATTATCAAAATTTAGTTTTCCGAATATCAGATTAAATTGACATTGTATACGAGTTATGAATTTGATGTTTTATTTGATCCGCCGCTTTATCTCTTAATCTTCAATGTGTCACTTGACGGTGCAGAGCTAATTCAGTGAAGAATTACGAAGTAGTTAATTCCTGGCGTATTCTTTACACGAACTTTGAGGTATTCATTTCATTTCTGGCCAATAAAGCGTACCAGAAACGTGTATTTATTTCTGCGAGAGAATCATGGGGGAGTTAGCACAGATTATAAAGTGATAAGCTTACTTTTAGCTTGGAATTATAACAAGCCATTTAAATGTTACAGCATGACGCATAATATGCATTATATCTGCGCTATAAGGTTTCTCAAGTGATAGTTCGAAAATTCAACTTCATAAATATGTAGTTACTGACTCATTTCATCAATCCATATGCTAAGTTTAACTTTAATCATGTTGTCAATCTTACAGATAAGAAAATATAAATTGTCCTATCTTGTGTTGTCACCTTCTCTAAAAATACAGATTTTTTTTTCCAACCATTTCTCTCTCACTCTGTATATTACGTCAACAGATTGTCATACCTCAGTTATCATTGGTTATTGTTGAAATAAATTTGTTTATTTCTTTATTAATTTATACATTTATACAATAATTTTTGTAAACATTCTTCTTCTTTTTCAAATTATGTGTTACAAATACAAACCCGATCAATGAGTCATATTAATTTGATCAATAACGATAATTTAACATTAAATCGTTCCCAAAATATGCCTCCCAAAGTTTTAATGCAATAAAAAGTGTTGAATATCGATGATGTAGCAGGTTACATTTTAAAAAACCTTTTTAACAGGTTCCTTTATTCGATATCAAACCTGAACATTATCCAATTTATTATATCGAAATGCATAAATTCATATTGGAATCTTTTGGCCAATGTAACAGACAAGAACAGGCAAAAGTCAGTTATATACCATGTTCTATTTAAATCTATAGGTTTTCGTGAATTGTATGTTCTTGTAGATGTATTTTTACTTTAGATTTGTCAATTTCATACTAATATTTGACCACTGACAAATAACATTGTCAAACAATGTTTTTTGTTGTTACTAATTGGCTGAAGAAAAAAAACATCATTCCACCATAGAGCATTATTATTACGGCCATGAAACAAATATGATTTATTTCCTATTTTTAATCTTGATTTCTTGTTATCATCAAATATAAATCTCATTTATTTATGCTAATGATCCTTTCGTGTCAATTCTTTTATGGCATCGCAACACTGTGATAGCCAAAACCGTTGTCCACATAAACTACAGGGGATCGATTCTGGAACTAATTTTATTTGTATTTATTTGAATTCTTATATATACCAAAAAGGACTGACCCTTTACTTGTACACATAAAAGAAGAACAAATTAGGTCTTTAAGATCACAGCAGGCCTAGCGGTCAGAAGGGACAAATGCCAGTCACCCACTCCATAACCTACTAGACAGGACGTTACGATACGTCTGAAGGGGAAGGGCATCACAGCTACGACACTTCTTAATTGTTATTTCCTAAATCTAGATGCAGATAATTACAGGAAGACGATTCCCTGTTGTAAATAAATGCAATGCCATGGTTGTTTGGCTTACAAGCTTAAAGATAAATGCCGTAAACAGAAACCAATCAATAAATATGTATATGGTGCCTACATTAAAGCATTGTTTGTATCTGAATTGAAAAAAAGTTTTATCTTACATCATTTCAAGGACAATATGATACAAAGCAAGATATACGGTATGTTAAAGTAAACCGGTAACATTGTTGAAGGTTGATGAAAAAAATGTGTATTTTTCGTATAAAATGTTACTTATTATATTCTTCTACTGTACTAACCCTCTATCATGCAAAAAAAAAATCATTTAAAAATTCTCACACCACAATGATATTGGTTTTCTTTCAAGGCGTCACTGTGCTACACACAGGCTTTCAAACATCTTTCAAAACTTTAATGTTTGGAATGGTGTAACGATTTACATTCACTTAACATTTAATTAAACTATTATATTAATAATAAAATATTGAAGTCACTACCTGAGCATCATTTTCTCTCATCTGAACAATGTTAGAAAGTCCCTTTAAAGCACTGTCTATTGTAAGTTCGATGTACAGTACTTTCGTGCCAGGGTGTCTAATGATAGGTAGTGCGATTACTAAACACAAAAATTCAGTTGAACCATAATGTACAATCTTTTGGCATGATACTTTTTAACACGGTTTTTACGGTTACAAATCGACTACAAAAAAGAACATACAAGAATGGAAACACGGCAATATAATATGAACCACAACTCAAAACCATCAATGGCCATGCATAAAGTGAATTATATTGATTCGAATTACTGAAATTAAATTGACCGATTGTGGAGCATAAATCGAATTCATAAGATGTACTCTTATTTCAACCAAAGAAGACAACACAAAACTCTAAACAGATGTGGTATTATTATGTATTTATTACGATCTTTAGTATTTTTTACTTTTTATATTTTAAAAGCATGTAACTAAGCTCTCAAATGATGGATATGAGTGAATTAAGAAATAAATTAAAATAATATCAATTTTAAAAGATAAAGCTGGTATAATCAAAAGTATTTGCAACACTGATTGTACGGTCACTGATAATTAATATTAATTAGCTAATGTCAGTAAAGGTATTTCAATGACCCCCACAAAGTGCGTTCCAAATGGATATTAGTCTCCAATGCCACAAGTGTACTCATTGGTTACCTGTTGCACTTTTTTACCACTCGATATATTGAACATACGAAGGTATTATACAAATCTGTAGTGACCACGAAATTATGGTCTACCCGAAATGTAATATCGATGGCAAAGAGTTTGAAATTAAACACGAAACTTCAACATTTTACCTACAAATACCTTCGATCCCTTTGTAACAGGACTCGAATTCAATATTGGATACAGGGTATCATTATATTTATTATCTGGTCAGGACTAAAATCTTTAAATCAGCTTTTCGAAGAATTTAGTTTACACATTTTATTTTGATTATTAACTTTCGGCGTCCAAAAGTATTCATTTTGTAATGAAGTGTTGAACTTTTTTTTCTTCTTAATCCTGGAAAGTAGTTTTAATCCCATCTTGTCCCTTCATCATATCGTAGGGACCACATGATAATTAACCACGTTACAGGCAAACGAATGAGTGAAAAACGAGTAGGTCGCTGCGGTCATATAATCATAAACTGACAAAAAGGAATGAAAATAGGGGGTATTCGTCATTTCCCCCTTCCCAAAACTCGAAGTTTGTTTCTTTCTTTCTCTACCCCTCTCCTTCTCTCTTTCTCTCTCTTTCTCTCTTTTTCTTCTCTCTCTCTCTTTCTCTCTCTTTCTTCTTCTCTCTCTCTCTCTCTCTAACGTACTCTTTTTCTCTTGATATCCCCTTCCTAATCCCCCATGTGCGTCAGAATGCAACCGAAAAGAAGCACACGCCCCTTTACAACTCGTGCTCGCATGTTTCAAACATAGAACGCGAGATAAAATGGGGGCTAAAGCGCGACCTTCCGACCCACGATTGGCACTCCCCTAGCCGCTAAAAATAGCCCCCCTGCCGAAACAGGAGTGACGAGAATTGGATTTCCTTCCTAGGGATGATTACCGACCCCCATTATTGGTCTAGCATGAGGGGGTAGTCCTTAATGAACGAGGAGTAAAACGCGGATGGCACCAGACTAGCAAGTTGTTCCCTTAATTCTGAAGTCCGCCCATCTGTTGCAACCCGCAACGTCACCGGGTCTCTACATATAGGACGAGTCTCGCGGCTAATTGTCACCAATCGCCGTTTTGTGCTCAGGACTATAACACACCACCATTTTGGGATACTCATCTATTTCTACTAAAGGAATCCTTCTCTTGAGATCATTTGTGTATTTTCTTTAGCCCAAGGAACATCTCTTGTCGAGCCATCCTCACATCATTCAACTTTGAATCTCATCTGTAGTACTACATACACTATCACTATGAAGACCTTCATCGCTCTACTCGCTTTTATCGGTAAGTGGGTGCCCAACTGTTGACTTCAACAATACTGCGTCATTTGATAATCATTTTATGGCTTGGTTATGACTTACTCTTTTTAATTATTGTGATATCTGTATTTGTATTAAAGTTTGATTTTATCAGATAATCATTTTAATAAAATTCATCATAAGCACATTTTGTTTATTGTTAGATTTTTAGGAATTAAATTAAATGGTTCCGAGGAATTCAAGGTTTATCTATGTGATGGAATTTCATCATAATGATGTTATTTCTCCAATCGAAAACCTGTTCACAAATTACATTACATGGCTTGCTTTCGTTGGATATATTGTGTACTTCGTCTTTCAGAATGGCATTCAGCAATGTGATTGCTCTATTTTCTTTTAAATGTATCGTTCATTCGGTGAAAGTACGAACTGCCTGTGACCCAGAAACCTTAAAATTGTTTTTTTGTTTGAATCACTTCCAACCCAACTGCGCTGACAGCACGTCATGTGACATCAAAGCACGTGGTTTGGGAGGATGCGAATGATCCAGACAAAATCTAAAATAAATCATTCTTAATTTGATGTGTCATAGGCCATTCTCTTGTCAGGTTTCCACAGTCAGATGACAAATAGACAGTCTGATTAATATGTTGCATTCTCATTTGGTGATCGTTCGGAATTCTTTTCTTAATACAGACGAGAGAAAATCTTCGAAACAAGACAATAGTATATTGTCGTTACGATTATTTCATACCCCCTTTTAAGATTAAAGCACTTCAAAGAGGCTGCATTACCGGTTAAGATTATTTGGATTTCCTTAACAAATTGAAAAATCTTGAAATGGTGACAGATGCCGAATTGATATAAAGAATCTTTGTCTGTGTTGTTTGGAAATGACTTAAAAGCAGATTCAATCTAAATTGAATCGTATTCGGATTTCCTTTAAAACAAAAGTAATCTTCAAATTAGAGCAAAAAGAATAGCCTCATTATTTTTCGCCGGATCATTATTCATATATTTTATTTTTATCAGACATTCATGAGTAAGTTCACGATGACTTCATTCTTTTCCAAAAAAGTTATCACATCTGTTAGTAATGCATTTTTTTGCTTTTATATGTCAGTGCTCAAAATATTTTCAAATGTTCAATTATTAGTTTACTCCAATATTGCTTTTGTCTCCATACGCATATTTTCTTTTTAAGTCGATAATGAAACATCTATTCTTTATCATGTTTGATTAAAGTTTGAATTCTTTAATGAAAAATGCCAATATGCAATCTCGATTGTAACTTTCACAGTTTAAGTTATATCATGAACCATAATCCATATCTTCACTGGACTCGTGCAGCAAAAGAATATTAGTATTAGTGTGAATTGGCTCAAATGACGTTTTAAAAGTATTTAAAGCATTTTGAAAGTTTGATTTATTATGATAGTAACAGAAACATTATTTTTTATAATAATTTCATTTACTGTATTCCTTATGATATAATTTCGATTTGATGGGAGTATGACAGTAAATTTTGGATGCATCATATGTGTGTAACAGTCTATATACAAAACTGACTTTCGAAACATTGCCGAGAATAACAAGTAGTGATTTATTTGCAATATGTGACGACATGTTTTCCGGAAAAACTTAAATATCACTAGGTAGGGAAGTAGGTAGCAAACAGGAAGAGGGGGTTTTGTGAAAGGTTCAATTATAATATTCTTGACCTTGACTTGTGACGCAGGCCATTCAAGTGATTCATATAGTCTGACAGATTTTTAAAATTAAATCCGGCATTGTAGTGACAGTTGCGTTGGCATCAGAAAGTAAACTAAAAATATCATGTAACCTTCTCGGATACTACGTCAATGAGTACAACATAAATAATGATATGTGTCAAAAGATGAATTTACATGAATCATGTAATCATCAAATAAAAAAGTTGATTTTTTGTTGTGGTTGTTGTTGCTGTGTAATTTACGATATTTTAAAGAAAGATTAAAAGTAATGACGGCTTAGAACGAAAATTTCTTTAAAACACAAATTATTACACAAATTCAACTAACATGCAAGATGGATATTCATTATTGGAGTGTAAAAAAACAAATGCTTTCCTTTAACAAAAAATATTTTATGTTGTCTTTCTAGCCGTAGCCGCAGCGGCACCCGGTCAAGGTACGGGCGGATTCCCAGGCACAGATGGCACGCAATTCAATTTCGGCAACACGCCCACGGGCGGCGAGAACCCCATCGGAGCTGGCGACCCCTACGGAGCTGGGGGAGCTATGGGAGGCGGCGGCGGCATGGGAGATGGAACCTCTGGCAGTCTTGATGGTCTTGGAGGATCTAGCGTTGACACGGGTCCCTCCGATACCGGTGACACCAGCAGCGATACCGGAAGTGATGACGACGGCAGCAACGATGATGACGGTAGCAGTGATGACTCATCAGAGGACAACAGCGGTGGCAACGGCAACGGTCTCTCCAACCTTGGTGCCATGAGCGTACAGCAGAAGAGCGGCATGGCGTTTGGTATCATCTTTGCCGTCGGGGCCGTCGTAGCAGCCGCAGGTGTTGGATACTTCGTCTACAGGAAACGTCAAAATGGCGCCACCATGCTTCAAAACGCATAAGAACTACTCGTGAGCATTTAGATAAAAAAACTTGTCCCCCTCTAAGAAACACTGCCAACCAGAGCTGCAGAAACGGCTTCAACGCTTGATCAAAGACGACGCTATTCTCAAATCCCCTTGTCGTCAAAATCAGTATCAGTTTTGGCGACAGTGTCTAGGAGCGAAGACCTGACTTCGTCAACAAGAGCCGTTGATGTGCCACAAAGATTTTGGCGCCTTGCGTATTGGAGCGATCGACCGTTGGTCATTAACTCAAGTCCAAGGGCCCAACAGGACAGTTTAATTACTCGATTTGGGTTAAATTACCTATCCCCTTCGTTTCTGGCGAGCTTCAAGATCCTTATTGCTCGGGAATAAACAATATAATCATAGTATTATGCCACTGTTTATTCAATTAGGCCCTTTTTATCATAATAAGATCATGATGACCAACTTTCTTGAAATTGTATGTTACAAAACACAATTAAAATTTCTTTAAATGAATCCCAATGTACCTTACAGACATGTAAAATCAACGTACTTTAGATTCTTCTACCAATGATTTTCTTTCTAATCTTTTTGTTTCTCCCACTTTAGGTCAAAATTACACTTTATTTGTTAGGCCAATTTTTTTTTTACTGTGAACATTATAGATAGTTTACAGATAGTTTGATTTGGTTTGGTTTGATATCCCCGCCATATTTAATGTTTTGCTCTTTTGTTGTCTCTTTTTTCTAGTTTCATGGTTTCATTTGCTTTCAGTTTTTGAGTTGTAGTCAATTAACGCAATATATTTATCATGCTGAACGATTATTTTTGTTTTCCATTTTAACAAATAGAATAATCATTTACATAAATTATTGTATACATACTTCATTATATTCCTCATTGAATGATTTTGTCTCCATGCGCTAACCTGCGTTTTATACAAAATCGTTTTATAGAGCTGCATTGTATTGTATGGTTTTAATAAAATAATATCTGTTTTGGAATTCTGTCTCATTTAGTGTATTTAATGTTTTATATCTTCAAATCAATTAACCCTTTTTAACCTGGGGACGGCTAATTTTTCATTTTCACTTGGGTCAGCCATTTTTTATGACTGATCTGGGTTGCTCGGAACGTGCGAGCCTTACTTTTCATATTTATGTTTATGTATGTGTGCTGGTATAGGTGGATACATGTAGGTGTGTTAATAAGTGAATGTGAATGTTGAAGAGTAACAAAGAGGGAAACTGAAACAGAGAGAGAAATAGGGGAAGAGCATTAGGAGAATGAGAGATGGAAAGGGTGACAAAGTAACAGAGGAAAAAGAGAGTGGAAAGTGGGACGTTTATAGTGGAACAAAGAGGGGAAAGGGGGTTGAAAAGGGCCAGAATGAGCTGCCACACGCGCACCCGCGAAGCACAAACCTTTAATATTGCTGCATTTCAAATGTTCATGCAAAAGAAATCCACCGTAGGTAAAACGCTCCCGAATCAATATCCTAAATTCTAATTAATACTTCCGTATTGGTGCAATAGTGAGTCAATTTCGGTAGCGGAAAAAAAATTTAGCCTTGTAATGGTCCCGTGGAAGAAGGAAATTAAATTAGGTTTAGGGAGATGACACTGAACACTGATGAACCTTAAATATCACGCGGTATGACGGAAGAGAGGGAAGAAGCAACAATTGGTCTAATCCCGGACAACAGTACTCTCATGATGAAAGTCAAGGGCAGACGGAGTGTGTAGAACTCTTTCATTTCAAGATGAAATTAAGAATGCATCTAAGAACACCCTTTCTAAAACCCTTTTCCCACTTCGTTTTACCTTCCTAAAACCAGGTTTTGCTTTCCCGACTGTGACTGTGGGATCACTATGGTATATTGTTCATTTTGACGATGACTCTTGATCCCCATATTATGTATGTCATATGCGTTGTGGACAAGGAAATTACGTTTAACAATAACTGCAATATGTTTTCGAGTAGAATAAGGCTAGTAGAAATATTATAGGTGGGACGGACTCTATCTAAGATCAATTATAATAAGAAAACATAGCATAATAAGAAGAAGTGGAAAAAGCTACACGACGACGAAGAAAAAGAAGTGCTTTACGGCTTTAGAAGTATGTATAAAATACAGATTGCTACAAAAGAATGATAACAATATCAGCTTTGGTGCAATAATTATTTTGAAGGATAGCTGTGTATTAAATATGTATTCATTGCACATTTGCAATCATGGCAAAATATTTGAAGAGAAATAGCAAGATCTGCAATGAGGGTCACAGACCCTCCCCCATTTCCCCTTTATTTTAATAGTCATATCAAAGGGAAAAGGTATTAAACCAGGATTTTTTTTTTTTTTTTGGGGGGGGGGGGCCTCCGGAGAAGTGGTTCAAGGTCTGGTCGAACAATAAATAGAGTAAATTGATATAACCAAATTTTCTTTCATATTAAAATCAAATCCAACTTATGCTCCCCTTTCCCCCTGATGGTAATTTCTCGAGGTATGGTATGTATCATTCAACTCAGTTAATATGACACAGGAAGCAATTCCAACGCACGTATTCAGATTTAGACAAGACATTATTCAATTAGCACTATAGGCTCATTCAATAATGCGCCGATTTCCCATCGAAAAGGATCAGCCCTGAATAGAATTTATCGGAATAAGTTGATCTCTACCCATCTCTATCCACACTCCCTCTATCCCTTTCCTCACCCGCCACCCCCCTAACCTTCACATTTATGGGTTTAAACTTGTATCTTGAGAGTATGTTCAAGTGACCCCATTGCGACAAGGATTAAAATGATTAAGGTATGTACTTTGGAACCTTAATATGATATAAATTTGACAATGAAAATCCTATCAGTTACCATACAGTAGACTTGATTCGAATCACTCAATGATTGTTCAACCTTATTTTGCTAAATAATTATTTCATCACTTACTCTAATATATATTTGGATCAAGTCCCTCCATTCTAACACGGATATCATACATAAGTTGTAAACCACAATACTTCAAGCTTAAATACAAATATCCAGCAAACTGGCTTGATGTAGTTATTGCTTTCGGATTAATTCCTTATCTGACTGTATCTGTTTCTCTGCCTCTGGTTTCTCTCTCTCTCTCTCTCCCACTCTCTCTCTCTCTCTCTCCTCTCTTTCTTGCTCTCTCTCTCTCTCTCTCTCTCTCCCTCTCCCTGTCCCTTTTCCTCTTTTTTAAAAAATATTATGGAGATGGGATACGGACTGCATCACTGAGTAATACAAGTAAATTTGGTTTGAAAATGTTGTTAATACCACAATTCTACGTCAGAAATCTTAAAAATAATATATTTGTAAGCACTCAGAAACATCGAATGTGTATTAATGACTGTATAAACCCAAAAGATTATTATTATTATTATTATTAATATTATCACTATTTGTATTATCGATATTTATTATCACTATCAATATTATCATCTTTATTAAATTTTGTATTTGTATTATCATCATTATTATTATTATGTTTATATACATTAGATGTTATACAATTTCGCCCATTCGTTATGATATTTTGAAGAGTACTAAAGCAAAAAAGAATGTAAAAATATGTACACGTCACTCCATTGTGACAGGGAACCACGTGAATAGCTCCATTCTTATCATCTGGGAATCCTCGGATGAATTTATTCTGAACTGTTTAAATTGCAAAAGGCTACAGGGCGATGAATTTAATCTACAATACCCAACTTATCATGTCATTGAATGATAAAGACTATCCACTATAAACATTAACATTAAAATTAGCCAGTATAATAAACTCCATTTGACGAAGGTGTACCCTCAAAGGGAACTATCACATTTCTTCAGGCTAAGAAATTGGTCTCGTGAAATTTAGTAAGTATAACAGTACGCCTATACTAATTTATGTGAAAATGTTATCCAAAGATCCCCCCCCCCTCATTTCCCTTACTTTCTCCCTCCACCTTATTTGATTTCTCTCCTTCTCTCTCTCTCTCTCTCTCTTATATTTATCTTTATTATATTGGTAACAAAATTAAATAAACTCAATGCGGCGGAATAACATATAAAAATTATTTATGCATGTTGATTATAAAATAGTTTAAACTTCTGCGGCACGAAAACATGTCAAAGTGGCGCTCATACTCATGCCTAGGTCGCATATAAACCGGGCCCGCACGATTTTCCCTACCCGGCGGCTTGCCGTGGATTTAGAGACCGTACGGGAACCTTCCGATTTGCATTTCTACGGCATGTGTGGTCACATATTCTGCGGCGCCCGGGAGGTGTCCGGTGAAAATTGGTCGAGTGAAACGCAGGGTTCCGGCCGAGTGCCGGCCGGTAAGCTTACGGGCTCCGTCCGATGAGCAGGTGCACACATGGCTCCCGGGAAGGTGCCCTGCCGGGGTCCGATCGGGGTCCTCAAGGCGCCCGGCCGGGTGCCGTGCGGTGCACTGAAATATGTGTCCTCTGGCACCCGCACCTCCTGTATTTAAAGCTGCGTTGTACATTTTGAGATGCCGCCGTGAGGAACCCGCACGGGCAATATTCATTTCAACTGGCCCCCGGACGGCAGACGCCTGTTGTTGTGCACATCACCCAGGACTCTTACGGGGCCCGTGAAGAAGCCGTAGGGTACACGAACGGAACCCTTGAGCACCGCAAGGCGCCCGTAAAGATTTTCATGAGAATTTACCAAACAAAATCGTGAGGAGCCCGTCCAGGCACCGTCCGGAGCCCGCAAGCGACCCGTGAGGTGCCCTACGGACCCTTTTACGGGCTTTCTACGGCTTAACGGTCAGATAAAAACGCCGGGAGAATTGGGAGCAGCCGACTCAGCACTACGGCGCCCGTACGGCTTCAAAAAATGTCCCGGCGCCCGTAGGAACTTTATGGCAGCCGGACACTGGCCGAAAACTCCCAAAATGTCTGTTTTTACTCACCATACGGGCCCCGGAGTGTATATGTGAAAGCCCCATAAAATGAGTGCTGTGGAAAAGGGAAGTGTTCTCTTGACTCTTGATCGTGCTGTTAAGGGTTCAAATGAAAGCCTGATTGCTTATGCACCTAGAAAATGGAATTCACCGATGCTGTCTCTCTAAACCCAGGTTAATACAATGTGTATCTGGTAGGAATGGTCAGAGAAGCACAGGGAATTTGTTTAAGACCGGGCTCACAGGGAATCGCTTGGTTCCCTGTAAAAAGAACTCTGTTGTTCCCCTTAGAGTTTTTTTCCCAGTAAATGTCGCTAAATATTAGAGAAATACAAAGCCGTTCGTATAAAGAGTTGAGCGAATTCGAAATAAAAAACAAGGCACGTCTGTATTGATTATCTTTAACTATTTTCTTCTTTTAATGGGGATACAATCAATTATAACGAAGAAAATGCAACTACGAAGAAAAAAGGCTAGCAAAATGCTTTAGTTTGGACTGAGGCAATAATTTCTACGGTAATATAATCATAATTCATTCGTTTATATTACCCGTGTCAGTCCGATTCTCCGAAACGTTTCGTAATTGAATACTTGTTTCACTATCTTATATAAGGTGAGTCATCGAAGAAATTATATCACAAACATAGTATGCATTTGAAAGAAAACGAAAGGTTTGACTTGTGAAAGGATGAATCGGTCTTTCTCAAATTTCTACATTAGATATTTTGAAGTGACTTGTTGTATGTAGTTCTTCAGATATTGTAAGATTATCTCCCCCCCCCCCTCTCTTTATATTTCTTCTCTCTCTCTCTCTCTCTCTTCTCTCTCTCTCTCTTTTCTCTCCCTCCCTCTCTGCCACTCTCTCTGTCACTCATTCTCTGCCTTTCTGTCTGTCTCTTTTTCTCTCTCTCACTCTCTCACATACTGTATATCATTACCGGGCATACACACAAGCACCGAAATATTCAGTAGTTTTGAAGTATGTCGTCGATTTTCTTTTAAATATTTCTATATAGTAGGTGTGTTTTATTCTGTTCCAATCTTCTTAATATTTCTCTTGTATCTTTTATCTTTAGTAATTTCTTTTCTTACCTCCACGACAACTACAACAACTCTACGACTCTCGTCCTTCTCGCGTTTAATTTCCCTTCACCATGTTCCAATTTTATTTTTACTGCACGCATACGTTTCAGAGACGAAAACAATTAATTTAATTAACGGTCTTTATACCAATAATGATAATGATAATAATAATGATAGTAAGAATAACGATAATAACGATAATAAGAATAATAATGATAGAGAGAATACTACTACTAATAATAATAATAACAATAATAACATCGATAATAATGAAAAAGCGATGATGATAATAATGAAAATGATAATGATAATAGCAACAATAATGATAGAAATAATAATAATATTAATAATGATAAAAATGATAATAAAAGTAAGTTCTTGTAAAGCGCTCATGTGTATCAGACTTGACACTCCTGGCGCTTCACATAAATTACCCTAGCTTTAGCATGGCTGCTATTATGACGCTCTATAGCATTCCTGCCTATTACCCGTTTACGATGATTATGAATATATATTTATTCGTGAAATACGAATATCAGACATTAAATATTTCTATGAGGGCGCTAGTTAGTTCCCCAACCCCGACATATCAGCGTCTACTTAGAAACTCTAATCTGATGAGAGCTCAAAATCAAGAGCGCCATCATAAACATGCATGATTTGAGGGCGCTGCTTTGGAAGCTGTGAAACTCTTTTCACGAATTTATTTCAGATTCTGTCCAGACTATGTCCACTGCTCACTAAAGAGCTTCATATTTTTGTTTACAGTCAAACTTAAGGTTCTATGAAGTGTGCTATTATATGTTTGTTGAAAATCATAGAAGCAATTGCGAAACGCTGACGAATATTAGTTGACTTATGAATGTAAATCATATTGGCAAATCAACTCATATATCTCGTACGTGGCTTGGCCTATGAACAGGACCCAATGCAATGACGTGTACATATTATTTGATACCTTATTCACACCGCCAAACGAATCAATTACAAACTAATTCGGACTAATTGATTTTGTCCGGTCTTTCTTCGGTCTGATGTCGATCTTGTGGATGTGATTAGATTATGAAGGAGACACAGAATCGAACCACAAAACAATCCCCTAAAATTTATTCTCTGAACATTCAATTCAATTCGATTCACTTAAAAAATGATATTTATTTACTTCCGTTTCTTTTTCCCATATCACTGTATCAACAAAATACTCAATAAATAAAAGAATGCGTGTAAAATGACAGGAACAACTTTATAGAATACATTAGCGAAAGAAAGAGTTTGTAAATCCTATGAAGCAGAGGCTTGTGTCGGGTATAACTTATTAACCATTCCCTTATAAACCGATGAAGATTATCCTCTGAAAATTACCGTTTGTACACTTACCCATCCCAGACAAATACTCCATGACATTACTCCATGTACCATGTAATTAGGCATGCCACTTGAACAATAACCGTTAAATAATAATAATAATAATAATAATAATAGCCTACTCCAAATTTTATTAAACCGTAAACGGAAATTCTTTTTGCCCAATATTGATCGTGAGCCCGGCAGCCACTGAGCAGCGCCAGATCGACGTTGCTCTAGTCTATCCCTTATTGTTGAACGCCAAACAAGGTAGCAACAACTCCCATCTGTTAACGTCTTTTGGTATGACGCGGCCGGGTTACAAAACCACGACCTCCCGGTTGTGAGGCAGACGCTCTACTGACTGAGCCAACACTCCGGTAAAGACAATCACACATCAAACATTTTGTGAAATCACACGAAACAAAGTGATTACAATCTTTAAACTGTTAACTGATTTTCCTCCAGAAAGTGTAGCCAAAAGTCCCTTTTCCTCCTTCTCCTCCCCTTCTTTTTCTTCTTCTACTTCCACTTCTTCTTCTTTTATAATATTCTTTTTCGTCGTTATTTTCTTCATTTTCTTCTTCTTCTTCTTCTCCTCCTCCTCCTTCTTTTTCGTCCTAAAATCTTCAAACAGTTAATTAAGAAAATTAATGAACTCTTCATCATGCAGATGTATTTTCTTGATCATTTGTATGTTGCACCATAGGCAGATTGGCTAACATCTTTACTTTTCAATTTAGTAACTTTCTGAATAGAATCAGTCAAAAGGGATATACATGATGAACTCTAAAAACGCACAAGTCAGCTGTTACAGACGGAGTCCCTCGCGCCGCACAATTCCATCAACATCCAAGTCTGTTTTAAGGACGATTCTCGGCTTTAAAATGACAGTGGGTTTCATGTAAATAATCCGACATTAATACTTGGAGATCAATGTTGAATGCTGTTCTTAAACCAAGTCTTGATTCCTGTGTCATCGAAAGATAAAAATCAGGCATTGATGTTTCATCACAATCTGCGATATGGCTCGATAACAGGTGCAGGAAGTGAAGATATACCGTCCTTAGACACAAGTGTATCCTTTGATTTTTATCTGCCAAGTTGATATTTTTTGCGTGCTAGTGTATACTTTGTAGAATTTTAACAATGATAATCATAATAATGTGAAACTAATTACTTTAGAGTCTGTATTTTGTGAAATATTTTGACAATTCAAACAAATTGCCGACATATTTTCTTTCTTTTAAATTGAAATGCGATACAAATAGAAGTCAGCCTTTTTTCTTTCTCCCTCTCTCTCTCCCTCTCTCTCTACCCCCCCCCCTCTCTCTCTCCCTCTGTAATAGCTTATTTTTCACTCAGACTGTGTTGATTAGTCCATGTGTCACACTTCTTTTACGCTTTTCATCATTATTTCTCTACACTTATATTCATTCAAGTCATTTATTCTCAATTTCTTTTAAGCGCGTTCGATAATAATTTAATGGTTCGATAATATTTGTGTATATTGCATTCCGTTATTAGTTGTGAAGCATTGCAATTGAAGGAAAAGTTCGTGATATTATCATCATTTTGTCCTAAATTTATTCTTATTCCTTTTATTCTCTTCGGTTTCATTCTAGTTCATTTGTTGTCTTCTTCACCCCTTTGTTTCTTGTTTTCTTGTCCTCGGTTTAAAGTATTCACACTCGAGATAAAGGCTCTAATTAGCATCCCTAACGGTACAACAACAAGACTAACACCTCCAATAACGTTAGGAGATTTTGCACCCTGGGCAAAGCTTGGTCAAGAAAGACATCCTGCATTATGCACACTTGCACCTAACAGTGCCTTAAAGCCTGTCTGCGCTAGTTTGGCCAGGAGGATTAGACCTCCCTGTCTGGTCACTGACGGGTGGTTATCTCATCAAATCAGCTCTCAATTAACATAAGAAAAAGTAGATCATGGGGTACCAACGGGTACCGCTTAGACATTGTTTGCTATACACAAATGTAGAGGGCGCAAGTAGCTACAAGTAGTGCAGTCCCACTTTAAGACATATTTAAACATGGGACTTTATGTGGAAATAAACATAATGCAGGATGTACGTGCTGTACTATAACAAGTTTGCACCCGCTGAAGAAAATTTTCTGTATTCAGTGTAATTCTCTTGATTCATGATTTTTTTTTCTCTCTCTCTTTCGCTCTGTTTGTATGTCTGTCTGTCTGTCCCTGTCTCTGGTTCTCCTTCTCTCTCTTTCTCTCTGTCTCTGTCCGTCTGCTGTCTGTCTGTCTGTCTCTCTCTCTCTCTGTAATTATCTCTCTTTATGATATAAATATAACTATTAAAGGTAAAGACCACTAATGGAAACGCCCCAATTTCAAAAAATGAAATGGAAATTCTCATTACCAATCATGTGAAAGAATATGTTTTGACTAATACATGATGATAACAAATTTGCTGGGAAACCGCCTACTAATTCATATATTTGGTAAATTTGTTTCTCTCATGGTCGTATGAGAGATATAGGGTAGTCCCATATACATCTTTCTGTGTATAGTGATTGTAACTTTACGAAGAATGGGCCAAATTTCTTATCATTTTGATGATTCCAGAACCTTGCAGATGCTAGATGCTAGATGATCAACCTTTTCTGATCGATTCCACAACGTTTCTTTCACAATGCAATCGCATGACCATAACTGGTCTTTACCTTTAAGCATCTCTTGAAATAAATATTTCCTTTAACGTCTTTTATTATCTATACTGTATGATACTAGTTTTGCTTTCGTTTTGTTTTCTTGTTTGCGCCTCTAAAGACTTAAAACATGTTGGGCTTTTTTTTAAACCAAAGGCACACAAGATAATTGGAACAAGATTTCAGGATTGCGCAGAGGAAAAGTTCTTCCATGCAAGGTCGCTACGATTCCCGTTTACCATTGGGATGTTGAAAAGATGCGCAGAGCACTTACATGTCACGTTTAATACTATACTGTTTTTGTCTGTGTTTGTTTGTTTCTTTTCAAATTTCGGTACTTAGAATGAACTCTCCAGAAAAGAAAAGAAAAGTATACGAGTTGTTTTGAGATATGGACGAAAACAAAATCGAATCCCGAGAATAGCTATAGAAACGTTATTCAAAAATGCTTATGATGTATTACATTCACATCTGCGTCATTGAAAAAATTATCATGTATCTTACATTCCTAAATTAAAGAGATAACATGATACATACGAAGATACAATATTTCAAGGGCAATACTAATATCACCATGACAACGAGTGAATGTGTGTGTATGCTTTCCATTCGGGACTTTCCACTTCCTTCGAAATTGCGTTATTCTCGTATTCCTAATCCAATATTCATATTAAGGACGTGAGGCTTGGATAACTTTGAAAGAAATCGGGAAGCGCAACAGCACATTAGATAATTATGTAGCTTTACAATGAAAAATAGATGACGAAAAGGCATGTAATCATATCGAATAAATCTCTTTATTTTCTGTTACTATTTCCACATTCTAGTTTTTCCATTAGATTTTCAAACTATTTTAGGGCGCTAAGTTTTCTCCCGGGACGGATCCAGAATTTTGTAAAAAAAAGTGGGGGGGGGGGGGGGGGGGGGGGGGGGGGGGGGGGGGGGGGTAAGCGGACACTTTTTTTTTTTTTTTTGGAGTCAAAAAAAAATCGCAACGACTCAGCCAGCCGAAAAGTCGCTCAGTGGGGGGGGGGGGGGGCATAATTTTTTTTTTTTTTTTTTTTTTTTTTTTTAATAATTAAAAAAAAAAGAAAAAAAATCCAAAGGGGTTTTAAGTTTTTTTTAGGGGGGTTTACACACATAAAAATACCGAAGGGGGGGGGGGGGGTTTAACCCCCAAACCCCCCCCCTGCGTACGCCCCTGCTTTTTTTTTTTTTTTTTTGGAGTCCAAAAAAAATCGCAACGACTCAACCAGCCGAAAAGTCGCTCAGTGGGGGGGGGGGGGGCATAATTTTTTTTTTTTTTTTTTTTTTTTTTTTTTTAATAATTAAAAAAAAAAAAAAAAAAAATCCAAAGGGGGGGGGGGGGGGGGTTTAAGTTTTTTTAGGGGGGTTTACACACATAAAAATACCAAAGGGGGGGTTTAACCCCCAAACCCCCCCCCCCCCCCCTGCGTACGCCCCTGCTTGTGTATGAAAGGTATGCAACTGGGCCACTGAGTCTTCCAAGAAAGGGGAAAGGGGTCGACTAGGCAAGGTAACTGATTTCTACTAACATTTGGGGCGCACGTCGGGGTCTATACCAAGAACATTCCTCACTCGAGAAAGAATTGCACTGAGCAGACTGAGAAGTCTACAAAATAAACATAATATATTAAGGGGTTCGTAGAAATTGGAAAATGAAAATGTATATATCCGGTTGCGTCCATACCACAATCGAAGCAATCAAGAGTTGACAAGACCTTATTTCTTACTTTAATATGGCTCAATGATATTTTGATAGTACCGATATCAGTTCTCACACGATGGAGTTGGAACAATAAACATCTGGTAATAAAGATGTTTATCACAGTCAACACTTTAAGAGTTAAGCCTGCCGACAACTTAATTACAGAAAGTTTATTAAAGGAGGTTTTCCTTCGAATGATGGTCAAAATGATAACATAAGCCACTTTAAACAGGGTAGAAATTAGAGAGTACTTATTAAAAGCATATTACTAAATACATAAATAAATGAATATATGAATGAATAAACGAAAAAAAGGATCACATTAATGATGTTTATTACGATGATGATGATAAAAATGCTTCTTTGTTTGAATTGAATACCAATAAAACATAACTGAATATTAACAAAAATGTATAAACATTTTCAGACATTAACGGAGGCTATTAATTTTAAAACATAAAGAAAATACATGTTTGGGAAATTAATATTTTACAATTAACAGAATTTGTGAACGCAGGAAATCGCTTTTATGAGCGAGTTGCTTGATGTTGATGACGCATAAAATAATAACAAAAATGATAATAATAATAGTAATTGTCTTAACCCAATAATGAGCAGCTTGATGTATATGCAATACTGAATAATGTTTATTTGCCTGATTCCATATTAGTTGTCATAATTTATTCTGTTGTGAGTTTTTAACGCAAGACTCTTTGGTAAATATGAATCTTCTCCATTTACTTCTGAATTTCATAAACTGTTTGTTTGTTTTACTGTAATGCGGTGGCAACGGCTGTTTCCAGTTGCATTCTTGCTAATCTATATGAAGTAGCAATATGCATATTATTATCAAATTCCATTTGTTTAATGACACATTTAAAAACCGAGGACCATACGATAATGATCAACAGCAGTAGCAAATGACCTGGTCATTTTAAAAGTAAAAAGTGTCAGTCACTTGCAGCGATGTTGGATCCTTTCCAGATCCAAGGCTTGGCAGACGAGCAAAAAAACAGCCACATCATACACAAATTTATGAATTGTCATAAAAAATATGACAATCTGACAGAATAAAATGTCACTATATTCACCACTTGTTCGCTGCAGCATGTGTCAAAATGGTCATTGCAAAAACATCTTGGCCTCAACGAGCGCTTTCTCTCTGCTTGAAGATTGTGGAAGAAGATATGATTACAATGGCGACCTTTGAACTTGCCATTCGCATTCATGTACAGTTAAACAGTCCGCTGGATGTAATCATCATTTCCAATCAAACTTTCGGGCAGAGTCAACAAGCGAGAAGGACAAGAAATGAATGTTTATCTTAGATGATTTTGTTTTAAATAGCGAGGTGAAGAATTTACTCGTATTTGCATGTTTTTACTCTCCCTCTTTCTCTCTCTCTCTTTCTCTCCTTTTGGACATGCGTGTTCATGGATATTTCTAAATCATCTTTTTCGAACCAGCTGTGACTTGGAGAAAATTGTATAAAAGGAGCAGAACACCAGAGGCAAATCATCAGTCAACTTTCCGACTTCTCTCCAATCAGATCATCACCACTGTACATTCCTCAGCTTTTTTCAATCTCCCTCCATCTACAAAAAGAGCTTCGCAATTTCCACTTTGGAACAAAGCCTTTGAGAATACCACAATCTATCACCTAGCTTCTTGCTCCGCCAAAAAGTAATTTCCACTCCAGCAACATCACCCTTGTGCAAGGTTGTTCATCTTCTATTTGGAAACTCTCCCATAAGTACACCTACAAATTCACCATGTGCTCCAACGGAAAGCTGTTCTGCATCCTAGCCGCCCTCATCGGTAAGTACCCCTCCCTCATGATCGGGAGACCCACCCCACCCCCTCTACCTCATACAGACTTTACAATCATCTTGAAATAATATCCAATCGTCAATGTTGAAGTTAATTTATCACACCCGAAACGGTATAGGAATTATTTAATCACTTGTACATGCATAATGCTTTTAAAAGAAAACCCACAAAGTAATCATAGAATGTAACTAAAACATTTGCATACAGTTCCGTGTGTATCAGGTAGGATCAGGTTTTTATAGTTTAGGGTAGGGTTAGGGTAGGGGTAAGGATTAGGGTTAGGGTAAGGGTTATAATTAATGTTAGGTTTAAAGCTCATGTTAGGGTTAGGTTTGGAGTTTGGTTTAAGGGTGGTGGCTATTTTTTTAGAAACATGCCTCTACAGCTGATAAAATAATGCCTACCATGGGAAACTAGCAGTGGCATAGCGTGGGTCCAACTATTGAAATGGCACAGGTCTCATCAGGTTAATTAAATGGAAAAGGCAATCGAGTAGGGAAAATAGCAATTATAAAACAACAATTTTGTCGCTGAGTGTGACAGTTTTATCTACTGAACCTAATAATACAAAATCTAAAGGCATAACCGAAAAGCAGATTTACAAGAAAACTTGTGAAGTCACTTTGCACGAGGCACGGAAACAAAACGATATAATTATTGCGTTTCTTTAAATCCTGATCTTTAAACTTTTGTGGACGAGAAGACAAAATTTCAGATCTCATCAAGACGATATTCTGGGAACGAGATGACAAGATGATGAGATTACATTACGTCTTCTAGTATTCTCGTACCATTGAATTCGGCTCACGAACAAAGTCGTCCCATATTCATTAGGCGTCATATCGACTGTGTTATTAGGATTACCTACGCCAATCAAAGCTATGAAGACTCCTAACGCGTGCGCCAGTAATTAAACGAAGAAATTAACAGTTTTAATTTTGCATTTAAATTTGGTACAATTTCGTTGTCATGACGGTTCAATGTCCGCGGCAAGTCAATGCCGTCGCAACTCTACGTCACCAAATGACGCGTGTGCAAAGGGGGCATGTGAAGGTTTCTGTTTTTACGTGAGTGACTGAATCTGCGTACAAAACAACACAAAAAGTGCATACAAGATGACACGGGTACTTGTTTTAGTTGTTGTTGTTGTTGTTGTTGTTATAAATGACAAAGCCTTTGATATTAATTTTCTTCATTGGTACAGCCTGCTGTCTGGCCGTCGACGCAAAACCCGTCAAACTCTCAGGCCGCCACGCCCGGCACGTCAATAAGGCCCCCACCACCTACATTCAACCGGCGGAGCAAAACATGTTTGAAGCCCCCTTGGATCAGATGGACGCGGGTGGCAGCGCGGCCGACATCAGCTCCTCTTCGGAGTCGTCTCAGGAAGGCGATGTCAGCGCCGAGGGGGCCGATGGCGCCGACTACACCGCCGACAACCCAGAGCCCATGGGCAACCGACACAACAACCGTGCCCACGGAGGAAAACTTCCCATCTTCGGCAGTCCCAACAACGGTGCCAACCCTGGCATGGAGCCCCTCCAGAAAGCATCGACGTCGAGCTCGAGTGTCGGCATCGCCTTCGCCGTGCTCGCCCTGATCGGAGCCGCTGTCGGAGTGTCTGTCTACGTCATCAAGAGGCATAGGCTTAGCATCCCATTCATCAAGATGACCAACTAAAGAAACAGATTCAGTTATTTCAGGTGCCTTTCTTGTTGAAGATTTTGTTGTTCCTATTTGTGCATTTCGTTGCCATTGCCTGTTCGTTTTTTCCGTACAGTATGTCCTTTTGGATTCATCCTATATTACTATAGGATACCTTGAAACATAAGTCTTCTTTTTCGGTAAAGAAAGAGAGAACAAATGTCATAAGTACCTTTATAATTAATGATATTTTGCCTCAGGTGGACCTTTTATGAAAAATGTCAGGAGTTCATTTCGTTAGGAAAATAAATTTACATGTAAAGTTAAGAACCATATTAAAGAATCTTGTTGAAATATTAGTGTCTACATATGAAGGGGACTAACTCTTCGTAGAAAGCTGTGAAAGCAAAAGCAATCAGGAAAACAAATAGAAGAAGGTTTGAGATAACAGAGTATAGAGGATATGAAATTGTAGATTCACAATCACTAATGATATGGGAAATATCGAATTGATTATGCAGTAATGAAATCCCATTTGTTGGTAACCGTTGTGACTCAACCTATCCCCTCTCTCATTAATTTGATTTGTATATATCAGACAAACAAAGTCGAGAATGTGTAAGACACACAGGAATATACCATATAAATATTTCTGCAAAACATATATACCACAAAACTATTCTGCAAAACAAATGTACAATAATGTATCATAAAGATGTGTTTAAAAAACATATATGCCACAAACGTACGTCTGTTTGATCAGGAAATGTTATATTTGGGAAATTGGCGAGTAGGCCTACAAATGGGGGTGTTTCCCTTGTATGATGTCACATATCAGGGCCGAATCGCCAATCACATATTTGCTTATCTAAAGTGATCTGGACATTTCAAGATTAACGATTTTCTTATCCGTTATCAGATATTTATTGAACCTTCCCCAATTTGGTACTTTATCTGTTTCAACTGAGGCCAGGTCCCTGTTTCATAAAACTTCTTATCATTAACAAATAACAATAACCGTTATAAGCTACTGAAATCGTGGATTTTGATTGGCGGAGAGCAAATTTGTCATAGCAATTTGGCATTATGTTATTGATAACAAGCGGTATGAAACAGGGCCCTGATCTTTCGGACGTGTTAAGGATAGCTAAAATAATCACATGCACGGTACACAGAAATGTGTATATGGGACTACGCAAACGTGTGCCATGAAAGTGTGGTCCACAGTCTTTAGCTGTTATTTGTTATTTTTTGTATTATGAAGGCATTTTCAGGGAACACCTTTCTAGGATACTCTTACACACTAACACAAAGAAGAAGAAAAAAATGCCCCAAAATTATTGTTCACCTTTATTAGGACTCAAACCTTCTCTGTGATTTCCTCTGACAAAATAATAATGTATACAAATATATTTTGTACTTTGGCCGGTATTTAAGCTTAGATTTGTGTTGATCTGCACACTGACAATTTCACTAATCCAATAAGTTTAAGCTAATCCATTCAAAATAAATACTATTACGACTATCACATAAGTAATGAGTCGGCTAACAGGCATACTGCCGTCTAATAACTCCTGATTATAGCACATATAATTCATTTGCTAACAATTACTGTTGATGAATCATTTAGACAGTTTAAACTGGCAACGACCTCAGAAAATGCAGTTTAGCACGACATTGACACATTTGTCAAATATCGCGCCCCATTGTTAATAAAATGCCTGGCTTTGTTCCAATGCGTTTCACAAGGTCACATGAATCGAGCCAAAACGAGAGAACACTGGATATTCTTTTTAATTGATTACGAGTTGAATAGTATAGCAAATAATGGATTGAATCCGTTCTATTTTCGGTCATTAATGATTAGTGCATACACAATTCATTTCAAAGCTCTAAATTTGACACATATGCGTACATTTCTTGAAACAGGTTAATAATTGTAACTTATCTCATTTGTTTATTCCCCTTTTTCTTAAGAATAATCAGTCATTACGGATCTGATTTGCATCGTGCCAAGTAAAGTCTTTATAAGAGTGATTGTGTTTTGTGTCCAATAATTGTTTATCTTTGACACATTGTATGCTGCATTGAATATTGTATATTTATGAATATTTATAACGGTTGGAAATGTATATAATCCTTAAAAGCTGTTTATATTGTAAAATGATCACGTGAAGAATAAATTCCTGTAGTAATAACAAATGTTTGTTCTCGTTTTATTGCAATATTGTGTTTCTCTCTTTTCCCCACTTTACCTATATTCTTTTATTTCATTTTCCCTTTCATTTCTATTTTCTAATTACTCTTCTTTTCCACTTCGTTGTCTTTATGTTTTCCAGTCTTTTCTTCCTTGAATTTTTGATTTAACAATACAAATTTTATATTTTTACTTGTACTGTCCGCCATTTCCTTCTTCTTTTTTCTTCCAGTCATATACACTGCCTCTTTTCCCCCTTGTCCTCCTTTGTTCTATTTATTCTTTCGTATATTTTGTTTGTATTGGTTTTATCAAGGTCCTTCAATGACAGCAACCTTTTCAACAGAAGACACAACCCTATTGAAATAAAACTGGCAAACAAAATCTGTTTTATTTAATCTGGTCGCTACGATACACTTTCCCACTGCACTTTACAACGAAAGTTCTGCCAAAACCTCTTTAATTTCCTTTATCGTTCCTCAATCACTTCTCCATCCACCCCCCCCCCTCCCCACTCTCTCTCCCTCTGTATCTCTCTCTCACACTCCCACTCTTCACTTCAGCTTTTCCCATACGCTCTTAACATATATTAATTTAGATATGCACGTACAGATGTATGTCTCACTTTGATTCTTTCCGTTTCTTCCCCGCCCCTCCTCCCCCCCCCCCCGCCCCACTCTTGCCCCCCCTCTCTCTCTCTCTTTGCATCTCTCCTGCTCACACACTCTCTCTCCCCCCCCCCCTCTTTCTCTTTCCCTACATCTTTCTATTTCTGTATTTCTCACTTTCTGAAATTACTCTGTCTATATATCTCTCTCTTTGTCTCTCTCTTTGTCTCTCTCTTTGTCTCTCTCTGTATGTCTCTCTCTCTATCTATGCCTATCTGTCTCTCTCTCGTTATGATATATATATATATATATACAAACACCTCTGTCTCTACCCATTATCTTCCTATTGATTTACGTCTCAGTCTCTTAATTTCAATCCCCCTCTCTCTCTCACTCTCTCTTTCTTTCTTTCCTTCTATCCCTCTCTTCCCCTCTAACACTTCTTTGCAAAATTGTTTGTCACACAAATATTTACACAAATATTTCAACTTTTCTTACGCTTTTAGACGTATACCCATTTATATGTGTCACTTTATTTCTTTGCGTCCACCCTGCCTCTCTCTTTTTTTTTCTCTCTCTCACTCTCTCTCTCTCTCCCTTCATCCCTGTCCCTATCTGTCTCACTTATCTCTCTGTCTCTCTCTGTCTGTCTCTCTCTCTCTCTCTTTCTTCGTATTCCCTTTTGTCTGTTTATCTGAAATTATTTCACCCTTCTCCACTCTTTTCCGAATGAATTAACACTCTGTAGAGCGTGTGTTGATTTCCTACCAGTACTATCTAAATCAATACCATAAACGGGGCCCCAAATAATTACAACATAAGCGGATAAGTTCACTAAATAATGCATTTATAAATCTTTTTATTTCTTCGTGATAAATGCAAATTGCCAAACGAATACCATCGAGACACAGATACTTGAAATTAAAAATTGTACAATCCATAATACTCGGTGTCCGAGGTACGTACATGTATGTGGATGTCGGTGACACAGACTAAAGGAAGCAATTTGTTAATCAGTTAATCTTTATCGTAATTGTGCAGATTCGTCAAGAGTCTATTTCAAAACATGTTCCTCTTATCGCCCGAAACTCCTTGTATGTTGCAAAGCCCCGATTATCGCAAGGTTATGCCACCGTCTGCCTCTACATGAAAAGGCAAAAAACGAATGTTAACATGTTGAATTCATGGACATACACGAAGTTTCACAAGAATGTCCAGCAGTCTTTGAGACAATAGAAACGAGTTTGCAGGATGCGATTTACTTAAGGACGATAACTGGAATACGGTGTCTGTACTTTTTGAAGAAGAACACACCGAGCGCAATGGTGCATCCGATGATGGCGAGGACGGCGAAAGCGATGCCGACGCTGGATCCTGAACTAGAACCTTTCCTGTACTCGGTCATCATCCCCTTGCCCATCGAGCTAGGAGCCTTACCACCCGTCATCATGAAAGGCGCCCCGCCTCCTCCGAGGAATCCAAATCCGCCATCGGAGAAAATCCCTGGACTCTCGTTCGCCCCGACGTCTGGTGTATCAAGGGGCTCGTACTCCTCATAGTCGGGTGCATCAGGGGCGTCGGGTGCGTCAGGGGCATCAGGGGCGTCAGGGGCGTCAGGAATATCAGGTGCATCGGGGATATCGGGTAGGTCGGGATAATCCACTTGGTTGACAGGGCCGTCCAGGATGGTCTGGCGTTTGAGTGCTGCAGGATCTACTGTGGATGCAGGACTAAGGTATCCTCCAAACGTCCTCAAGAAGGCGAATGGCTGTACAGGCCCTTCTGGTCGTTGTGGCTTCTCTGGTTTCTCTGGTGCTGGGTACTTGCCATAGGGTCTTGCATCAGTATTGAGGCACAGGACTGGCGGCCAGCAGGTAGGAAACAAGAACGAAATACCAGTTAATGCTAACATAGGACCTACACTCATACAAGATTTATTTTTCTTTAAAAACAAAACACACCCTTCAATATGCACCAATCTTTTCAAAATACCACTTACATAATCTTTAAATTAAAAGCCCTGCCCAACAAACAACGATTACTTGATGAATACACCTCCCAAAATACTGCAATGTGTCATTTGAGAGAGCAAAAATAATTCACCTACCTAATGTTATTATCGCAAAGCCAAGAAGGTATGAAGATGCAGTCATGATGCTTGATTAAACTCCAGAATCTTTGCTGTCAAAGTATTTTTCAGGATTGAAGGCAAAGAAGTCTCATCTCACGGAACCAGAGCAAACACTGAATGATACTTATCAAATCGGCGCACAGGCACCTCCAAATCGCGATGCTAAATTACGATGTCAATTGAATCACCACTTTTTAAAGCATTATGATGATTCCTCGAAGTATTACACCGCTTTTATATTTATTTTTCCCTCCGTCGGAGCCCGCTATCCAGCTGTTATCCTGAAAAGAAACTCGCAACTAAGATTTATTTCCAAATCCTATACCTTGACCTTGTTCAATACAGTCGCATCTCTCTCCCCCGCCAGTGCAGGGGTTCGGGGGCACGTCTTCCCACCCTGACACATGCACGAATCCTCCTAAATCCCCACTCTTAATCCAGGTTTCTTTGCTGTTCCATTGCAATGTTAATTCGTTATTTCTGATGAGGATCTGCCGCTGAAGCAGTAGACTTATTAGTCATTTCTCTGTTTGCATTTATAATGAGCTACTTCTCAAAAAGCAGTCGAATTCTTTCTCCCTCCCTCAAAAGCTTGACACGGCATTTTCTTTATGCAAATGTATATCGACATTGCTCTATTTCACACATTAAAAACTTAAAATTAAGTTCTGGTCACGTAATTACATCACGTAAGACCGTGTCTGGAAGCAATTGAAAAAAAAAAATCATTTTGTTATACAAAAGAACTGCTGTTTAATTTGAAGTTTTTGAATGATAAAAATGAAAAACAAATTATCTCTATACACTCTTGCTGACACAAAAATAGGTATATGGTACTGATGAACACAAATGTTTGGTCCAAACTGTTCATATTTTGTGAATATGAGGGCACTTTACTGAGCAATCCTTTCAGGAGACATGTATGACATGAAAGTCTTCCAATGTGACAAACAGAAACTGAGCAAGCTCACAACTTTGTGTTCATCTTCACAAGAATCTTCTATGTAAAGATGACTACAATCGCGTAAAACATCCCGTTTACCTGCAAGACAGTCAAAATCAAATTCCAGCTTTCAAGCAATCATAATCGCAAAATCGTGCAATTTGTTTCTCATTTTCCTAAGTTGATATCGAAATACGGTTAAAAAGCAGGTCGAAAATAATGTCGCCTTTAACGAATTCATGCCTCGATAAGTATAAGCTAGGATAAAATTTTCATAAGATGTATCTTTAATTTTCCCACGAGTTCAGGTTTCAATACGTCTCGATATTCTCATTAATTTATACGTGGTTTTTGGTAACATTTCTTTTGCCAAACATATTTTTCTCCCTCCGTTTATACCATTTCTACTAAAGTTGCTCTTTTATCAGATTTAATGCATTTAGAGAAGCATTCGTTATATAACTCACGCCTCATGTATGGCATTGACGTTATCAGTTACCCGATGCAAACTTCTTTGTATAGGAAATTAGATCATGTCATTGAAATTATGACTAAAATAGAACAGGGGCAAGGACACTACCTTGTGTCACTCCTAAGTGTTAAATATTCAAAGCTGATTTGTGTTCTCCTTGAGAGAGTTCCAGTTTATGATTAATATTGATTAGCTCTTAATAAAGGAAATGGTTAAGCCATATATGGTCTGAGCATTTAAGTCATTTGCTGGTTCGACAGTCCTTTTGTCTGTATGACTTGACCTTAAAGCCCGTCTACACTAGTTTATCCAGGAGGGATTAGACCTCCCTGTAAGGTCACTGACAGGTGGTTAGCTCATCAAATCAGCTCTCAATTAACATACGACAAAGGGAACCATGGGGGACCAACGGTCACCGATTAGACATTATTTGCTATCTAGAGGGCTCAAGTAGCTATAAGTAGTGCAGTGGGGCTTTAAATTGTGCGCTCTGACGGCGTTAGGGAAATATAATCTAACTCATGGACGTTGCACACGAGGTGTCGGTTGATTACGTGCGAATGAATCAGCGACTGACGCAGTCTTTGATGCACTTTATGAGATTGATATCGTAGAATAAGTAAATGCAAAAAGAACTGTTCAAAATGCTGCAGTGGATGGCTGGCGCGTGCATTAAAGTCACTTATGGGCGTAATTAGTATAGATATTATTGAAAACGGCACGATGCCTCGTGTAAAGGGAAATCTAATTTCTTTATCCCAGTGTTCACCATGTTTAGAGTATTCATATTTTGACAGATGAAGTGACATTTTCAAATTTTTATCAGTATTTTCGTAAAAGAAAAAAATCATCATCATCAATGTGTTAATGGTCGGCATCATCAACATCATCATCTTCATCATCATCAAAAGCATAAAGGTCGTCATCATTATCATAACCAACATCATCTATATCATCATAATCACCATCATAGTCATCATCACAATTATTGTTATCATCCTAATCCCCGTAGTTACCATTCTCCACCTCATCGGCGTCCCCATCACCTACTTTATCATCATCATCATCATCACCACCATAAGCAACATCATCATTTTCATCATCATCAAAATACTAAAGATTGTCATCATTATCATCATAATCATCATCATTATCACCATCATCATAATCACCATCATCATAATCCCCGTAGTTAGCATTCTCCACCCTATCGGCGTCCCAGTCACCGCACCATCATCATCATCATTATCATCAACGTCATCATCATCATCATCATCATTATCCTCATCATCATTATTATCATCATCATCATCATCATCATAATCATCATCATCATCGTACTTGTTTTCGTAGCTGCCTTAATAGCCTGATCATTACTTCATTCAATGATATGGCGTTATTCGAATGTGAAAAAAGAGTCCATTCAGAAGAAAATAGATATGATATATTTTATTTCATTTTTCATGGTTTAGGTACACATGATAGCATATTTAAATTGAAAAACAACTGGACGAAATACAAAGCAAAATGTACACCCCCCCCCCCCCCGAAAAAGAGTCTTACTACATTAACATCGGCAGGTTCACTTAAATTGTTTGACCAAACATGCCAAATATGAGTCTTATTCTATATCCAAACCGGCAGGTGTATTATTGGCATTATTGGAACCGGGCCTTTTAATCGCAAGTCCAGACACAACCACCACTGCGATCACTAGTATAACAACGCCGAATCCGATTCCGACGTGAGCTACTTTACTTTCTCCTGCCAGGAAACTGTGGTCGTTTCGGCCTTTTGCGTGCCTTAGTCCAGATCCCGTCCACCCGTTCCGACCACCAATGGGGTTTGGGGCACCGGCACCGGCATTTGCGTTTGCAACCGCGGCAGCATCTACATCAGTACCAACATCACCATCGAAAATTGACTCGACATCGGCATCGTTTTCCGATTCGTTGTCAGCTTCTTCAGCGTCGTTGTCGGGGATTTCTTTTGCGTCGACATCATTGACGTCGTTGACGCCGTCGATCTCCGTTTGAGTTTGAGCGAGGGGGATGTTGTTGACGGCAGGATGATCCGGCTTCGATTCTATTGTCAAGCACAAGGCTGTCAAGAATAAAAGATTAGGGAACAAATATTAATTCCTTTTTATACTACTGTTTCGGAAATACAATTCAAATTTAAAAGCCTATTATATAGAAGAAAAAAGGTGCAACAAATAAAGAAGCCTCTAATTGAAATCTATTGCGAATGGTTTCTGTATAATTTTGAGCCTCTTCTTTCGTGCAACATATGAGACAAACACCATCAACTTGACTTTGATTTAAAATGTATTCATCATTTAGTTATTCATTTACTTATTCATCTATATATTCATCCATTTTTACTGAAATAATGTTAAAAGAACAAGTGAATATCAGTAGTCAAATAACCGTCAATCGTGCATTGAAATCTGCGTCTTTCATTAGCAAAAACAAAAAAGTATTGTGCCTTATCCCAAAGCAACCCAATCAGATAATTTGTCATAACCATAGCTCATGATATTTGATATCCTAGGATTAAGTGTGGCGAGCAGCCGCATAAGTCGGTAGGAAAGTTGTCGATCCGTTGCCAATGATACATCAGAAAACTTAATTCGGCTCCTCGCCAACAAGAAAATATCCTAACTATTGCATTTCGTACCTTTTTATACATGTATGACTGCATAACATAAAATAAATAAATCATGATATTAATTTTGATAAAGATCATAATAACTGCAATACACTTACACACGTACATTTGTGAGAATTACATATTTTGATTGACATATTGTGAAGATATTTTGTCACCTAACACCCGAACCATAGTTCCGCCTATAACAAATTTGGTATCAAAATGTGCGGGAGACAAGAGGGAAAAAATCATAAAATTTCAGAGCCAGACTTTTAGGGGTTTTCATGCAGCAGCAAAAATTCGACAAGGGGCCATTATGCCCCCCCCCCCGGCCTTATTAGGGTTAAGACTTGATGCTTGCTTTAAAGGCATCGTTTAATGTTAAATCTGAAATACGGTACGAGGCCCTACATGTTATCAGTGTCTGTGATATGGTGTAATATTGAAGCCCTAGAAAATAGCGCTTCAAAATGATCATGAAGTGCTCTCTCTCTCTCTCTAAGTGCCATATCGTTTGACTTTGGCGATCATGCTGTTCCACAACCCTCGGCTCCTAGCCTTCTGTATTAGTACCACTCCCAGTTCTTTCACTCCTCTCTCTTCCAACAATTTCTGCAGACTGTCCATCCAAAGTATCCTCCTTCTTCCCCTACTCCTTCTTCCCACAATTTTCCCAGTCAAAGCAAGGTTCTCTAGGCCTTCTTTACGTGTAATGTGAAGTGCTACAGGAAATATTTACACCATATCACAGACACTGATACCACGTAGGGCCAGCATGCATCTCATCTCAGATTTCTAAAACTGGAAACATACTTCCCTATTTCCATTCTCTTATATATTGCAAATGCCTATCATTGCCCATACCTTTGTATTGTTTTTATTGAAAATGGAAACGAATAAAATGAATTGAATTGAAATAAGCTCTCGAGCTTTCGTAGGTTATCCTGTTCAAGCTGACTTGCATGTTGGAAGAAAAATCAATAAATCAATAAAAAAAGTAAAAATCTTTGAGTGACCCGTTTTACCATACTCATTTCCCCCAACAGAATGTACTGTTATAAAACCGTTGGCAAAACAGTTTTTTGAAATTTCAAATTCCAATCATAAATATCTTGATAATCAGACAAGCGATCGCTTGTAAAAGTCATGGGATTTCCGACCGACCTAAAGGTTAATAATTATGATTGCGGTTTGAGCTAAAGTCTGCTAATTCGCGTCTGAGGAAGATGTTCAAACTCTAGACCTAGACATTGGAAGTGTTACAGGTAAATCTCCTTTTGGATGTGATAAAATAACTTTACAAAATCAGTCCAAAAACCGTACTCTAAAAAATCGTTATTAAACAAAAGTTACGTACTAGGCTGAAACCCTTACCTTTAGAGGCGATGTTATCATGTTCTACAATGTCAACAACAACAACAATTAAAGACGAGAGCAAATTGGAGAGGACCTCGCAATTAAAATACTTTCTTAATTTTGATCGGAATCTGCTCAATCGTTTACTCACCGGTTCCTCTCATTGAAACCAAATTAATTTCAGGGTGGATCCCCCCTTAAAAGGAATTGGGAATCTCCGTCTCAGATTCTAAACAAAATCCTGGATTTAGCTCTTGCTGCAATCATAATTATGAACCTTTAGGTCAATCAGGAATCCCATGACGTTTACAAGCAAATCGCCCGTCTGGTTATCAAGATATTTATGATCGGAAATCGAAATTTCAAATAACACTACAGTTTATTGGGTAAAATGTGTATGGTAAAAACCAGTCACTCAGAGATTTTTTTAACTTTTTGAGGCACTTCATGATCATTTTTAAGCGCAATTTGTGTATGGCTTCAAGATTACACCATATCACAGACACTGATAACACGTAGGGCCAGCATGCATCTCAGATTTCTAAAACTGGAAACATTGTAAAACGATGCCTTTAACGTTCACGATCATATTAAAAAAAGACCAGACGAAGAATCAAAGTTAACACTGTACTTACCACTAAGCAGAGTGAATGTGACCGAAAGGAGATAGCAAAACTTCATCGTAGAGGCCATTTTAACTTTCTCTATGTATGTAACTCCAGCTTGTTAAATGTTACTAGTAGAGCGTTTCCTGTGTAAATGGCGGGGACGACCTACTTAATCTCCTAGAGTGGTTGGAGAAGTGAATCACTTCTTTTTATACCATCCAAAATCCAGCTGAATCACTTTCGACTAAACCAAATGTCCACTGCATCACGTATGGCTGTGGTTTACCAGTTTGAGTTCTTTCGAAAAAAATAATATCCCCCTTTTCATGTCACTTTTTTTTTCTCTCTCTCTCTCTCTCTCTTTCTCTCTCTCTCTCTCTGTAGCATATAGCTTTACAAGTTACCAGCTTTGACCTCAAACTGACGAATCTAATTAGACGAGCACAACTTTTTCCCGTGAACATACGTATAGTTTAATACCCCCAAAAAGAACATAATTATGACAATAGAATACCACAAACTTATTTCGTCTAATTACAAGGTTAAACACTGTCATTTGACATTATAGAAAAGAAGTGTGTTTGCCAGAATCGTGGAATTACTACCCCGCGTAAATATTATCTCTTCCCCTCCCTATCACATCTTTCTCTTCGTATCATCCCTATCCTTATCTGTCACTCCCTGTCTCTCTTTCTCTGTGCCCCTGTGTTACCCTATCTTCAATTCTCTCTTTTCTTAATTAATACTGATGATAATAATCTTCTCTCCCTCTCTCTGTCTCTTCTCTCTTTCTTTCTCTTTCTCTCTTTCTATTTCACTCCCTCCCTCTCTCTATCTTTCTCTCCCACACACACACACACACACACACACACACACTCTCTCTCTCTCTTTCTCTCCCGTCCTTCCTCTCTGCATCTGTACCCCCTCACTTCCCTTTCCAATCTCTGCTCATTTTAGGCATCCTTCCTTTTCTCATTTAATGCATGATGGCTGTATATTGTATGAATTATCATAACTTAAGGTTGCTCGTCTGTATCTAAGAGGACACCAACCCATTCCAGGCTTTTGCTATCCTATGTATAATCGTAATTTCGCTATGCAATGCGTAAATATTGTAAATGTATATGTAGGATTTTGTATGGAATGAACATCAAATGAAATCAAATCATAAACAGTAAGTTTGAGGAGAAGTAAGACGACATTTATGATATTCTTTGATCGAAGGTCTCTCAGATTATTGGTCAGTGATGCTTCCTAGACGTAAAGAAGTCTACTTAGTTTTCAAGTCTTGTAGTTTCCTTACAAAATAAAATATGCCATTGGCTGCGTCAATAGATCATAATTAGGTTCACCGCAAGAGTGTGTGTGTGGGGGGGGGGGTTGTTGTTGTAGGATGTTCGACACCCCTCGCTTGAATTTTGAATATTTTTTAGGGAAATATTTTAACCTTATCAGTAACTTTAAAGATTGTCTGTCTTGTTTATAGTCAGGACAATGTCGTCTTATGCCCGAAGCGCAGGAGGCGTCGATTGTATTATAACCTGCGCCAATTTAAACCACTGAGGAAAGTAAGTTTCTTTTGCTTATAAGTCAATAACACATTTAAACCCGATCACATTACATCCAGTTTGCTTAGAATCTCATTCTCAGAGTCGTTGGCGCAGTATTGCGTCAGTAAGAAGGTGGCCTTGTGTGCAACACGCCTAGTATAAAATTATAAATCTCCTGCGCCGATTTTACCTTCCCGTTTGTATGGCAACCCCAACATATCAGTGTCAAGTAAGTTCTCTTGATAATGAACAATCAGGAATTGTAGGAAGTCCTTGCCATGCTGAATGCCAATACAGGCGTCAAATGCTTGCACATTTTGGCAGTGTTTGCCTTAGGACGTGTGTGTCGTGCCTCGTTCCATTGACTTTGACATGAAGAGAGTTGATGGGAATTACTTTGATGTTCTAAAGTATCTCTTAAAATTAAATTACAGTTAATGCGAGTTTGCCAGCCGTGGGTAAACAGGTGTATTCCAACTGACCCGATAGTGCTCGACGTAAGGAGTTTTATTTTACAAGTATCTCGAGTTTCGAAACTAAACGTCGAATAGGTGGTCCATGGCACTGTCAAAATATGACAGGAACTGGCGTAGTATTGGCACAACCATTGAGGGGGGCAATGTTGGCATGTTTATGGGGGGGGGGGGCGGCACACTCAAGCATTTAGAGAGTTTCTTCCGTCGGGTAACCCATTTACTTCACACGGTCGTGATTGGCCATTGGAAAATAGGGACTTTTAGATTTGCCCTTCGACACAGTGGACTGCTACGAGTACGAGTGACGTCCGTATAAGGCACTGGCAGTAAAAGTAAGTTACAGTGCCTTAAACGGACGTCACACGTAGCAGTCCACTATGTCGACGTGCAAATCTAAAAGTCCCTAGTGTCTTGCTAGAGGACGACTGTGCTGTGGCAGCAGGGATGCGAAACCACATGACCTATTATAGTTCAGCGATGATTCACACTAGAAGAGAATTATATTAGGCATATGCACGGACGATACTTTGCTTCGCAGAAGGCCCAAACTATACCACACTAACGGAATTCCTTACTACAACTCTGTACGGAAGACAATACCTAAGCCAAAGCCTAACCCTAACCTAAAACACGATTGCAGCCTGTCGTATACCATGCAAATGGAGCCTTTAGCCCGGACTATTATTGTCGGAGCAAATGGGCGGGTCGTCGTTAGTCGGTATGGATCAAATATTTACTTGCACCATGCACGTAATACAATTACAATTGTACAATACATAGCTGGATGGGGAAATAGAAGGGGCACTGGAAGGGAATGAAGGGACGATTAGAGAGGGGGCGTGAGTGATGTGCAAAGGAGAAGGGGGAAATGGAAAGGGGAGAGAAGAGAGAAGGGGGAAAGATCAAGACGAGAGGAAAAGGAGATGAGATATGGATTGGGTAAAATGGAGAAAGAACAAACGAACTAGAGGAGAGACTGTGAACAGATAGGGAGGAGAGATAGGTGGAAGTGTGAGGGAAAGAGAAAAGGAGAGAGCAGAAGAAAGAAATTAAGAGAAGAGAGTGTGTGTGTGTGTGAGAGAGAGAGAGAGAGAGAGAGGATGGGCGAGCTAGATGGAGAGAGGCAGACAAGTAGTCGTAGGTCCATGGGCAGACAGACAAAGAGGGTGGGAGAGAGAGAGGGGGGAAGAAAGAAAGAGAGAGAAGAAGAGAGAGAATGAGAGAGAGAGAGAGAGAGAGAGAGAGAGAGAGAGAGAGAGAGGGGGTGTCAGATTGACATAGTATTTTTTGTTTACTTCTCTTGATGAATCATTATAAGGTACTGTGGAGAAAATATTGCACACGTTATCATCATGATGATACGCACAGGTCCCCATATCTCTAGGAACTTCCCAGACAGACCCAGGGTGCCTATGAATCATATTATTTTGAAAAACAAAACAACTTAAAGTCACTTCAAATAATTTTATGCTCGAAAGGATTTCTCGAAAAAAACGATTTGAATCATATTTTGTAAAATACAAAACTGGTTAAAGTCACTTTCAACCATTCTCGAAAGTATTTATCGAAAAAACGATTAAATTTTAAAATATCAAACGGTTGAATCTTCACACGTTATAGGCAAGAGGGTATTCTAGAGCCCGTTGAACACAAAGCGTCATTTGCCACTGCCGTAGGACTGCGCCAGTGCCTGTCGTATAGTTTTTGACGTTCCATGCGTGATTGATTTCGGGCAAAGAGTTTGCCAAATTAACGCAGCATTGCGTTGAATAATTTGTGTATTGGTGTAATGTCTTCACAGGCTTGATTAGCGCAAGAAAATAACGCAAGAATATTAACGCAAGAAAAATAACGCGTCGTGCGCACGAGGCATAACCTAGCTACATCTCGACTATTCACCCCGGATAAACCCCGAACAGGTACCTCATAGCAAAACAACCCCTGGAATATCTACCCGAGGAAATGTCGACCACACTCTTAGGACTATTTCCCCGAGGATAACTACCCCCACAGTTGCCAACTTTCGCAAAAACATTTCCGTATTCAAAGGGTTGAAAACCGTTTTTTTTTTTTTTTTTTTTTTTTTTTTTAGAGGATTAGGATTAATTCTCACAGAATTGATATGGAACCACACAGAAAGTGACAAGTCTAAATAATTGTTGTGCCTGATCAATTTCCACAATAACAGTCCGGTATACAAAAGGCAGAAAGACAGTGTTTTGTTGAGAGAATCAGTAATTGACCATCAAGAAATGAAAAAGAACGACACCGTGACAAAAACTGGCTCGCTAAAAGAAAATCAATATTTTCATCATAACCTTCACTAGGCCTATGTTTAGTTAAATTTTTTATTTGAAATGTTAGTATTATTTGGGAGCTCCTTCCGCAGAATGGATGCAATTTACAATTGTCCTGGGGAGCGGTGTCGGGCCAAAAGGGGGTCAGCTGTTCGGGGGACCTGTAATGGGGTGCGTAATATTTGGGGGAAGCCGACTGAGCACAGTTATACTAATGTTACAATAGTGCTATGAAGTGACCTAATAACTTTGATGACTCAATTTGGTATATGCGTTTTCCTACTTCTCTTCTTTACCCTCGTTGGGTCATCTTTCCTGTTCTTCTTTCCCTTGTTCGTCCTCGTTTTTCCTCTTCTAATCCTTATTTTTGCTTCCTTTTTTGTTGTCTTCTCCCTATTAATTCCCACTTATTTTGTTATCTTCTTCGTATTCCATTTCTTCTTTCCTTTCTATCATTCATACTTTTTCTTTCCTTTCTTTCTCTTTTCTCTCTTTCTTTACTATCCTTTCATTTATCTTTCTTTAACTAATCTCTTCCACTCATTTGCCCACCTTTTAGTGCTTTTCATCTACACCCGAATCGCATCCTCCATCTCAAACTTTCCTATTATTGCCCCGTTTCGAGGCCTCAACCAAACTTTGTTGAAGTTTTTTGAAATTTTGAAGGGAACCCTCGAGTTCTTAAACTTGGCACACTACCAGTGATCATTGTACCTGTCATACACAAACTTTTCCCTAGGGGTATTAGCGGCTGAAAATCTTGTGTAGATTCTTTAGTAAAATAGTCAGAACATTATCTCGGGTTTCCGTTTATATCAAACTAAGTTTGATTATTTTTGTTGTCTTTAGTAAGTCAAAATGATGCCAAGAAAATGAAACAGACTTCCGAATCCGACTCTTCTCTTCTCTCTTTCTTTCTTTCTATCTCTTTCTATCTTCCTCTCTCCATCTCTCCATCTCTCTCATTTTTCTTCTCACTATCTTCCAGTCCACTGACAAATTGGAAGCGACGTATATTATGCCCCCTATACCTTTTTCTAGGCAGCGAATTCGGTATATAATAAGCGATCATTTTTCGACAAGTGCTTCAGTTTAGAGAACCACTAGTACAGAGGACCATCATCAGTATTACTTTTGCATATATTCCTTATTGTCCTCAACGGTTTCACTTCTCAGGGTTTCAGTTTCGTGGAGATTTTACTTCAACTAATTCGCAATGGCTTCATCAGGGACTTTTATCTGCCTCGCCGTGCTTTTAGCTGGTAAGTTAAGTTTGTTTTATTACAGAATTGTTTGATGAACGCTCACTTTTTGGTGAATATTAACACGATTGTCTACAACACGAACGGAACTACTTTCGAAAAAAATCAACCAACATTATTTTGATTCATTGCGTAACCAGAACATGATTTCTATGGGACATCTATTTTCTTCTTCTATATGCATCGCAGCATCTCTTGGAGTTAATGGCGTACTGTGGCCCATCCATTAAAGTTGGTACTTCAATTAGTGGGGAAACTGGTTTCACTGCTTTTCACCAGGCACCCCCCCCCCCCTCCCTCCCTATCTTTAACTAGGTAATTTAGTACCTAGAGTGTGGGAGAGGGTCCTATCATATTTATAAAAACATATATATTCAAGCTCCCTTTCCCCTTCTTCCTTCCTTTCCCCCTTTTTTTGAATCATTTTTTACTGAGAATCTTAATTGGGGGCACGAACTGTACACGATTTCTTGCAATGCCTTTTTCTTTTTGTCCAACACCTCCATCAAAAATTGTTTCACCACACCCCTATTGACCAAGAAGGAATTGAACTAGAACTGTAATCGTATCAGAGCGGTATGCATACATTGACGCCTTTGTTTTTACGTGGCAGACGAAAGAGCGTCTCTTGGACTTTTTTTTAAGGGATTTATTAGAAGTCTGTAGCATCTATGATCATAGTGGAGATAGGTAGGCAGAAAGAAAGGCCTGAAAACGGCCTGAAACGTACAAAATGGCGCCTGGACAGTCACGCATGAGCGATTTTGGAGTCAAATGACCTTGATTGGATAGAGGAAGGGACCTGGATAGGGCTCACAAGCACTGCGTGCAAAACCAATGGGACTTTGACAAATTAAGATTAAGAAGAAGAAGTAGAACGGAAACAAGACATTGACAGGAAACGGCAATGCAATTAGTGTTCTCTTAACCTATCACACTCTATTTAAATATTGTTCACAACAATTATTTGAACTTAAGACAATGTGCAGTCGATTACAAGTATAATAGATATGTAAATAAATTAATAAATTAATAAAAATGAAATAAAATGTGATTTTTTAAAGGTAAAGACCAGTATTGGAAACGCCCCAATTTCAAAAAATGAAATGGAAGCTCTCATTACCAATCATGTGAAAGAATATGTTTTGACTAATACATGATGATAACAAAATTGCCGGGAAACCGCCTACTTATTCATATATTTGGTAAATTAGTTTCTCTCATGGACTGTGAGAGATGTAGGGTAGTCCCATATACATCTTTCTGTGTATAGTGCTTGTAACTTTACGAAGAATGGGACAAATTTCTTATCATTTTGATGATTCCAGAACCTTGCAGATGCTAGATGCTAGATGATCAACCTTTTCTGATCGATTCCACAACGTTTCTTTCACAATCGATTGCATGACCATAACTGGTCTTTACCTTTAAGGGGGAGCATGAACCTAAAGTTCGTCTGTTTGCATGAATATGGCAAACTTTTATATTTCGAAGCCTATCAAGTGCATTTGCTCCCCTCCTCCCGCCCCCTTCCCCCCACTCCTCCGCCCCCTCCCGCCGTCAAAATTTAAATTATCCATTTCAGAATACGAGTATAATTATGAGTATATTGTAAGGAAAACAATTTTTTTCCATTTTGTTTCAAAATAATTGTTTTATATTGGACTGAATGGACTCAAAAGATGTACGGATATCGTAACCTGCAGAGGGTCACCCAATAGTTGTTCGGAAAACATATACTGACTGTATTTTCGTCAAAGATATGAGTTAAGTTTGGGGTTAGAGTTAGGGTTGAATTTTGGGGGTTTAGCTTAGGGTTAGGGTGAGTGTTAAAGTACGTATTTGTTCTAGAATTAAAGTCAATAATTCTGTGGAGAAAATTTGACCAGCAACTTCGTTCACTTTGAGGGCAACTATCGCTTGAGCATGTCTTTCAAAACTGTTTAATGTTGATTTTTCTTCTTGAACCTTCCACTTCCCAGCATATTGTATGATGACCGAGGCCAGGGGGCTAGGGAAGATCAGGAAAGCCCGACAGAACCTATTTGAAGTACCCTTCGACCAAACACAACCATACGCTGGGAGTTCTCCGCTAGCGGCCTCCAGCGTCGGAGGCTCGGCTGGAGGTGGTGGTGGTTTCGACTTTGGAGTCTTCGCCGGCGATGGAGCAAGCGACGATGTCGTTGCTTCCGACTCCGAATCTTCCGAAGAATACGACGATGAAGTGGAGCCCGCCAGCATCGATACCGCCCTCGTCAACGGAGTCGATGCTGCAGATGCACCCGCAATGGTGGGAGGTCACCGTCACGCGATAGGTGGCAATCTTTCTCCGATTCTCAGGGGCGATAAGGGTATGACTTTCCAGACAAGGAACAAAGACCAGCTGTTGAGGAGGACGTCGGGCTCCTCCGGTACAGGTGTCGGCATCGCCTTCCTTGTTCTAGGTCTCGTCGCTGTCGCAGTAGGGGCTGCTGCGTTTGTCCTCATGAAATACCGACATAGCATCCCGGTTCTCGTTTGGGCCTAATGGTTAAGCATTTATGTATCTATAATGGATAATATATTACATTTAAATAAAGCCTGCCCTTCACTCTTCTGGCAAGGTCCCAGGGGTCTCAGTCAAATATAAATACTGTAAGAATGAGTGACCAAGAAAACGCGTATAAAGGGGTGTTTTTTTGTTATAGATTGGACGACGTCCGTCCGGTGCCGCGTTAAGAGGTTAAAAAAACGTCCATTTTCAAGAAAAAGGGTACATTTTCAATATCCGGCTGTACGCGTTTAGTCCCGGTAATTATACATAAATATTTTGCTTTGCATACTAGAATAGTAACTGTTCATTGTACATTGTGTACTGTCTGTAAACACTATAATGTACTTTATATAAAATAGAACAAATTTGAAATGTAATTCTTTTTTTCAAAGAAAGGACTTATGATGGCTGTGCATTAAACCCATTTGGAAGTGTACAGGTTGATGTTATTGCTTCTCTATTGAAATAAATGTTTACGTTGTGAATTTTACATCAGAAGCGCAATTTCATTTATTTTACATTGTCAACAAACTTAAATGGTACTCCCTATCGCACTTCAAAATGCTCAAGGGGTTTCAATTTTACAAAACTTGTTTAGGAGTACACTTTTGTGAAATACCCGTTAAGGGTGTGAATTCGGGGTATAAAAAAACACGCGAAATCGTCATTTAGGGTGTATTTTGGCTCCAGAAGAAATCCTCGTTTAGGGGGTATCTGGAAGACCTGTGGTCACGCATGTTTACATCATTTATACGTGACTGAGACTCCTAACGGCAAGGTTTACGAAATATATATAGGCCTACGCACATTTCAGACGAAACAAGCTGTAACACTGTACATGTTTCTTATTTGTTCATTTTACATTGTTGGTGGTTGGTCATTGGAATGAAAATTAAAAAAATATGTATGATAGCATTTTTGCAAAACTCTACTATTGAATTGCTTCTTGTTTTTTTAAACATGACATGCAGCTCTTGGCTGATATTGTTTGTTTTTTTACAAAGTAACCATATATTTACAATAACATCATACCATCATTAAAGTACATCATAAATATAACAAAATAACAATGGTAACATCACACAGCAATATTCTAAAAGATCTATAAAAATGTATCAAAGATGTGGATAAGTAGTTATCAAAAATATTCAAGGATGAATTCAATTGAGCATATTTCCAGGAACATTAGGCTTATTGCATAAAAATATCACTTGAGACAATACATATTTTAGTTGAGTAAGAGAGGGAATACATGTGGAGAACCATCGGCAATGGGTAATGAAAGAAATGAAATCCAATCGCTAAAAAAAAAA
This sequence comes from Strongylocentrotus droebachiensis, assembly GCA_035222895.1. Lineage (NCBI taxonomy): Eukaryota > Metazoa > Echinodermata > Echinoidea > Camarodonta > Strongylocentrotidae > Strongylocentrotus > Strongylocentrotus droebachiensis. The sequence continues at coordinate 10,013 of JAVYIG010002901.1, read as the reverse complement.
AAAACGATCCCATAAAGTCAACCCCCCCCCCCTCCTGAGAAAAAAAATGTGCTTATGATTGTGATTTTAAAATAACCGATATATTGGTGAGACAATCACTCCATCCTAAAGACAAGATACATATGATTTTAAAAAACATTGCATTAAAAAGATAATTCATTCTGACATAACTTTTTGTAAATAATACAATTTATACAAATTGTAATAATAAGTTTGCTGAGTTGGAGTGAAGTAAGGAGAGAAAGTACATATGAAGAGGAAAGGATGGAGGATGGAGAAGAGTAGAATGATCAGCGTTCATCAGCAAAGATAAATGAATAAAAACATGAGAAAGAGATTATCACAGTTGTTTGTTGAGAAGTCGTACGATGGAAAGACACCGCTCTTCAACTGAAGAGCGGTGTCTTTCAGTTCTATAACGGGGCTCTTATTATTGTATTCATACATTTCTTAATCTGAAATCGTTGCCCTTGAAATGTGTGAAACAGTGAACGTTGTGATGAATTATGATTATACTGAGCAATACATGTGTGTACGATTTCTTGAGTAGCAATCATAATTATATGAAATACGAAAGATCTTTTTATTTCTATGAAAAGTAACATGTATGACACGAACAAAAATCTTGAAAGGAATTCTTTTTACATCAAATAACAAGGACCTATGAGTTTCATTGTATAAAAAAAATTAAAGGATCTTTCCGCCCTGGTTGAGGAAGTATCACCTGTATGTACACGTACGATAGATGCATACAGCCTAAACTCGTGTGCGGATATACATGTATCTTTAATATAAGTAATACACTTTTTGATATCTTAATTTATACCCGTTATAGACTGATTTCCATTGGGGCCGTGTAAAACAATGTAAATACATCAAATATACATATCATTTGTGATTAATTGTTTGTTATTATGACAATCGTACATTAAATGACATATTCAAAATAAACAAGAAATAACAGGATTAAGATGAATATATTTTAAAAAATAACAATAGAATAGTACTGCCAGAAGAGAATATGTATAGGAACAAATATAATCATGAGTGGCCGAACAAGAGTACTGTAAATATGATACAAAGTCAAAAATGGTAATAATAATAGTTACTAGTTCAAATAAACTGCCGGAATCGATATATGAAATTAAGAATAATCAAATGTGGCTGAATACCATTCTACACAAATTTGCCCCTGGTAGCCATAATCGCTAGATACGCTCCTGATGATACTATGAAATGAATTGGCTGACAATTGGAATATTGGCAGGCATAAATATACTTGACGCTGTTGCTCTCTCTACCAGCAAATATGTATTCCGCCAAACGCCCCCTTTGACATGAGGCGAATGAGGAACTAAAGATATGATATTCGGGCTGCATAGCTCCGAAATCTTGCGTATTAAATTGTGCACTTTTGTCTAAAGGCACCAAACTTGTTACAGTTTTAAAATGATACATACTGAGCTATAAACGATTTAGAACTACTTTATAATAGGACTTTGTTGATTAGTTTTTAGGGAAATTGCAATTGTAGAACTTGGCTAAATAGATAACCTATCACATAGAAATTCGGACCCTACCGTCACATTCCCCATGCACTGTAAGCTTAAATTTGAAATAAAAAAAGCAATCGTATCTTTGATCGGAATTTTTTTTTGTCGTCCCCCCGGAAAATTTAAAACACACTTTTAGTCTCTGGAGGGCCCAAGGAGTGCAGCGTTTAGACAAATAGAAATGCAAAAAATCTTCTCGCTCGGTAGCTACGCTCCCTCGCATAATATCCTTCAAAGTGTACAAGTAAATATTGTAGAAAAGTGAAGTGTGAAAAAGTATATTGCTTGTTTGTTTACTATAGTTTGCTAAGGAATTTATTTTTTTAATACAACAAAACATCAAAAACCTGTCGGGGGATCACTTCCGTCACCTCCACCCCTCTCGTTCACTATGCTCCCTCGCACTGGCGTATTGATGAGAGGGTGGGGGCTTGGGGCAGTTGCCCCCCCCCCCCCAACAAAAAAAATATATATTCAAACGTGGTATATTTCTAATCAGGGATTTACAAATGTTGCTGAAATGGCATGATTTTTCCCTGAGCTTCCGGGGGCTCTGCCCCCTGGTTGCTTTTCTGACCGTAATTAAATGCCTAAAAATCCTGAGCTTCCGGGGTTCCGCCCCCTGGATCCCACCAGGGCCACTGGATGCTCAAGTGACCGTTATTAAATGCCCTAACCCCTGAGCTTCATAGGGCTCCGCCCCACTCCAATAAGTGTCCTGCATGCCAGTGTCACAAATAAGGTATCAAAATATGCTCATCCGACCGTAATTAAATGCCTAAAACCGCTGAGCTTCCGGGGGCTCTTCCCCCTGGACCCCACCGGGGACCCTATGATGGGCCTCTGGATACTCATCTGGCCGTTATTAAATGCCTAAACCACTGAGCTTCATAGGGCTCCGCCCCTTGTACCCCGTCGGGGCTTTGCCCCTGGACCCCACGCTTCGCTCGCTTTGCTCTACCTGATCGTAAATACTTTAGCCCCCCCCCCCCCACTTTGAAAAACGTTCCGCGGGGCCTGCACGTAACATGTGAGAGTGGGGGTGAGAATTATTTTTTCCTGCCCCCCCCCCCCCCCCATCAAACGTTTTTGCTCATTACGCCACTGCTCGGTCATGAAAATAAATCGCCTCCCCTGAAGTAAAACCAGTCCTATAGAGCTAGAATTTATTTTCAAATAATTCTTGCAAATCTTTGATGTATAGAAAGAAAGAAAGAAATCCATAGATGTGAAGGCATTTGTTTAGAGCCTATCTGCACTAGTTTGGCCAGATGGGAGATGTGAGGCCAAATTTGGCCTCACTGCATAGTCACTGACAGCTGGATATTTCATTAAATCAGCTCTCAATTATTAACGGTCACCGCTTCGGCATTGTTTGCTTTATAGAGGGCTCAATTAGCTATAAGTAGTACAGTGGGGCTTTAAGGTCTGTTCTACCAACTTGCAGATATTTCAGATGGACAGATGAAATCAGGGGCCTAATAATTGAGGGGGGAAGCGAGGGCAGTCGGAAGATTTAGGGGAATGGGAATAATAAAGACGACGAATTATGAAAAAATATTGATCGATTTTTGTCGCATTAAAAAGTCCGAAAAATAGAAAAGAGTAATACTAAAAAAATCCTCTCGATCCGGAAACTAAAGACGACGCTATATTATGAAAAAGAATAAAAGTCTTACTTCTTCAAAAAGAGACCTTTATTTTCAGCTAATGCCGATCAAGGCGGGTGAAGGGGCAACCACGATCAAGGCAGACATGATCGAGCTATCGTTGCGGTACCATATCTTTTATCTACACTGAAAACACAATTATACGGGGGGATACTGTCATATCATCTTGTTTCGATGATAACCATTATGTAAAAGTAATACAATTGAAATGTTGTTAAATGCAATACAAAGGAACCATTGTTCATTTAGACATGGTAGCATTTTATGACACCATTCCTACCTGACCGCACTGGCACAAGAGATTTCCAAGTTCATTATCAATTTCACCTTTATAAAATTCACTTTCTGCTTTTTACTTTCTACTTTTCCTGATTTCAGACAAAAAATAATACAAATGGTCATGTTGGGGGAAAAAGTGACCAGTGACGACGGATCCAGCTACGGGGCCCGGGGGTCCGGGGCCCCTCCCCTGGGAAAAAAAAAAGGTAAAAACATGTTAATTTTACCCTTTTTTGATCATTTTTTCAAATTTTCGAGGGCTCCCCCCCCAAAAAAAAAAAAGTAGTGCTGACTAATACCCCCAAGCCCCCCCCCCACCCCCCCCCCCCCCTCCGCCTACTTATTCACCGGCTGGTTTTTTCCCCGCTTAATATCTTAATATTTTCTCACGAATCGGGCCCCCTCTTTGCCCCCCCCCCCCCCCCACTGAGCCAATTATTAGCCGGCGTGATTTTCAAATTTTCTGGAGCAAAACAAACAAAATAGTGCTCCTTACCCCCCCCCCCCCCCCCAACCCCCGCTTATTCACCGGCTGGCTGTTTCGCCGCTAAATATTTTCTCACGAATTGGGCCCCCTCCTCTTTGGCCCCCGCCCCTGGTCCTTCCCTCTTCCCTCGTACACTACCCCCCCCCCCCTCCCTGGTTCTTCGGCACCTGCATGAGAATAACATTGTTGGTTTTAAGAGCCCGCCCAAAGGTTGAGTACCTATGCTCCCCCTCCCTTCTCTCTCTCTCTCTCTCTCTCTCTCTCTCTCCCTCTCTCTTCTACTCTATCTTATTTATATAACAGAGTCTTACCACATCATGAAGTGCTCACTGATTACTGTATATACGATTCACAGCCAAAAACAAAAATCTTATTTTTCTATTTTTACCAGATAGTGATTTGCTTTTCTACAATTCGTTATTAACTGACTTCTAGATTTGCCTCTTTTGAATGTATGTATTGTGTATCGGCTTTAAATAAAAAATAACGTTTTCCCCCTTTTTCTGTTATACTTAATTATTTATTATTACATCTTTATTTTTATCACCTCTCTCTTATCTCCCTCTCTTTTCTGTTAACCATTTAGGACTTTTTAAAGCTATATTTCCTTGTCTCAGAGTATTTCATATTCAATGCCAGACTTAACATCTGCCTCTCACACAAAATGACAGAAACAATCTAAACGCAATGCTTATTTGAAGAAGAAAAAAAGGTAAACATTTGAGATTTTAGGAGAAAATATAATGTGATAACGTTCAAGATTACTTTCATTCCTACTGTGCTGTTGAATGCGGTGAATTTAGATTAAATTGTATGTGTTACACCTCAAAAGAGAGAATACAATTTAATGGAGCTGCATTATGTTTAGAAACCAAATAATGCTATGCGGTTGCAAAAAAGGTTAGCAAAGACGTACTGTTTCCAAACAGAAGAAACTTGACAAAATTTAAAGGTGGTCCGTTGGATCGCTACGCGACGGAGCACCTAATATTATTAAGAATTAAGGAGACAGAAGATGATCCGTGGGATCGCTACGCGACGGATCACCTAATAATTCATTAGTGAATATACACTGCACGACGTTAAGTCTTAGTTTGATTTTAATCAAGTTTAATAGAGTATTATATAAATAATTCATGTTTCTGAGTGCTTTAGTGAATAAACACTGCACGACGTTAAGTCTAAGTTTGATTTTAATCAAGTTTAATAGAGTATTATATAAATAATTCATGTTAAATTTCCAAGTGCATAGTGAATATACACTGCACGACGTTCAGTCGCGATGTGATAACAAACTAGACTTGTCGAGTTCATGAAAGATTACAAAAATCCACTTTGGAGGTAGAATTTAGAACTGAAACTTGCCTAGCCCGATAATAATACCAATGTGAACCGCCTTGCATCATAATAATGGTATTAGGTTAATCCTATATATTTCAGACATTAACAATCATTTCCTTCACATTTCTTGTAAATAGTTGTATTGAATATCTAGCAGAAAATTGATATTTCTATCGCTCGTGTCGGCTATCTTGAAGAGACTGAAGTCTTTAAACTCGTTATTTTTTCCTACTTGAGTTCCGGACCCCAGTATAAACTCATTTGCATACAGCCAATCAGAGCTCATCTTGTCAATAACAAGCTTTACGCGTGCTAAAGATTTTACGGATGCGAAAGAAACGTTGCGAAGCTCTCTACAGCATACTACATAAGAACACACAGACAGCGCCTTGTCTATGTCAGCATATGGTCATGCTTTACTTATATTTTATTTTTTACTTCTTTTATTGCAGGAATTCTTTCCTGAGAACTTCAAATATCACAGCAATTTCATAAGCTGGTGTTATTAGAGCCTTTTAGAGGTGTATATATAGATCTATAATACATTTCTCAACCGTAAAATGTTTAAAAATACAAATACAAAATGTACACAAAATGGAGCTTATAATTTGTTAGATAGTTAGGACAATTATGTAGTTGTTTTGTTTGTATATATTTACTTGGTTCATGTGGTATTCTCCATTTTTCATGTATGCTTGCCATATTGTACGTAATATTGTAATTATGTTTCATAGCGTAGCTTAGATCATTACTATTTATCGTTATACATTGGTATTGTTGTTTTGTTGTATTCTGTATTCTTTGTATTATTAAGCTATGCAATTGTGAGTTTACTCCCTGAGCTATGTTTGTATTCTTTATTATGTATCAGTATCATGACATGTAAAGGTGTAATTGTACTCGCATACCTCATAAGGGGATCGAAAATAGTCAATAAATTCTATCTATTCTATACAGTGGCTTCGCGATGACGATAAGGCCTATCTTTGATAGCTAGAGTGGTTTTAATTTAGTTCTCAGTAATAATTTTTACAGCAATTTCATAAGCTGATATTATTAGAGGTGTAGATAAATACATTTGCTAAAGGTGGACATGCTAAAGCACAAATGAAACATATGGCTATGCACGCACACCATGCTGACATAGACAAGGCGCTGTCTGTGTGTAAAGAGCTTCGCACCGTTAACGTTTCGTTAAAGAGACTGGATCGGCAGTTTCCATGTGCAGAAGGCCATAATTCGCTGACACCAAACTTGGTGGCAATACCATTAATGGGAGTACAAATCTGCACACAGCAAACCCGTTGGCCAGTCAGGAATTACCCCCCTAATCGCTCGGAGAGCTTCGCTTGAGGGAAAAGCGAAGCATTACATAAAGTCTAATGGTCATAAAACTGAAGGCTAACCCTGGTGATTGACAACACCTGTTATTGGGTAAACACCCGAACGGTGTCAAATTCCCTATGAGAGCTGACCTCTATGTGACTTTAATGTAAAGCTTTTTATTGACAATGATGAGCTCTGATTGGCTGTATGCGAATGAGTTCATACTGGGGTCCGGAACTCAAGTGGGAAAAAAATCACGCGTCCGGGGGGCTCCGTCGTTTGGTCCTACTGCAGGGCATCTCCCACTGGACCCAAAAAGTGATTTCAAAGACCACCCTCAGTTGTAGAAAATTTTCCTTAAGAGATTTTATGTCTTTCTATCGCTCAAGACAGCTATTTTGAAGGTTACATATAGCTCCATTTAGTCTCATTTGAGAACGCCCCCTATCGGCAGATTCCAGCGGCCTAACATGTACGTTAGTCTGTGGACTTTTACCTCCCAAAATCGTTAAAAATTCTTTATAACACATGTACAACAAGTCGAAGTTTGGACTCAATTTACCAAGCGATTGTAAGGTTATAAGTCAAGCACACGAAGGATAAGAAGCATGAATTATCATAGATCAGTTCTGATTTGTTCATTATGTCCATTTCATCCAACCTTCCACCGTAATTTTTTCATTTAGTATAGGCAAGATTTTTGCCGAGGTAATCAAAAACATGAATATTCATGACCACCATGGACTATTCGATTATTAACAGAGGGATGCAATTGTGCACCACATCAAACTCTCCTACTTTCAGTCAAGTATTTCATTGTATTATGTAGTTTGGTAGGTTTATTTTACTAACTGTTTAATTATCAGATATCAATGATAGTTTAAAGATATGGAAAAGAAATTTTAGTTACTATTTATTAACAAAGTAATTTATATTTATCAAAGCAATCTCACATACAAATTCACTATCAACTGTCGTCTGATCCGCCGATTGCCGTCTGCTATATACGCGAACTAGCCTACGTTTGTGCTGGCGAAAATGAGACAACTGGAGCAATATGTGAGTTACTAAAACTCGAGAACGCCTGGGGCTCTGCAGTCTGCACCACAATAGGGGCCAAAAGGCGGGCCCTTGAATCACATCCAGAAGGACTAGCGCTAACGCGCTGGCAGCACGCTTTGCGCAAACGTTGGTTTGCCCCCCCCCCCCCCCTCCCTCTTCGGAAAGCCTAGATCCGCCGCTGCATATTAGTTCATATATAGACCCTTTATAATGTTTATATATATCGCAAAATTGATGTAAACATGAAAGGGAGTATAGGTAAACACCGTGCAGCCTCTGATTGGTGCGATGGTATAAAACATCTATCCTCACAAATTGAGCCAGCCATTGTGTGTAATGCTCCTTCTACCGGAACGCGCCTGCTCTATAAAATCTATTGCAACCATACAGCCGCCAAATTCATCGTTCATTAATACGTGTACCTATCGCACTTTAAGCGTTTTCCATCTAATATTTGTGTGCAAATAAGCACTATTCCACGTGTTTCTTGCTTGGAAGACAACTTTTGGTGCTGTAAACTTCAAGATTGTTGTTCGACTGAAAGATTATCTACACATTATAAGTAACTTCTATTAAGGTAAGACTTATCAAGGGTCAAATGGGAGTTTTATTCAAAGATTTCGATGAGGATGATCGTTTTGGATAACAATATAGCTTGATTTTATATTTCAAAGAAATCCAAAATCAAACTTACATCCTAACTTACTTAAACGACTGAATCTCTATTTATTTTATGTTATTATTATTATTATTATTATTATTTTTTTTTTTTTTGGGGGGGGGGGGGGGGTTAAGTTTTTAATCAACTCTCATTTCATAGAAGTTTCAATTTTGATATGGCAACCTAACATTATGACCCAATTTGGCAAAGCGTTCTTTGTCAAATTTATTTCGTTCCAGGAACTCATTTTCATCTTTCTACATCATTTTTCGTAAAAGTGAGAAAACGGTATTACTTTTACAATGCTGAATCTCTTGATTTTGTTTCTTTGTGACTATACAATAGATGCAGAGACAAACATCCGCTGTTCCCCTGAGAGGCATGTTCCTACTTCTCTGCACTTCATCCGTCATTGGTGAGAGTTCGAATGAATTTAGTCATTTATTTTAATTAATTATAGGAGCATAATCGCGGGCTAGATCCGTTACCTTGTGGGCAAACGTCCACTGTGAGGGTTTTGAGACATTGGATATTGTAAAATGTTTTGGTATCAACGTGTTTAGGAGACCTCCCTGCAAAAATACAAGGTCGAATTCCTGGAAAATATTTTGTTGAAATACAGTTGCAGCCATATTTAAAAATAGCCGTAGATGATAGTGTATGTAATATTGAACAGTTTTTTAAGATTACCACAATTTTACTATGTGTGAGTTGCGATTCGAAAGAGAATAATAAATTCTCTTCAAAATGATATTGCATTGGGTAGGCTTGATTATAATTTGCATAACATTGTAGAGCCAAAAATGTGATCTCCCCCCCCCCCAATTTTCCCCATAACATGAATTGCACCCAAATGCATGTTTCTCCACATTTCATAAAATTATCTTCACTAATGACTTGAAACTCTTCAGAAAACTGCATACAGATATGGTCAATATTATATTAACATTTTTAACAAAAGGGTTATAGCGCTCTAAACCGAGTTGACATCTATGGTTGCTAATTAATGGTTGCCTTTCTTTTTACTCGGGTCAATCTATGGGTAAAAATACACCAACCCCAAAAAGATTGCAACAAAAGTTTTTTAATGGTTTCCGGTAAAAGCTTTTGAAATCAGGAACAAAATACAAGAATTCTAAGAAAAGGAACCCCGGGAAGGCATCCCAGATAGCCGCCAATACCTTAAAATAGCCATAAATCATTATAAAACCATCTTGGAAATGTGATTTTATTGTTTATTGAATATTCTACTGGATATGTTTAACTTTTCGTAAAATGTTCATTCATTGTCGTGCACCTTGTCATCTTCTCTCGTATGAATAGAGTTATAACATTCGTTTTATCGTGTCCTTGTCTGAATTCAGTTCCCCCCCCCCCCCCCCTCCCACGCGAAGCGCGGAAGTTTGACGTTTCATTACATTTATAGAGAAGAAGACGATTCATTGTACCGTTGAACCGTTATCGACTCTTAATCCTTGTCTGAATTCATCCCCCCCCCTTCCGCGCAAAGCGCGGAAACTTTGACGTTTTAATAAATTATTACTATTAATCCTTGTCTGAACTCATTTTCGCCCATCCACCGCAAAGCGCGGAAGCTTTCACGTTTCATTAAATTATTAGAGAAAGAAGACGAT